>RJVU01051519.1:4541236-4639044 GCA_003731715.1 Anabarilius grahami | reverse complement strand
TTTTTACTGTATTTTTAATTAAATAAATGTAGCCTTGGTGAGCAGACGAAACTTCTTTTAAAAACATTAAAAATCTTAGTGGTTCCAAACTTTTGGACTGTACTGTATATATACAGCTATGGAAAAAATTAAGAGACCATTCCAAGTTCAGAAATCAATGTTAAGTGGTCTCTTAATTTTTTCCATTGCTGTATATATATATATATATATATATCACACATATACATAATCCATTGAAATTTATATAATATATTTTCATGATGACTTTAATGTAGATTAGCCTAAACTCAGCTTTTAAATGGACATTGTTTGGATGTAAGAAAAAACAAATCCATCGAAAGTAAATTACATTTGAAGTACAGGCTATAAATGATCCAGATGCATTATGAGATCCATGTTAATCAAGTTTACAAATCTTCTTGTAGACGGAGCATTCGCAGAAGTTTGGAAAGATCTTTAAATCTCGATTTGGACCTCAGCTGGTGGTGTCCATTGCTGACAGAGACATGGTGGCACAGGTTCTCAGGACTGAAGGTGTGACTCCTCAGAGAGGCAACATGGAGTCCTGGAAGGAGTACAGAGATATGAGGGGAAGATCCACTGGACTCATCTCCGCGTAAGTACCTGCTTTCTCAAGAGTAATTTAGAGGTTCAAAATTGGGCTAGTAACTGTTGTAGGTTTGTCACTTTGGATTAAAATGTTACACTACTATTCAAAAGTTTGGGATCAATAGGATTTTTGATACTTTCATTCAGAAAGGACAGATTAAATTGATCAAAATGGACAGTAAAGACTTTTACATTGTTGCAAAAAAAAATCTATTTCCAGTAAATGCTGTTCTTTTGAACTTTTTATTCATTATTGAATCCTGAAATAAAGGACCATGGTTTTCACAAAAATAGTAAGCAGTACAACTTTGATAATAAGAAGAAATGTTTCTTGAGCACCCAATCGGCATATTAGAATGATTTCTGAACGATCATGTGACACTAAAGACTGGATTAATGATGCTGAAAATTCAGCTTTGGATCACAGGAATAAATTTCCTAGCTAACGGGAAACTCTCAAAGTTATGAACAAATGTTCTACCAGTAACATTAATAAAACATTTGTTCTAAGTTATCTGGTCTTTAATAATGTTCTCAAAAAGGTAGCACAAAAACATTTTTTTACATCATTCATGGAACGTTTTTACCTGAAACATTAGGTCAGGTGAAAGTTTTTAAAAATGTTACTAGTTTCTGAATGTTCAGAGAACAGAGAAAATGGAATGTTCCCTTAATGTTTGCATAACCAAGAATTTAAAAAAAAAAAAACATTTAAAAAACTGGACATTTTGAATGCTCAGAGAACATTCAGAAATAACATTTTTATAACTTAATGGGAACGTTAGCAAAATGTTCTTAGAACATGTTTTTGTTAACTGGGTACATTTTAAATTATATTAAAATACAAAACAGTTATTTTGAATTGTAATAATATTTCACAATATTACTGTTTTTACTGTATTTTTTTGATAAATGCAGGAGATTTCTTTTAAAAATATTAAACATTCTTACCGACCCCAAACTTTTGAATGGTAGTACAGTTAAATGAAAAATTAGTAATGTGAATGTGTGCAATATCCCAATGTTTTTTTTATGCTAACAAATATGATGATTTGCTCTCCAGTGAGGGTGATGAGTGGTTGAAGATGCGCAGTGTTCTGCGCCAGCTGATTATGCGGCCCAAAGATGTGACTGTTTTCTCCCCTGACGTTAATGATGTGGTGGTCGACCTGGTGAAGAGAGTGAAGACACTGCGCAGCCAGCAGGACGACGGCCAGACTGTCCTTAACATCAATGACCTGTTCTTCAAATATGCCATGGAAGGTGAGCTTGAGGGCATTGTGTGTGTGTGTGAGTGAGTGTGTGTGTTTTGTGGTAAAATCTAGTTGTTATTAAAGGTCCAGTGATCTGATATATTATATTTTACACTCTGATTTGATTAGAGGACAGGATTTGGATTTCAGTCTCAGGTTTTCCTTTCAGAGTGGTTTGATTTCTGCTACCGTTAACGAGGGGATTTTTTTTTTTAATTAAGAGGAGAGTCAGGTTGCATAGTGGCCTTTCTGGAAAGAAATATGAGGGCTTTGTATAAATGAAATTAGGTCCAGCTACTTAAGGAGTCTGACTCTTGCTGTTAATCAGATGTTCCACAGACAGATAAGGTTTTTTGAGAGGAATTCTTTTTGGATTTGGAATTTATAATACAGTATTTTTTGTCACGTTTATTTAAATAGTGCTTAATACAATAAACAGTGTAAAATAACTCAGTGTTGCAAAGTTAATTAATGATGAAACAACTTCAATTTTAGCTAAAAAGCAGCTCTACAAAAGACAATAATGTTACTAATCTATTAGTAGTAGATTGCATCACAGGAAATGTATTCCTGATTGTGTCAGTACAATTAGATTGATTATATTTTCTGAATATTAATGGTCTTTTAATTGTCTTTTGTTGCTGTTAAAGAAAACTGCCAACTAAATTCTTACATATATGAGTACAATTGGAAGTATAATTTCTGTTCAGCCCTCTCTAGTGTGAAAGTTTGTGGATTTTACCTTACTCTAAATAGAGCAGTGGATCAGATTCAGATTAACCCATGAAAACCTTAGCAAGTAATTGCTTTTATTTGTAGGAGATCATTTTCAATATGCAAAGTACATAAAAGTGAAGCAATATGATATAAAAATCACATAAATGTTTAACTCTTTCCTAGGTGTTGCAACCATTTTGTATGAAACTCGCCTGGGCTGCTTGGAGAATGAAATTCCCAAGATGAGTCAAGAGTACATCGCTGCACTGCACCTCATGTTCAGCTCTTTTAAGACCACCATGTACGCCGGTGCCATTCCTAAATGGCTGCGTCCCATAATTCCCAAACCCTGGGAGGAATTCTGCAGCTCATGGGACGGCCTCTTTAGATTCAGTAAGAGCAGAGGGAACTGTGGTGGGGTTCAGTGTCATTGTGACAAAGTTGGTTTTCTACAACTCTGTTCGCTACAGGTTTTTTTGTTAAAAGTTTGTATAAATGTGTGTTTTAGGTCAGATTCATGTGGACAAGAAGCTTTCAGATATCAAAAAGAAGATGAAGATAGGCGAAGAGATTAAAGGAGGATTGCTGACTCACATGCTGGTCACCAGAGAGATGAATCTAGAGGAGATCTACGCAAACATGACTGAAATGCTTCTGGCTGGGGTGGACACGGTAAGAACTGGTCCAAGAGCTGCTGGGAAGGGGATAAGTAGTCAGTGCTTCACAGCTTGTGGTTCATGACTCATATTTGGGGGCTTGCGATTGTAGTTCGTTTATAGCCTGTGTTTAGCTTTTTATTTCTGCCGATTTGTATTTAGGCTTCAAAATTCATGATAAACAAAACGTGTAAAAAATCAAAAACTCTTCTTAGTAACAGAGCTTATTTTCTGCAACAATCCAAAAGCCAATGGAAAAGTCCTATTGGGTTTTTGTTGAGGGAACCAGGGTGATGTAATCTTCCAGGCTGGACATCATCACTACAACACTCATCTAGTGCCTATGTTGGCTAGCCTAATTAATCAAGTTATACATGGTTGCTCATGCCTTAACTGAATTGATGCTGCAATATGTCTAAGCAGTGAATGTGTGTGGTGATTCAAGAAGCCAGAACAAATTGTGTATTGAGACAGCTGGAAAAACAGTTGTGTTTAATGGTGATGATAAACGAACCTTCTCATGAGTCTTAGGCGCTTTTTCCTCTTCCCTTGAACTCTTTTCAAATGTTCAGATCGTAACGGGTGTCCATGGTCTCCATGGAAACCTCTATGTTCACCTGACCTCACGCTGAACTCTCCCCATACGTCTCACCCACAATAAACAAGACCCGGCGAGGCTCTCCCGTTTCGCTGATGTCTGTTGGCGTCCTCTTCTCTTTGATCTTTCCCTCTCTTTTCTTTCAGCTGTAGGATCGCATTAGCAATCGTGAGCCAAAGCCTGTCATGTAATTGTTCCCTTTCTGCCTGTCTGTCTCTCTTGCTTCACCTCTATGAGGCAAGGTGCCTGTTTTGGGTTAATGCACCAAAAAAGGAATTAGTCACAAAAAAAGAAAAATGTGAGCGTTATGCTCACTGGAGCTGATTGCACATGACAGCAGCATTTTTATGCCAGGATTTATCTGAAATACAAGTTATGATGAATTGAAGGAAGCATGCAGTTGTTTCATTACAGGATGAAGGGGCGAAAAGAGGGAAAGCACCTAAAGGGGGGTTGAGTGAATGATGTTGACTGGGCGTTCTTTGAAAGGAGGTTGAAAAAAGCAAGTTTGGGAGAATCAGTCCATGGGATTGAATCTGTGGTTTTGTAATGGACCATCTTATGTAAACCTGAAAGATATAGTAGAGCTGTGACAGAAATGATCTTTTCCATTAAGGTGCGATATTTGCCTCCTTAAATTGATTTCCAGAGTCATTTTTACCTTTTTTTTTTTTTTCTTTTTTCCCTAACTGTATTAAATATATGGATTATCTTAAATGGAATCACTAAATAAAATTACAAAAACAAGACAAAAATTAAATTTAAGAATTTGAAATGCTGTTAACAATCAAGTGAATCTGTCAAAGTGGCACAGGAACTGCATCTGAAGTGGCATTTAGATTTAATTTGTATGAATGCATTTTCCACTGCAATTACAATTATGTATGGGGAAATTAAACTAAAACTGCCTATAAGTGGTGGCAAGTCACTGTCTTAATGAGTGAGTCATTGAATCATTCATTCAACCAATTCGTTCAAAATGGCTGATTCATTATACTAGGAATGATGCAAGTGTGAGATACTGAATCAGTCATTAAACAGATTTGTTGAAAAAAACACAAACACATTCAGTAAGGTAATTCTGCACAACAGACGTGCTACTGTAGCTTTGGAACTATTTTAGTTGCCAAAATAGAGCAAAAAATATTGTGTCTAAAATGTAAGTCAATTAATAAAGACTTATTGTTTATTGAACTCTTGTATAAATCAATATCACATATGCATCATGCTGATACTTAGGAAAAACAACAAAGCTTGCTCGTATGATATTGCTTATCATATCATGTTAAACAGCAATAACAACAATAACTAAATACAAGTGCATTTCCCCCATATCTTGAATTTTGGGGGCATTTTTTAAATAAATTGATTAATTACATAGTGTTGATTTTACTAATCTCTAATAATTCTTGACATTTTCTACTCTCTTACCCTCTGCAGACCTCTTTCACACTGTCATGGAGCACATACCTTCTGGCAAGACATCCCAAAATACAGCAGGAGATTTTTGAGGAAGTGGACAGAGTGCTGGGTGGGCGTGTCCCAACCGGAGACGATGTTGCTTATCTGCCCCTTATTAGAGGGCTTGTCAAAGAGACACTCAGGTAAGCTATGCCCACCACTGTAAATGACCCAAAAATGAAAAATCTGGTTATTTATTGCAAAGTTTATTGATTTCATGATACAAATACAGTAATCAAGAAATAAAGAGATCTACAGAATGCCTGGTGTTGTTGCATAAACACTTCCCTCCTTCTCTTTTACACATGCAGGCTTTTCCCAGTTCTCCCTGGAAATGGACGTGTTACACAGGATGATCTGATCATTGGCGGTTATTTCATCCCTAAAGGGGTAAGAGCTTATATATCATGTGACTGTGTGTGATGCATATTTTTATGTGCCTGTGCCATAAACATGTCAAAACTTGCCTCCGTTAAGTAGAGCATTGTTTCATGCCTGTCGTTCCTGCAGTTCAAGACTTCTAAATTACCTTGACATAGATATGCCTTGGAAAAAAACACACAGTTGACATGTTTTTCACTGTATTAATCGCATTAAAGAGATGACACTTCAAAAGAGAACAATTGTTCTGCAATAAGTGAATAATCTAAGGCTAGGGGCTTCAGTAGAATGCTAAAAACACAAACTATCAATAACTATTAAATCATTAATCAACAATGTCCTGTGTTCACAGACTCAGCTGGCTCTGTGTCATTACTCCACCTCAATGGATGAGGAGAACTTTCCCCGTCCCGGAGAATTCCGTCCAGATCGCTGGATCCGCAAGGATGCCTCTGACCGCGTCGACAACTTCGGCTCCATCCCGTTTGGCTACGGCATCCGCAGCTGCGTCGGGAGGAGAATAGCCGAGCTCGAGATGCATCTGGCTCTCACACAGGTGCGTGTTTGTATATGTGTCACAAAAGTCGGCATCAAGCAAGATCCAAATCATAGCGGTACTATTGTTCTACAGATTGTTGCAATAAAGACACATACTGCTGTCATATATGTGAATTCAAATTCCCTTGTCTAATGGTGTACTGATGTTCTTCTCATTCACAGCTCCTGCAGAAGTTCCACATTGAGGTGTCTTCCCAGACCGCTGATGTGCGTGCCAAGACTCATGGCCTGCTCTGTCCAGGAGAACCCATCAACCTTAGATTTGTGGACCGAAAGTAATCTGTAATAACACTGTGTGTTAATGTAATATGTCCATAATCCACAATGTGCTTCTTGAAGGCCAAAGATTGTTAGTGTCTTTGTGTATACTAGTGCCTCTTCCAGCTTTTATCTAACAAACAATGTTGTTTTTATTTGTGTGGAGTACCTCCAAGAACATTTTTTATAGATTTTTGGTAGTTTTCTTGTTTGAATATTTATAGCATGTCAGAAGACCAAATATTTTGAAAATGTTTAAACAGGCTATGTTTTATTTAGGCGAATCAATGCGAATTTCTTTGAGAAGTGTGTTCGAAAATGTTTTCAAATTCATTTACATCATAGTAGCAGTTTAATTTTTTATTAACTTTTTCGTTTCGCTCAGCCTTAAAAATCAGTGTGAAATATGGTCAAAAAGACCTTGTATATAGATGTTTTACTATTAAATTAGCTTTAGTGCTAAGCTCATTATTTATTTAACATGGTATGCGTATATACAGTTAAAGACTTCTAGCTTACAAACAGTAAATTCCTAAAACAAACATGAGTAAATCCTATTACAGCTACAAAGCTACTTTAGAAGATCATGCTAATATCCTGTCCTGTGGACAGCAATGTTAAGTTGAAAATTGTGTAAATCTAATCACAACAATGCTCATCTTGATTTCAGTGTGGCTATGCAAAATGTGCCTTTTTAGCTTTTTTAGTGCACCAGCCTTATAGGCAACAGATGGATAATGGGACATGTTGAAAGCTGTTTTTGGATAAAATGAATGTTGTTTTTGAGGGTTGTGAAGTAATTGTGTGAAATTGGCAAGTTTTTGATATGTGGAAACAGGCTTTTGAATGTTACTGAATTTTGTAAGAATAAATTACACTTTTAAGACCTGCTGTTTCCTTCAGATGTTGTTTGTTCTGTTCAAAACACACTATTTAAGAAAAAAATAATCATGTCTTTGTCACACTTACCTGAACTACACAGAAGTGCCTCTCAGAACCTTTAAACTGAAATTCCTTCTGCAACACATTGAGTCAATAATATATTTGACCTAATTTAGAAAAAAAATAATTCATTATTTACTTAAACTTTGATAGACTGATGATACATGACTTCAAACACAAAGTAAAAATCGATCCTCGTTTATTTATCTCTATGTAATCCTCATCTTTATCCACCAGATGGCATAATGGAACAGGAAAACGAATGAGAAAGTCAAATAATTAGCATTTATACATAGACTTAATTCAAAATGCGTTTAGCAATAACCGCATAGACTGATTTATCTATATCACAAATAACCAAATGAAATGTGCCAAAGGCAAAGCGTGTTGGTGCATTCGCGCACGCAGCAAACATGTGCCTGTAAAATCAAATGGGAGTTATTCATTGAGCATTCAATGTTCTGATTGGTCGAGAACAAGCGAACCACGTTCTCTGATTGGCTAGAACTTGACACTGGCGAGTCTCTGGCCATCCGCAGCGTTAGACGGCAGTCGGCAGATGGCGCTGTGGAGACACGCGAGTTGACTGAGTCAAAGGACAGCGGTGCTGTTCTAAAGTAGTGTGTGTTTGCGTGTGCAGTGTTTTAAGTGTACTTAATTCCTAACATCTTTTGCTAAATGTGTCGTTACGCTCTTTTGGGTTACTTTTATGACCAGACCTTCTCAGTTTGTGCATGGTTATCGTCCTAGTTCGTGAATCTCAAAATTCTTCTCTCAGTCTAATTGACAACAGTTGATCTTCGTCAGGTCGAGCGCGTTGAACCCAATGTAAACAAACCCCGGTCCGCGGTCGAAGATTAGCTGTTTTCATCTACAAATTCGCCTGGAATCATCGTCAGCGGCTTTAAAGTGTGTTGGAGTCGAAAGCGAGATGATTCGGCCGTGTAGTCAGGCCTTGGACTGAAGTTAAAGCCATTTATTTGAGTCTGTCAGAGTGTCAGATTCGTCTCGAGGCCTCATATCTGTGGATGAGGAAGTGAACGGACCGAGCTCACCCAGGTGATCAAATGCTCTTTATTTATATATGTTTTATTAGGTGACTGCATGATAAAGACATTTTAATCCGATAAGTCTGTCAGAATCTCTCCGTTAGCTGTTGAAGCACGAAGCGGTTCGTTAGCATTCTGGCGTAATGCTAATTTTGGCCTAGAGAGCTAAGCGGCTAACTGTGTGCTTATAAGTATGATTTAGGCTGTAGTTATGTTTAACATTGTGTCTTGGTCCAGATAAGACGAAATCAAATACCTAAATGCCATTGTGACCTTAATTATATATCAGTATGTTATCGCAATTGGTTACTTTGACCTGCCATAGATTTGACAGGTATGCGTGCTAACTAGTTAGCTTTGCGTGCCGTTAGAGTAGGTTTTGACTGACATTTCGTTTTACGGTTTGTCATATTTTATATCATTTTGTTATTTGTTACTGTTGTATTCATGGTCATAAATTTGAGAGAACCTGTCTTGGCATATGACATGCGCTGATAAGCTATTTATCTAAGTTACTGATGTGTACTTGTACCTTAGTTGTCATGATTTGGGGAATTTAAGATGGGTATTTATGTGTGTGTAGACACTTCAGTGTCAGTCAAACTAGCTGCTTCTGTCATCCTGCGTCATTCAGTTCAGATTTTGACAGCTGCCTGCTGAAGGACACTAGCTGGGTCTTTTAATAAGAGATTTTGCAAATGCAAATGTTTTTCCATTGTAATTTTATGTCCTACAGCATTGCCTTCTAATGTGCTGCTATAAGAAATGAACATATTAAAGGTTATACTGTTCTGTGCCAAAGAACAATTTCATTACTAATTAATGCAATTATTAATGTAATAAAAGGATTGTTCTCTTGTACAGGAGAAAGGATCCCATTTCATGGGAGAATCCTCTTTCCTTTACTCCTGGGTGAACCGGTGATCTGTCAAAATGGGTATGTACTTGGTTTGTAAAAATGAGACAAAATACTGAATTTTTATTTATTAGTAGTACAAATGATGAAATGTCTTTAAAGGGTTAGTTCACCCAAAAATGAAAATTCTGTCATTATTTACTTACCCTTGTGTCGTTCCACACCTGTAAGACCTTTGTTCATCTTCAGAACACAAATTAAGATATGTTTGATGAAATCTGAGAGGTATATTCTCGACCATAAACAGCAATTTAACCAACACTTTCAAGGTCCAGAAAGGTACTAAAGACTAGGGCTGGGTATTGACACAATTTTTCACGATTCGATTCGATTACTATTCACATGCTTTCGATTCGATTACGATTCGATTCGACGTCGATTATTTTGGATGTAGTATTTCAGTTACAGTACATGGCAAATTAATGCTGTAACTACACATGTAAGTCAGTTGCCTACTACTATAATAATATTGAAGGTTAAATTAACTTATTTATATACAAACACTTAAATTAGACTCAATGATGTTTTTATTTTAAATAAAGTTTAGAATTAAATAATGATATTTCTACTCCAATTCGTTTTTTTGAAATATAAACATTTAAATCGCGGCTGTCATAACTGATTTATTCAAACATGCGTTAAAGATTGAAGAACATTAAAAATTATAATGAATATGTAACGGTGCATAGCTATATTTATCAGAATGTTGTTTTCTAGAGCACTTTTCTAGCTGAATAATGAGTTTATGGTCACTGAAAATGTTTTTCTGAGGTAAATGTGACGTTACGTGACATTGTTTACAAGCTGTTTTATTGACGTCTTTCCGAGGTTGAAACACTGATTGAGCTATTACACAAGACATGATACGGATTTAGGTAAGTTGTACTGTATATTTTAACATACCTTCAGTTGTTTAGTCATGTTTATTTTGCGCTGTAACTGGTATTAAAGCGGAGGAGAGGATGTTCACATGCGCTCGTGCTGCCGCTTCTCTTTAACTGAGGTGCTACAGCGATCTGTCACGTCTCATTAAACAGCGCCAAAATGGTATTTATTTTTGAATCTCATAATAAGATGGATGTAATTTGAAATCTGAGACTTTGCTTCATATCAAAAGTAACAAAGCACAAAGATTATTGCGATTTATTGGATGGGAGCGCTACATATTCTGCTCATTCATCAACTGAAAACAGACTAGACTAATCGATTCTTGGGATTTAAGAATCGATATCGGTTCGTAAAAATGAGAATCGATTAAAATTTTTTTTTTTTACCCAGCCCTACTAAAGACATTGTTANTTACACAAGACATGATACGGATTTAGGTAAGTTGTACTGTATATTTTAACATACCTTCAGTTGTTTAGTCATGTTTATTTTGCGCTGTAACTGGTATTAAAGCGGAGGAGAGGATGTTCACATGCGCTCGTGCTGCCGCTTCTCTTTAACTGAGGTGCTACAGCGATCTGTCACGTCACATTAAACAGCGCCAAAATGGTATTTATTTTTGAATCTCATAATAAGATGGACGTAATTTGAAATCTGAGACTTTGCTTCATATCAAAAGTAACAAAGCACAAAGATTATTGCGATTTATTGGATGGGAGCGCTACATATTTTGCTCATTCATCAACTGAAAACAGACTAGACTAATCGATTCTTGGGATTTAAGAATCGATATCGGTTCGTAAAAATGAGAATCGATTAAAATCGAGAAATCAATATTTTTTTTTACCCAGCCCTACTAAAGACATTGTTAAAGGGGAAAATTCACTTTTGCATGGTGTTAGGACATAAATGTGTTTTGGAAGTGTGTCTGTACACAACCACCCTATAATGATAAAAATCCACCAAGTGCTTTTTTTAATCCCCTCAAACCATAAGCACTTTGTCAGAAAAAGCCGTTCACAAATTCTTGGCAAAGTGATGGAAATTTGCACAGGCCCCTCCCACGACTCTTGACGGACACTGCCGTTTTAGCATAGATCCGCCCTGAGTGAGCTGTAAACAGTCCGACATTGTTTCAACGCCGCGCAGGTGTGGACAAGAATATCTCCAAAGCAACTGAGGCGTTTTGTTGTTGGATATAAGAATGAACATAGCAGCCGTCTTTTACTCTCAACATCTGAGCCGCTGAAGACGCAGTGGATTGATTTTGTTTTTGAAGGGAATGCACCCCCAGATCTACCTATATGCATTTATGTCTGCATTAAAAATTTTGCTTTGCTAAAAAGTTCCTGAATGATGGATCATTACCTCCAGAAGACGTGAGTAACGTTATAGTTTTTTTTTATTTTTTATGAATCTTTGCAAATCGCCTTTCCTAATAATGTGCTAGTTAGCAAGTTCCACGACGAATGCGACTAAAGTTAAAGGCAGTTCACACCGCACAGATAAACGCCAACAAACACGTCTGTTGGAGTTTGTTGGATCAGGACGCAGCCTCCGAAATGAGACGCAGCTAGTGTGATACCCCTGTCGGCGTCTGTTGCCGTTGGTCGGAGTTTGTTTTCACCCGACTGAACATGTTTAATCGCCGTTTGTTGGGTCGGGGAATGTCTGAGCGGTGTGGTATGATTTTCCAACAAACAACGAACTCTGACATAATCTGACCTGGCCACGAACCATTGCATGACGATGAGGCAAGTCCCTTGCAAAGAATGCTGTTTGATCGCGCCGGCGCCTCACACACTCACAACAAAGCACTGCAAACATGACATTGTAGCTTCTTCATTATCAAAATAATACAGTCGAACAAACATATATGTCGTCATTTCTATTTAGAACCTTCTCACTGTAATTCATAACTGCACGTTTATAATGAACAATGCATTAAGGTGATTGTCTTATTACAAACAGTGTACATTTTATGTAAAGATAACATGGTAACACTACAATAAGGTTTATAAAGGTGTTAGGTAATGACTAACAAGTAATTTTCAAATGTATTTTAATCGTTTTTGAGCATTTATAACTGCATAAATAAGAATGGTGAGTTCAATGCAATACCTGCCAAATAGTGTTTGCAGCCTGCCCACGGAAGATAGGGGTGGGGTGAACAGTAGCTCATTATCATTTAAAGGGACATGCACTGAAACGGCTCGCTGTGAACAGAGCTGTTTTTGACTAAGTAAAAAGGATGTTTTTTTACACAACCATTCAGAAATTTTAATCAAAGTATGTTATAGACTTTTCATGAAGACCCTAAAGAATCATACTAACATGTGGAAAATTGGCATCCAATGTCCCCTTTAAAATAGTAAACGTGACTGCAGTGGTTCAACCTTAATTTTATGAAGTGACGAGAATACTTTTTGTGTGCAAAAACAAAACAAAAATAACTACTTTATTCAACAATATCTTCTCTCCAGGTTCTACGTCAGAACGCCGACTCATTATTGGCCGGCTCCTGCGTCAGTATCACACGCATGCGTCGTGCTGCACACGTGAATGGCTTTGGCCAATACTGAGCCAGCATTCGGACGTAAACACGGAAGCCTTCACTGTGCTTACTGCGTCACCTGTGTAAGGATAATGACAGGGAAGAGAAGATATTGTTGAATAAAGTTATTTTTGTTTTGTTTTTGCGCACAAAAAGTATTTTCGTCGCTTCATAAAATTAAGGTTAAACCACTGCAGTCACGATGACTGTTTTAACATTTTCTTTAGTATCTTTCTGGACCTTGAAAGTGTCAGTTAAATTGCTGTCAATGGACGAGTCATATACCTCTTGGATTTAATCAAAAATATCTCAATTTGTGTTCTGAAGATGAACGAAGGTCTTACGGGCGTGGAACTACATGAGGGTAAGTAATTAATGACAGAATTTTCATTTTTGGGTGAACTAACCCTTTAACTGCTATGTACTTGCATTTAAAAAAATGTTAGGTACAACGTACTTATTGTGTTCATATTTTACTGCAAAAAAGGTTAGGGACAGATATGGTGGTATGGTTAGGTTTAAGGGTGGGTTAAGGGGCAAGGAAAGGGTCAACAGTGTAATTAATCTGTAATTACATGGAGGAATTTTAAATATAAATACAATGGAAAACATGTACACATGTGCATTGGGTCAAATGATTGGTTTAAATATTATTACATAGCAAGTAGTTAAAGACACTTACTATAAAGTGGGACCATAAGTATTAATAATTATAATGAGAATTTGTAATACTAATATGTTGTAGATGATCAGGAGGCCTTGAATTCCATCATGCAAGACCTGGTGGTATTGCATCGATCCAGTCGACCATCTGGTCTGTCTGACCTGAGCAAACCCAAGGCCTCTTCTCCAAAGAACCAGGTCTGCATTGCCTCTTTTGTAATTCACATCAGCTGCTTACAGTGTTTATTTTTTTCCCTAGAGAAATGAGTTGGATCAAAACTTCAACAAAACATTGCCTAATAAAGCCACCTTTAATGCATTGTGCATTTAAAAAGAGCTCAGACCAAAACTGCAAAATATAATACTATATGTCGAATAGGTATTATAAATCATTACTACAGCATTTACCACTGTCACTTGCACACATGCAAACACAGCGTGTACTGTAAATGTGACTACAGCTGATAAGGGTGATGACATGTGTCAGTGTACACAGGCTAACCACTTCATACTGTAGCATAGGGTTAAGTCTGGTTTAAAAATAACTTTGTGCGCGGCTCCGCTTCCAGAGATACACAACATTGAGGCGACTCTGGCCGAGCAGGTACGTTTGTACCGTCAATTTAACAGCACCCAGTTTGTGCTTGTCCAAAATAATTGCTTACAATTACAAAATGAGCCTACAATAGCAGACAATAAGCCTTTTTAATGAAAATAAAGGTCCATGTTTAATAGAAATGTTCAGTAGATCCATACAAATGTTTTATAGATTTGTTTAATTTAGTTTTATACATATGTTCTTATATACAAATATTTTGCTCTTGTATGACAAGTAATAATATCAAGGTTTACGGGGTTTTACACCATTCTTTAAAAAAAAAAAAAAGCAGTATGTACACCGTTTTCTACATTTTTAAATGCAGTGTACGGTGTTTATTGAAAGGGTTAGAACACACATCTTAGTACTCATTACTTGTCATTACTAATAAAATTTTGGTCGACTAAGCCTCTTCTAGGCAATGGTTTGTCGACTATTAGGGGGCAGCCCTAACTCGCACAAAATTTTTTGGAAAGTAATGGTACTTTTACTTGAGTATATATTTTTTCAGTACTCTTTCTACCCCTGAATATCCTTCACAACTGCAAACTGGCATTCAGATCTGCTTCCATTTAGTTAGCAACACCTAACTTCTTACGATACAATCAATCCCAAAGGACGAAATCAAGTCCCAGCCTATGCTTTTCTCATTCCAAAAGTTGTTTCACTAAGATATACATCACAATAGGGAAGAAAAGACTATTGCAACACATCTGTTGCATGTCGACTTTAAAATGCCTAAGTAATTGTCAGCTTTTTAAAAATATGCAATATTTTTCCTCAGTATTTATGTACTTTTTTTAAATCCGAGGAACTTTTCATTTAAATCAAACAGCCTGTGTCAAACAGCACGAGTAGATTAAAAATATTTAAAGCAAGATGTAAATAAAAATACTGAAAAACATCTACTGAAAATTAGTTTAATACATTTAATCATTCTGTTTCTATCATTACATACAATATATGTATATTCACCAATATGAAGTATAAAAACATTGAAATATATTAAATGTATATTTTTACAAGTACGTTTAATATATTAATATACCACATATACTTCAGTGATGTTGCAAACATTGAATAGATTCATTCAAAGGGTCAATTCGAACTGATTCATGGAAGTTACCTACTTTATTGCTCTTTTTATACCAAAGTTTCAATAAGAGGCTTCATTAAAACATGTTTGTATTAACAGAGTCGAAACTAATCTAATGATGTAGTCACAGGCGAATAAAAAGCGCACAAAAATCAGTGCAATATTCACATTGTTGATTAATTTTATATCACCCACAAAAATCATTGCAAATATATATTGACTGTTCGGTAGGTTTCAGACTGTAGTGAATATGACTGTGTGCATTGAGAAATATGTGTAAAACTGTGTTTGCTTGTCCACAGAATGATGTAAGGGTGAAGTTTGAGTACAGAGGAGAGAAGAGGTAATGACCACAAGTCCTGCTTCTGCTCTACATCACTTCCTATTTTTATCACTTCCCTCTAGAGGTTTCACTTAATTAAACCTGTCTGACTGAGCCCTGTAGTCGCTGTGTAATGAATGTTGGTGTTAGTTTGTCCAAACCTGCATTTCTTTTATTCCCAGTCCTTGAGGATCATTTCACACAACACGATGTTTTGCTCTAAGAAAATTGTGGCTTTGGGTAGTCATGTTTTTGTGTGCATCTTGGTTTCTGTTTACAAAGGCTAAGGACCTAAAACTGCCAGAAGAGACTCCTTGAGTTGGAATATGAAATATAATGGTGTTTTTTTTTTTTGTTTTTGTAATTTTCATGTTATCACTATTACTTCAATGCAATGCTAATTATGTAATTATTATAATTAGAGTATGCATTTGGAGGAACTTTTTGATTGATTCTGTTAAAGTAGCAGATGATGGTGTGATTTATAATGTATTATCTGTTGCTTAAGGATCCTGCAGTTCCCTCGACCTGTCAGTCTGGAAGATCTGAGCGCCAAAGCTAAAGTAGCGTTTGGGCAAAGCATGGATCTGCATTACACCAATAATGAGGTAACAGAAGCCACAGCTTTAACACCTTTATGATATTGGATTTATTAGAACGTTTTGATATGTGGCTGCTGTAGTTCTTGTTTTCCTGTCGATTTACCTTTTCTCTTTCCTGTAGCTTGTGATTCCATTGAGTACTCAGGATGATCTGGATAAAGCTGTGGAGCTGTTGGATCGTTCAGTGCATATGAAGAGCCTAAAAATCTTGCTTGTGCTCCCCTCTTGCACTCAGGTCAGTGATCATTATAAACCATGCTCAGAGAAAAAATGTGAGTCTGAGACCTGTGATCTAATATAAAAGCTAAATGCCTTAAATGTAATATGGATGTTTACTACTTGCGCTTTCAGAATTCTGTCTCCAGTAAGGACCTGTTGCCTGCTCATGAGAACTTGGACAACACAGACTTCAGTGCTGCAGATAAAAAAAGCATGTTGGCACTCATAGGTGGGTTGCATTCAGTGTTTCTGAATTGCATCCTTGTCAAAAAGTCAACTTAAAACCGAAATTTACTTTCTTCATTTTATGTTCTTGGCTTTATTGTGCACAATTCCCTCGTAATCTTTAAAAAAAAATAACTTCCCCTCCTACTTGCAGCGACATCTCTTCTCTGATGTTTTCTGGCATGAGGGCAGGACAACCTGTCACTCACATGAGATTGTTGATGTAGCAAGTCACAACAATCCAATGAATGATCCAATCAAATCTTGATGGACAAAATCAAGTCAAAATCAAGTTTTTTCTTGTTCGATAAGTAATTTCACTTGTATATACGTCACAATAGGAAAGAAAAGACTATCGCAACTTGCGTTTAATGACGACTTAAATAATCTTTTATCAAAATATAATGACTTGTTTTTCTCAAATGACTGGACTGATGCTTTTTCCAACTCCACTTCTCCAACTAACTGAAACTGCTCTGTTCATATTATGAAAGTACATAAGTTGATTCTTCAAATAGACCCACAATATAAATGACAAACAATCCATTTTAAACAGCATATTGTCTGTGTCCTCTCTCTCTCTCTCTTGCTCCCTCTTCAGGTTCTCAGTCAACCGATCGTAGTTCTCCTCCTCCAGGCTATATTCCTGATGCTCTGCAGCAGGTTGCCCGAAATGGCTCTTTCACCAGCATCAACAGTGAGGGCGAGTTCATACCAGAGAGCATGGACCAGGTACGTAGTCTGATAACACATCTGGTTTGGCTGATGTGGGTGTACCAAAGCAATAGCATAATCAGTGTCCTGATAGCTTGTTTATTTTTCTTTCTATCTTTAGATGCTGGACCCTCTGTCTATGAGCAGTCCTGAGAATTCAGCATCAGGCAGCTGCCCTTCCCTGGACAGTCCACTTGATAGGTAAACTTTTCACTTTTCACTTTTTTTTTTTTTCCACTTTTTTTTTTTTAAAACAAATAACTGATACATGAAATCAGTGCCTTGTCTATAGGTGTCTTCTATAGGTGCATTACTTTAAAGGTGCCCTAGAATCAAAAATTGAATTTACCTTGGCATAGTTGAATAACAAGAGTTCAGTACATGGAAATGACATACAGTGAGTTTTAAACACCATTGTTTCCTCCTTCTTATGTAAATCTCATTTGTTTAAAAGACCTCAGAAGAACAGGCGGATCTCAACATAACACTGTTACGTAACAGTCGGGATCATTAATATGTACGCCCCCAATATTTGCATATGCCAGCTCATGTTCAAGGCATTAGACAAGGGCAGCCAGTATTAACGTCTGGATCTGTGCACAGCTGAATCATCAGACTAGGTAAGCAAGCAAAGACAATAGTGAAAAATGGCAGATGGAGCAATAATAACTGACATGATCCATGATATCATGATATTTTTAGTGATATTTGTAAATTGTCTTTCTAAATGTTTCGTTAGCATGTTGCTAATGTACTGTTAAATGTGGTTAAAGTTACCATCGTTTCTTACTGTATTCACAGAGACAAGACTGTCGTTATTAAAATTTTTTAAACACTTGCAGTCTGTATAATTCATAAACACAACTTCATTCTTTATAAATCTCTCCAACAGTGTGTAATGTTAGCTTTAGCCACGGAGTACCATCAAACTCATTCAGAATCAAATGTAAACATCCAAATAAATACCATACTCACGCGATTAGACATGCTGCATGACGAACACTTTGTAAAGATCCATTTTGAGGGTTATATTAGCTGTGTGAACTTTGTTTATGCTGTTTAAGGCAAGCGCGAGCTCCGGGGGCGGAGAGCACGAGAGTTTAAAGGGGCCGCAGCCTAAATCGGCTCATATTTAATGATGCCCCAAAATAGGCAGTTAAAAAAATGAATAAAAAAAAATCTATGGGGTATTTTGAGCTGAAACTTTACAGACACATTCAGGGGACACCTTAGACTTATATTACATCTTTTGAAAACACGTTCTACGGCACCTTTAAATGCAATTTTTGCTTGTTTACAAACTCAAGGATGAGTAAAAGGGATAATTCACCCAAAAATGAAAATTTTGTCTTTACTTACTCACCCTAAAGTGGTTTAATGAGTTTAATGGTTTAATTTGTATGAGTTTCTTTCTTCTGTTCAACACAAAAGAAGATATTTTAAGGAATCTGGATAACCAGACTGTTGATGGCACCCACTGACTTCCATCGTAGGAAAAAAAACGTTCTTTAAAATATCATCTTTTGTGTTGATCAGAAGAAAGAAACTCCTACAGGTTTGGAACAACATGAGAGTAAATGATGACAGAATTTTCATTTTTGGGTGAACTATCCCTTTAATGTATTTTCTGTAGAAATTGACAGCATGTCACAGATTTTGTTGGTAAATCTGAACTTGTATTAACAGCATTCTTTTAACCTGTGTCAGGATGCCACATGACATGACCAGGCATCCAGTGACAATCACAGAAACTTTTGATCTCACAGACATGCCCTATCGTTCAAAAGTTTGTGGTCAGTAAGATTTTTTTAAAAGAAATGTATGTTTTGTTTTTTTTTATTCAGCATAAGTGCATTAAATTGTTCAAAAGTGATAGTTCTGCTGCAAATGTTACAAAAGAGTTCTATTTCAAATAAATGCTGTTATTTTTAAATGTATCATGGTTTTCAAAAATATGTGTTTTCAACATTGATAACAATAAGAAATGCTTCTTAAGCACCAAATCATCATATTAGAATGATTTCTGAAGGATCATGTGACACTGGAGTAATGATACTGAAAATTCAGCTTTATTGCAGGAATAAAATAAACTTTATTCTATTTTAAAATATATATATATATATATATATATATATATGTTTATTTTAAATTGTATTTTTATCAAATAAATGCAGCCTTGGGGGCCATATGTGATTTCTTTCAAAAACATAAAAAAATCTCACTGACCCCAAAATTTTGAACGGTAGTGTACAGTTTAGTTGTACTTAGATTAATAATACTGAGAATACTGAGTGACTCACTGATCTCTTACAGTGATACCTATCCAAAATCCCGTATGCCTCGAGCCCTGAGCTACCCAGATAACCATCAAGAATTCCCTGGTAAGCTCTTGCTGACTTTTCTGCTTTGTCACATGAAAGCTCTCATTAGTTTGTGTTCACAATCTATCATGTTTCACAGAGTACGATATACCAGTGTTTGAAAAATCAGGGAAGGGAGGAACCTATCCGAGGCGATATCACATCTCGTTTGGTCTGCAGGACTACAGCGATGGTGAGGTTATATTGTCTAAACAGATCATCTATCCAAAAAGCAACTGCATGTGTTGTTCCTAAATTGGATCTTCTTTCTCCACTCAGGACGGAAGACCTTTCCAAGGGCGCGGCGGACACAGGCTCATGGTTTTCGTTCTCCGGTGAGCTTCAGTCCTACAGAGCAGCAGAGCCCCAGCACTAGCAGTGGAAGCAGCATCTTTACTCCTGAGCTAGAGGAACCAGGGCGCAGACGCCGCGGCAGCGATATAGAGCCCAGCTCGAACCCCACTCTATCAGTCATGGACATCAGCCCTCCCAGCCGCTGTGAGTGGGTTTAGGGCTGAGAGGAGGACATGTTGTGTTGTACTAGTTTGCTTTGTAATAACATTGTTCCCATTGTGGGTGATCTAATGTTAACCTGGTGTTTACATACTTTAACTTCAGCCTGTGATCACTAAATGATGGTTTTCTGTAAGCAGATACAGTTTATACTAGTTCTGATTTGTCAGATGTGACTAATTGTCCTTGAGATTGAGAATAACACATTTGCATTTATAATTTGCCCAATAACCCAATAATTTAAAGCTCTTATTGTGCACAATGTATACATTCCTGTTAAAAAGTTTGATTAGTAAAATATATCAAAACATTTACTTAAACTCTTTTAAATGTAGTAAAAAAGAGGTTATTTTAAATGGTAATATTTCACAATATTATGTTTTTACTATATTTTTGATCAAATAAATGAAGCCTTGGTGAGCAAAAGAGACTTCTTCCAAAAACATAAAAAAATCTTACCAATCCCAAACGTTTTAACTGTCGTGTACATGTGCAACCAGTAATATCTTTCTTTTCTCCATCCAATCGAAGTCCTGCCCTAAAAAA
Organism: Anabarilius grahami; assembly: GCA_003731715.1. NCBI lineage: Eukaryota > Metazoa > Chordata > Actinopteri > Cypriniformes > Xenocyprididae > Anabarilius > Anabarilius grahami. Next base: position 4,618,346 of record RJVU01051519.1, on the reverse strand, counting down.
TTTCTTAACCTGCTGTAGTCCGCTATAAATTGCTTTTTGAAAATGTATGGTCTTTTATAAATTACAAATCCAGTGAAAATGAAGATCTAGAAGTCATTTAAGTTAGTTGGTTAAAAAACAGGGGAAACTGTATAGTGTGTTGTTCTCTGTGTAATCTTCTCTCCTCTCTGTGTTTAGCCCCTCGGGCTCCCACAAACTGGCGTCTAGGGAAGCTTTTGGGGCAAGGAGCGTTTGGGCGAGTGTTTCTATGCTACGACGCGGACACCGGCAGAGAACTTGCTGTTAAACAGGTTCAATTTGACCCAGATAGTCCAGAAACGAGCAAGGTGAACAGTTTTTTTCAGGCTTTGTGAGGTGGACACCTTTTAATATTGTCTTGTGAACCTTTGCACTTTGTTTGTATGTGTGTTCAGGAGGTGAGTGCTCTGGAGTGTGAGATTCAGCTGCTGAAAAATCTTTTCCATGAGCGCATTGTTCAGTACTATGGCTGCTTGCGGGACACACATGAAAGAACGCTTTCCATCTTTATGGAATACATGCCTGGGGTAAGTACATGTTAATTTACAGACTTGAGCGCTGACTGTATTTCCTAGAGTTTTTGCAGTGTATAAGCACCAAAAAGGGCAACTTTCTAAACTAAATGATAGTATTGTTAAAATTAAAATACAATTTATTACAAAAACATCTAAATGTTTGTGTAACTATATTTTTGTGCGTAATTACAATGTTGTTAATCTCACAAACAGTAAATATGCGTAACACACTGACAGTTCTTGGTTCTTCACATGTCGGACATGACTGAAAAGATATCTTGTGGTTCAGCAAATGAGAAGTTAATAACTGCCCTAATAGATTCAGTGAGTTCATTTAGTGAAGAATTTGCAACCAGCCTGTCTGTGCAACATATTTCTTATGTATTTATCCCTGAAAACAAAACATTTTTTGTGAGAGAAATTTTGACAAGTTCCAGAAAGGATGCTAGTAGGTACTGTCTTATTTTTGAAATGTTGAATTTTTGAAATTTGTCCATAGGGCTCCATTAAAGACCAGCTGAAGTCGTACGGTGCTCTGACGGAGAATGTCACACGTAAATACACACGGCAGATACTTGAAGGCGTGTGCTACCTTCACAGTAACATGATTGTTCACAGAGACATCAAAGGTGAGCCAACTGCATGCCCTGATGTTGTCAGTCATGACAGGCTAAATTGCATATATATTCTGCAATAATGAAAGTGTAGCACTTTAACTTTTTGTTAAACTTTCTTTCAATGTCTCAATCTTCGAGTGCTTTTGCATATACAGCTCTGGAAAAAATTAAGAGACCACTCCAAGTTCAGAAATCAATGTTAAATGGTCTCTTAATTTTTTCCAGAGCTGTATGTTAGCAGATATTCACATTTATTTAAAAAATGAACATTGTCTAAAGTCAGTACTGTTGTCATTACATTTTCTGCTTTGTAAAATAGAACTGGTACTTTCTTATATTTAATTTATCATCTCACAAGGTTTTTTTTTTTCCCCCTCAGGTCAAGATACCTCCAACCCCCCATAATGAACATTTTCCCCCGTTCTTTTATTCATGCAGGTGCCAATATCCTTCGGGACTCTGCAGGTAATGTGAAGCTGGGTGACTTTGGAGCGAGTCGGCGGCTCCAGACCATCTGCCTGTCTGGAACGGGCATCAAGTCAGTGACAGGTACACCCTACTGGATGAGCCCTGAGGTCATCAGCGGAGAGGGGTACGGCAGGAAAGCTGATATCTGGTAAGCCCTTGTCTGCATGAAATGAAAACATTTTATTTTTCTAAATTCTTATTGATGATGTTGTGAATGATTCATCCATGCATATGTTTAAATTGTTTTGAGCTCATAATTTTTAATCAAAATATCATAACTTGACCTTCTGTTGAAATGACAAGACTTCTCTCTAGTGATGTATGACAGACTTTTCCAGTCTTTTAGTCTACTTCAACTGCAAGCTTGCATACATTTTTTCCATTCAATCAATTACCAGGTAGAGCCCAGTCCCGGCCTAAATTTTTTTTGTACATTTCCGATATTAATAATGTTAGAAACAGGACAGGACTATTTTTAATTGAGTATCACAATTTCAACTAAAGAGTGCCGCGTGCCAAGATTAAAGTCACAATGAACCAAAAATTGAATTCTTGAAGAAAAATTCTATTTTTCATTGTGACTTTGAATTTGACACATGGCACTCTTAAGCTGAAATTGTGCATGTCGAAATTCTTGAAGAAAAATGCTGTTTCTGCTTCATTGCAACTTTAAATTTGGCACACGGCATTCTTTAGCTGAAATTGTGATACTCAGTTAAGAATATGAATGAATGAATGAGGCATTTATATAGCGCTTTCCTATGTACTACTGTACACCCAAAGCGCTTTACAATCATATCAGGGGTCTCTCCTCATCCACCACCAGTGTGCAGCATCCACTTGGATGATTTTGGCCAGGAATTTGGCCAGGACACCGGGGTTACGAGAAGTGCCATGGGATTTTTAATGACCACAGAGAGTCAGGACCTCGGTTTAACGTCTCATCTGAAGGACGGTGCTTGTTACAGTACAGTGTCCCCGTCACTATACTGGGGCGTTAGGACCCACACAGACCACAGGGTGAGCACCCCCTGCTGGCCTCACTAACACCTCTTCCAGCAGCTACCTGGTTTTCCCAGGAGGTCTCCCATCCAGGTACTAACCAGGCTCAGCCCTGCTTAGCTTCAGTGGGCAACCAGTCTTGGGCTACAGGGTGATATGGCTGCTGAATAGTCCTATCCTGTTTCTAGCATCACCTAAGAACACTATTAGGAAAGATTGCTTTTGTGTGTCTCACGTTAATGATTCTAATTCCGCCCTGATTCCAGGAGCATCGGCTGCACCGTGGTCGAGATGTTGACTCAGCGGCCGCCCTGGGCGGAGTACGAAGCAATGGCAGCCATTTTTAAAATCGCCACTCAGCCCACCAACCCCACTCTGCCGCCTCACGTGTCGGACCACTGCCGCGATTTCCTTAAACGGATTTTTGTGGAGACTAAACAGCGTCCCGCTGCTGAGGACCTATTGCGGCACACATTTGTCCACTAGCCACTCCCTCTTCCATCTCTGACCAATCAGAGACTTCCATAAGTGTCTATAGGACCATCCCCTTTTTGAGACTCCTCCCAGCAGGCCTAAGAGCCCCCACTGGACCAGAGCGCATAGCGAAGAGGGCAATGGCCTAATCTCACACCTCTGCTGGGGCAGGACGGTGATTTGGAGCAGCTTGATTCTGTACGAAAACATTGCACCTTAATTTCACTCAGGGGTAAGTACCCCTAAAGACTAATGGATATCGGTACCCCAAAAGACTAAAGGATGTTGTCTTTTAAAGGCTTTTGTTTATTTGTTTGTAATGTTTTGAAATCCCCCATGATTGTGAGCCTTAGCTCTGGGGAGTCCAGTTGGGTTCTGGATGCACTGGTTTAATGCAGGAAGATCTCGGAATGTCAACCCCAGAACAAGGCAGGTACGCCAATACGCTGCTAAAGGGTAAAAGGAAAAAAATGAAATGAAACCGAATAGATGACAGGATGTATAGGACTCTCCTGCTCAGCTGTCATGGCTCCTAAAAGTTCTCATTTTCTTGCACAGTCCACCTAGAACATACACACACACACGTACATGAACTCTGATCGAAGATCTTACTGTAGAATATTTACTCACTATGCTGTACAAACATTTACGTTTGCTGACCTTCCGATCGTAACCACATACCGGAGTGTATTCGCTCTCTCTAGCTCTAGAATTCGTCAGGATCACTTGTTCCCGTTTCTTTCTAAATTCTGCTTTTTCTGTTTTTACTGTGTGCCTTTTTACAAACGTCTCCTTCCTCTTTTTTGTATTCTGCTCTGTCTTAAGTGTCCAATCATTTTTCTAGAATTTTATAGGTTTAATGCACAGCTACTCACAAGTCTTTCTGACTTTGTACAGGAATTATTTAGGACAGCTCGGCTCTTCATGCTGTTTCTAGATCAGCTTAAGCAGCTCCGCTCTGCCTTTTTCCCCCCTTTGGTCCCTCTGCTGGCAAACTGATCTCGGGTCAGATTCACCTGTGCATTCTTTCAACACAGTGCCGTACACTTCAATCTGATCAGGTAGGCAGGTTGAATACACACTCACTCACCAAAGCGAAAAACCCAGACCACACAGGCAGGGTTTAGTGCCTGGACATTAGTTCACCAACATTTTACAGTAAGAATCGCTCTGATTCCAGTATAAATCTCAAGAACCGAGAGCGTTAGATTGGAATAGAGAAATAGATTGCTCTCAACAAGAAAGTTGAAACTGTAAGTGCACTTCCAGTGAACACAACACAACCTGGATCCTTTCTGCTGATATTTTCCATTCCAGAAGTCTGATGCTGTAATTCATCTGCAGTTTTCTCATCAGATGTTCTCACTCTAATATATTTCTGCAGGTTTCAGAATATGCAGAATTTCACAGATCGTAACAATACTCAGCACTTGACAGTACTTAACGGTTTGCCTAGAAATTAACCTCGCTATCCCACGATGCCTTGGGACTTGTCAAGCACTTGGTTACACACACTCTGCTAGTGCACGCTCCTGGATATTTAAGTGAGCAGTCATGTTGCTGTTCAAGATCTCTCCTCCACATTGTGCTGTAGTGCCTGCCTTCAGATGTAGGTGAATACATTCTTTTTTCTGGGGTTACCCTTGCTCCTCCCATAATTCTTTGGGTTTGTTTTCTTCATTCCCCGCGTCACAAACTGCCATTCTTAATTCAAAGGTTATTCATTTCCCCTCTCTCATAAATATGAGAGTATGGTACTTGTAATTTAACATACATGTATGTTAATTTAATAGTCATATAATGGAAACACAAACATTTAAAATTCAAGCAGTGATTTCATACTGCTTGCTTTGGAAGCTTGTTTCTGCCACTGAATAAAATAAAAAAAAAGGTATAATGCAGCTTTTTATCTTGCAATTCTGACCTATTTTCTCAGAATTGCATGATATAAATTCACAATTGCGTGCACAAAGTCTCAATTGCGAGTTATAAAGTCAGATTTGCGTGATAAAGTCGCAGTTGCGTGTTAGTCAGAATTGCAAGATATAAACTCGCAATTCTGACTTTTTCTCAGAATTGTTTGTATCTCCCAATTTTGACTATAACATGCGAGTTATAAAGTCAGAATTGTGAGATATAAACTCGCAATTCTGAGAAAATAAGTCGGTCTTTTTTCCTCAGAATTGGACTTTATAACTCGCCATTGCGAGTTTATACCTCACAATTCTGACTTTATTTCTCGCGATTTGTGAGTTTATATCTCGCAATTCTGAGAAAAGAAGTCAGAATTGCGAGATAAAGTCACAATCACCTTTTTGTTTTTTATTAAGTGGCTGAAACAAGCTTCCATAGCTTGCTTATAGTGACCTGAGAATAAAAATAAGCTCTGTGCTTGCAGGCCGTTCGCACAGGACATGCTCTTCTGTTCTGTCTGGGCTATCTGTAAATTGTTGGTCAATTTTACACATGTGGGTCAATGACATTATACCATACATTTTTTCAAAAATATGTTAAATATATTAAAAATGCTGTATGTATATTACATTAATACGTACTGTGATGAGCATTTTTTTAATTTCTTTTCTAAATATTTTTCACAATCATGATGGTGTGCCAAGGTCAAGTCTCTTAAAATAGTAGATAATTTATGACAATACCTATTTTTATGACAGGTTAGTTCAGGTAGTAAAATGTCTTGTTGTGTAATGATATTTACTTTAATACAAGCTTTCAAAAATTCATCTTTTTTTTTTTCTTCTTCAGTGACTAAAATGTACACTCACATACTCACGGATAGTTATTGGTTAAACTGTGTTTAGAGTCTAGCTTTAACCCATATGAAACCAACATGAATACAAAAAGTTAATTTTTAAGAATCAGACACTATTATTTGTCATTGACCCATGTGTCCGCGGATCATTGTTTGTTTTAAAAAACTATGGACCAATGAACACATCTAAAAATACATTCTGGTCAAATGGGATTAGTCTTTTTGTCTGAGCGTGTCCTGTGGGAACGCTGTAACTGTAGCAGCGTAAACTACCCCCGGCCAATAGAATGTGAGAGAAAAAAGCTTTGCTGTCTGTAAGGGTAGCTATATGTTATGATTACACTCCAAGCAAACGTTTACAGTTTTGTTTTCTGTTGGTCTACCTCCATTGTGTAGAGTTACTTTGGAATGATTTCATGCGGCTGTTCCAGATCATGATATCTGGGAGCAAAAATCATGGAAGACCCACTCACACAATAGACCCAACTGTATTAGCAGTTCTCTATCCGAGTTCAAACTTGGCCTACAGCCATTTAAAAAAGGTACATGCCCACTTTGTAAGCCCCATGCAGCTCTTTTTTCTTTTGGTGTTCTTTTATGATGCCATGTGATGCGGGCCTGCTGTTGCCAACCTTGAGTTGCTGTGGCAGTATTTGAAGGAATTTCTCCGCACCCAGTATGAGTAAAATTTCTGGTCTGTAGAGGTTTAAAGTGCCAGTTCGTAGAACTAAATCCACATTTATTTTGATTTAAGCAGCGAAAGCATTACTTGTTCAGATGGTGTACAGACATACTACGAGGAAAGTAAGTAGTGTATGTTTGTAATGTATGTACTGTTAATTTTCTTTTGATGCTGAAATGTTTGCACATTTTGAGACCATGATTTTTACACTGATTTTAATACTTTTGCCAGTGTTCGTCAGTCATTCTGTTTGTGTGTGAGTCTGAATGCTTGATTTCTGTTCAAGAGGATCTGAGATAAAACGGTTGCCCTGGTTACCAGCTTTGTTGGCGAAGTTGGTCACTTGGTCACTCGCTGATGCTCTCGTTTGGCACTTCTGTCCGTGGAAAATTCATTGCCACCGCTATGCCGTTACCGTTCCTTGCGGAATTAACACACAAACGATGGCTGGTTCTTTTGTAAATAATGAGAGACAAATGTCTAAATGCTGACCAGTGCCAAAGAAACTGACTTGGACCAACATGACTGGTATCCTGGCTAGAGGATGGTTTAATGCAAATCGGGAATCTTCCTACTGGAATGTAATGTCAGATTTTTTTCACCACTAGGTGGCATCATATAACTATTTGCCTGTATATAAAACGTTGGACTTTTTTCCTTCCAAACATCTCTGATTTAACAATAAGAGTTCCGTAGCTGCAGAATGCATTGTTTAATTTATGATGATAAGTAATTACAGGAAGTTCTCCGTCAACTCAAACACGCCACTGCTGCCACTCCAGGGTCATGAATGCACTTTGTATTTGTTTGTGCGGGTGTTATATTGTCTGAGTGTTTGTTTGTCTGTGTTTCAAAGAGACTTCTGTTCTGTGTGCCGGTTGAGTGAGATTATTGCCAGCGCACTCAATGCCTTGCGCCTTGTACAACTGATGACNAAAAAAGTAAAAAAAAAAAAAAAAAAGGAAATACAAAAGAATATTATAACTCTGAAATGTACGTTTTTGTAGACAGTACACTTATCTGGTACAGAACTTGTATCTGTTGTTTGTTCTCTTTGTCTATTGTATGAGAAAAGCCATGTTTATAATTCAATTTGGTTTGTGACCAATAAGCCTGTTTATATCAAATCTGTATATCAGTGGTACGCATATTTTTTTTATATATATATTTTTATTTTCTCTTTTTTTAACTCGAAATTCTACGCATGATTGGCATCGTAAAGGCCCACCGGGGCTCTGTGGTCTGCTGATGGCAGTACTGATTTGCAGGATGACATTATGAGATTGTCTATGACGGCTGGCACTTGTAAAGTGTTGCTAATGATGATGATGAAAATAAATAATAAAAGATATTTATTTCACATTTCATGGTGCTGTATTGATTGTTTGGTCTCAAGATTATACTACAGTGCGCTGTGTCTCAGTACACTTATAACGGTTACGGTTAGTTCTCATGGAAGGCCTAAAATAATCAGGGAAAAGGACAGAAAAAGTCTTTCTATTTAGTACATGTTATAGTCAAGTTTTTTTTTTACAGCTAGAAATTGCTAATTGTGAGTGCAATATCTATAAAATTATATTTTAATATCCTTCTCATTATTTAAAAATATATAATTAACATGTAGCCATATATATATAAATATAATATAATATAATGTATCGATCATGCACAACATTATGACCACTGATAGGTGGAGTGAATAACTGATTATCTCTTCATCACGGCACCTGTTAGAGAGTGGGATATATTAGGCAGCAAGTGAACATTTTGTCTTCAAAGTTGATGTGTTAGAAGCAGGAAAAATGGGCAATCGTAAAGATTTGAGTGAGTTTGACAAGGACCAAATTGTGATGGCTAGATGACTGGGTCAGAGCATCTCCAAAACTGCAGCTCTTGTGGGGTGTTCCCGGTTTGCAGTGGTCAGTATCTATCAAAAGTGGTCCAAGGAAGGAACAGTGGTGAACCGGCGACAGGGTCATGGGCGGCCAAGGCTCATTGATGCACGTGGGGAGTGAAGGCTGGTCCGTGTGGTCCGATCCAACAGACGAGCTACTGTAGCTCAAATTGCTCAAGAAGTTAATGCTGGTTCTGATAGAAACGTGAGAATACACAGTGCATCACAGTTTGTTGCGTATGGGGCTGCATAGCCGCAGACCAGTCAGGGTGCCCATGCTGACCCCTGTCCACCACTGAAAGCACCAACAGTGGACACGTGAGCATCAGAACTGGACCACGGAGCAATGGAAGAAGGTGGCCTGGTCTGATGAATCACGTTTTCTTTTACATCACGTGGATTGCCGGGTGCGTGTGCGTCGCTTACCTGGGGAACACATGGCACCAGGATGCACTATGGGAAGAAGGCAAGCCGGCGGAGGCAGTGTGATGCTTTGGGCAATGTTCTGCTGGAAAACCTTACTTTGACCTACCTAAGCATTGCAGATTATGTACACTCTTTCATGGAAACGGTATTCCCCAGTGGCTGTGGCCTCTTTCAGCAGGATAATCTGTCATGCCACAAAGCAAAAATGGTTCAGGAATGGTTTGAGGAGCACAACGAGTTTGAGGTGTTGACTTAACCTCCAGATTCCTCAGATCTCAATCCAATCGAGCATCTGTGGGATGTGCTGAACAAAAAAGTCAGATCCATGGAGGCTCCACCTCGCAACTTACAGGACTTAAAGGATCTGTGTTATGGAGAAAAATCATCTTGTGCAAATGAAGCTCAAGAGGCAGAGTTCCACAAGTCAAAATTAGACTTTGTACAAAGCAACAAAGGACATCTGAGTTTGTCTCTGGCCAGGGTGCAATTCTTATACCTTTTTCTTATCTGTTATTTCGCAATAACCTCAGTTTCACATAATTAGGTCTTTCTTTTCTCATCCATCTCTCTAATAGTGGCAGCCTACCAAATGATCGTCAACCCTTTATCATAGGCAAGAAGTAATATTTTCCAAGGACAACTGGCTCCTTCCTAGAGGGAAGCCTCACCATGACATCCTTCACAGCCACCTGTGTTGTCCTGAAAATACCTCTAACTTGGCTGAATACTCAGTAGGTCACATGACTTTCTCTAGTACTCCTGACCTTGTGACAGTTCTTACAGTCATGTAATAGTGTATAATGTAATTCAAACTATTTCTTCAGTGGTTTTCTTATATGATTGATAAAACATACCAATATCTGCTGCTAACATCTTGGTTCCAGATACCACAGCACACCTTCAGGGGTCTAGCGGAGTCCATGCCTCGACGGGTCAGGGCTGTTTTGGCAGCAAAAGGGGGACCAACACAATATTAGAAAGGTGGTCATAATTTTATGCCTGATCGGTGTATTTTAAAATGTAATTTATTCCTGTGATACAAAGCTGAATTTTCAAAAGATATTACAATGTCAAATGATCCTTCAGAAATCATTCTGATATGCTGATTTGGTGCTCAACATAATTCTTAATAACTTAATATTTTTTTTGTAAAAGCCTTGATGCATTCTTTCAGGATTCTTTGATGAATAGAACGTTTTGTAACACTACAGATGTCTTTGCTGTCACTTTTGACCACATCAATACGTCCATGATGAATAAAAGTATTAATTTCTTTTAAAAAAAATCTTAAAAAAACGTAAACAGCAAAAACAGTACCGTTCAAAAGTATAAAACACCTTACCTCAAACAGTTATGCCTGCAGGTTTTTCCCTTTATGATAGTTACATTGTATCAAACTCTTTGTGTGATCCGGGGCTGTGTCTTAAAACCTGCTGAACTACCAACCTACCTAGATAATCCGCATATGCAACGCTGCAAGATGTCGCCTACGTAGGCAGCTCACTAGGTTTTGAGCCACAGCCGAAAATCCCGCCCTATGTTTGACATATATGCTTGGCTTGAATGCGTTCTTCCACATTTTCAGATCCCCCGTGCGACACACGCCAGTCATGTTGTCTTCTGCTCTAGTAAAAGCGGATCGTATCGCAGCCCATGTTGGTAGAAAATACGCGCCATTTCAGGAATTATTTCCTCGAACCCTTAAGTCTCAAACTGGCGATGTAGACCTGCAGAGCGCAACAGCGGTGACGGGAAAATACAAAACCATAGATGATCTACCCGGACCCAGTCTGGCCACAACTGCGTACTGGCTCTTCGTTAAAGGATACGCTGATAAAAGTCATGCAATGCAGGTAAAACACTTTTTTTCCCTTCTTTTTTTAAATGCAAAATGTTTATGAATTTGTTTTGCATTTGCAAGTGAACAATGTTTTTGGGGGGGTGTTTTTAAGATGTAAACAGTTATTAATAGATTGAATGTTAATTCAGTTATACAAATATGAATATATATGAAACTATATAAAGCAAAATGTTGAGACAGGGTCAGGACCTACATTTTTTTTTATTAGGTTATGTTAACTAGTCATTAACAAGCAATGCTTGGCAGTCCTGTCCACACATTTCTTAGTTTATTCGCTTATATTAATTATTTGGACGTGTATTGTTACATGTTTTGACTTTAGAGACTAAGGAAATACTCTCAGAAACTGGCAGCTGATATCCGTGGGACGAGAAGACATTATGGAAAGCCATTTTAACATGTATTCCTTAAAACAGACGGTAACACTTTAGAGTCCAATTTTCTCTTTTAACTAGCATGCATATTACTAGGATATTGGCTGATTATTAGTACTTATAAAGCACATATTAATGCCTTTTTCTGCATGACCTTATTCTACATCCCTCAATCCTACCCAATAAACCTAACAACTGCCTAACTACTAATAAGCAGTAAAAGTTGTAGTTAATAGTTAGTTAATAGTGAGAATTGGACCCTAATCTAAAGTGTGACCAAACAAACTAACATCTAAATTGATGTTACTAGTAGGCTATTTATATTTTGCCACTAGTAAGTAATCTAAAAGTTTCACTAGTCACTGTTTATTAAATACTAGTAATTATTCCAACAGTCCTAGGCTACTTAATTTCATGGGCGACTGTGCTTTAGATGTCACCTATTAACATTGCTGGGTAGTGACTGATTATATGTAATCTGGATTACATAATCAGATTCCAAAAATTAAGTACTTGTAATTAGAATATATTACGTTTTAAAATACTCATTATAACGGGGCATTTCCCGAAAGCATCCTTAGCCAACTATGGTCGTAAGTCCCATTGAACTCTATTGGTAACGGCGGAACTTGCGACCGTTCCTTTTGGGAAACGCACCCTAGACTAGTTACTTTTTTAGTAACTACACGAATACTTCATATTCACAAAATAACAGCAAATTAGTCATAATTCATTGATTCTCCCTAATTCTTCATTATTATCTTTTAAATTTTGGAAAGTCTTCCAGTTATGTGGAACTGCACACAGACTGGCCACTAGTCAGGCAACTATAATTACACTGAAAATTTAAAGGGCCGCACAGCATTATTTGAATATAAATTTTTACGATTTAAATCATTAGCTTTTCATCAAACCCCCTGCAGTTCCTTCCCAAACCCTAGTTTGGAAACCCTCACATAATGTAATGTTAAATGCACTTCTTCAAGTTGTTGATACAATAAGGAATAATTTTTCTTTTTTTTTGTATTTTTTTTATCAATATGGAACAATTAAATCATTAATTCATGACAAGTATGCAGTCTAGTTGTTGCTGGTACCTTTTCTAGTTTTGCTAGTAACTAATTATTAGGTACTAGTATTTATTTCTTAATTAAAAATACCAATAGTTACTAGTATTAATTCAGGTTGTACCTGATATTAGATATTGTTAAAGACTTCTACGCAAATTGTTACTAGTAGCATGTGTCATTACTAGTTACAATTGCTTTTTATATTTTAAAATAGCTTTATTTATTTGTAATGACTAGTCAGACGGCTACTCTTTTAAAAACCTTAGTAGTAATTAAAAAAAAAAGTTACTAATAAAAAGCATAATACAAACCAATAAATGAATGTTCTAATAAATTCTAACAAATGATTGTTACTTTAGTCCAAGCAAAGCAATCCCTGTATATACTAGTAAGAAATTGAATAGTTACTGGTAGGCATAAAAGTGCTTATATTTTTCTAGACTCTAGTAAAATTGAATTAAATAGAAGGCACTATTGAAATAGTGGCTAGTAGCAAAGAAATAAGTACTAGTATAGTCTGGATTACTTGCTAGAAAATTAAAAATGTAGTAGAAACATAAAATTAGTAGTAAGTTTTAAGCAATAAAGGTTAAAACAGCTTGCCATAATTATGGTATTTTATAGGTCAGCACATTTAGCAGGGTTGGCATGTTGTCCTGTGGCTTTTATTCCAAAGGTTGTTGGCTCTTAGCTGATTGATCTCTGAATTACCATTGTGTCAAACTACAGCACACTCAAAGTTTCTGTAACTCTTGTTTTTTCGAATACCATGGCATGTATAAAATGTCCCTATACTACCAGATAAAATCACTGAAACAGGGTTTCTTTGAAACCACACTTATCTCTGTGTGTCAGCCCCTGTAAACGGCAAAATATTCTGAGTGCGGCCCACAGGATTTGGCCAATCAGAAAACTGTTCTATCAAAACATTGCTTTGTTTGTGGTGCTCAACATGCCTACCTCTGGTTTAATTAATCACGTTCAGAGCAAGTATACCTGTTTGTATACCTGTTTTTTGCTAATTCCATTTGGTGCTGTTAGCGATGTGGAAATCACCTTTAAAGGGATGGTTCACCCAAAAATGAAAATTCTATCATTTACTCACCCTCATGTCATCTGAAACCCATAAGATATTTTTAATAAAACCTGAAAAAAAAAAACAACAACAAAAAAGCTTACCAGTATTTTACATTAATATTCAATACCACCTCTTTTCTTAGTCTTCTATTAACACCTTTCCAGCTCCACCATGTTTAAGAGGTATCTAAAAGGTCCCCAAACTCTATCAAAAACCACTTATATTGTAGCAGTTTCAGATGTGTGTTCATTGTTTGTGATTGAGCTTCTTTACAAGCTTCCATCCAGTCCTCCATCTGAATATCCTCATTATGTTCCAATCTTCAAGCTTCCAGTTTATAGGTTGAAGAGTCCTTTGATCCTGACACCAGCATATTGTATAATGATGAAATTAAACCTTTAATAGAACAATTTCTTTTCTTTCTTTTTCTAAGATAGACAATGTTGGCATATCCAGAGAATTATGTAGTGATTTTGTGAAATTTCTTATTTGTAAATATTGTATGTATTGACTTTTTCCTCAAATGACATGAGTATTGTTATCATATAGATCTGCTATCTTTCGGATTCCCTTGTCAGCCCAAATCTTGAAGCCTGCGTACTGCCTACCTGGTTTAAACTTTGTATTGTCCCAAATGGGACTAAAACAAAATAAAGGAGACACTTAAATATATATATATTTTTTTACGTCATCATACTATACGGCAATCATATTTATAACTACAGGGATGGAAACATTTTTTTTTTATATCTTTAAATTCGGATGAATATAAACATACATTTCAAGGCAGGTCCGGTTTGATAGCAGAAGATTCTATAAGTTGAACAGCCCAATAATACCAATGAAGGTTAGGACACTGTAGACCTCCTCTCTTATATGGTAAGTACAAAAGTGTCAGTCTGGAGCATCTGTTTTTCCAAATGAATTTGTTGAATATCTTTTTAGGTCATTGAAAAGAAGGTTTAGGGGGAGGCAGGGGAATGTTCTGTTATAAATTAAAAAATTTTGGCAGAACATTCATTTTGAAGATATTTATTTTGCAAATGTTCCAGAAGTTTTAAGAACTAAATGTTCTTAATAGTTCCCACACTCTTTGTAACTAATAACAGTTGTTTGAATGTTCCAGCGGAAAAATGTATAGCCGATTGCAGTTTTAAGAATTTAGTGCACTTGGCTCAATTCTCGAATGAGACCTTTTTTTCTTCTCAAAACAATAAGTTCAGGTCTTTGAACAGTTAGTTTTTTGTTCTTATTAGATTTGGATTTCTTACTGATTTAAGCAATTTTCATGTGTTTTGGCACATGTGTGCAAAAGAGTAAGTACAATTGTCAACAATTTGCACAGCATCCAAACTCTTCACAACTTCTAAACATTCTTTCATTGTGTGAGCCTCCACATGCAAAATGATCCATTCAGCTTTCAAAATCTGTCAGACATGCATGTATATTTCATAAATACCTATGACATTTGTAATGTCTGCTGAATTGGCAAATGGCCTGCCATTGTAATGAAATAGCAATCTTACCAATCAGCCATTCAAGTTGGCTAAATGGAGTTTGCCCAGCACAATCACTACCATTTTTGAACATGCAGGAACGTGTACGTCCCTAAACAGCAACAGCAGTTTATTTTTGTAGAAATGCGTTACATATAGACTGACAAAAACACAGTTGAAAAGAGCGAAAAAGTGAAGGAGCAATAGGAAGATATGTAAGAATGTTCATTTTTACATATTCTATTACAGTATGTCTTCCAATAACACCACACAAACTGTGAATTTTCAGTTTGCATATCACATTTCTACAAAAATAAATGTGCTGTCTAAATAAAAATGTTTGGTCCCACTTTATATTAGGTGTCGTTAACTACTTTGTACTAACATTTACTGTAAATTAATCATGTGATACAATGCATTTATTGTCTACGTACATGTTTTTACATTGTTCTTGATACAAAATACAGCTCTAATTACACTGTTGAGCCTTCTGTTACCCCTTAACCCAACCTTAAACCTACCCGTACCACCAAACCTGTCACTAACCCGTATCCACCTCAATAGCAGCACAAGTGTTTTGCAATACAATATGATTACAATAAGTACACTGTACTTGTTTTTTAATGTAAGTACTCCCTAGTCGATAAGGAGACCTAATATAATGTGTGACCAAATGTCGATTTTCTTTTTGTGTACTACAGTATTGACTTTTCCTAGTAAATTTTTACTTACTGCTGGAGTCTGTATCTAAAAACCTCAGTGTGAGACACAATAGCATTCACCTAGACAAAACTGACATTCTTGTATAGTGTAGAAAACATGCAAATATTTCCATAGTGAAAAAAACATCTAAACATTAGACCAGTGTTTGACCAGTAATTTTACAGACATGCAAACTGAGTTCCAGCAAACAGTTGTGACAACTGCACTTACAGTTTAGAGAATGTTAAGACTGATTCGAAAAATGTGCCAAAGCGATTGAGAGAAACTGTAATTTGCACGATTTTTCCAATTCTATAAATCACACTTTTAAAATTAGCTCATATATCAGGTTTTTCAAGACTGCAAGAACCCTTGTTCTTCAAAGAAAACTGAAAATAAGAAATATTATTATATAATTTTCTAGATTTCTTTTGTGTGTATTTTAATGCTTGTTTTGTCTTATTTAAAATCATTTTAAGTCACCTTGAAGCCCTCTTGGGCATTTTCTAAGGACCTTCTAGTTGAGAACCACTGCATTAAATGAAAATGGGTATTTAAACATTTTACAAATTGACTCACCTCATACAGTATTAAACCTTAGGTTACTTCAGGGGGATTGTTCCTGTGTTATCTGTAGCTAAATTGACGATATACACACATAATGATTTTCCCCCCACATCTATTATGCAGGTGGAGCATAAGCGCCTGTATGGTCCGATCTGGCGCTCACGCTTTGGCCCGTTTGATGTGGTAAATGTGGCGACGGCAGAACTGATTGCACAAGTGAGCCGACAGGAGGGCCGGTACCCAGTCCGGACGGATCTGCCTCACTGGAAAGAATACAGAGACATGAGAGGGCAAGCATATGGAATTCATGTAGAGTAAGCTCTTCTCCCTTTCTTACACAGTCTTTCTCTAGTCTAGACTTTCTTTCGTTCATGGAACACAGGAGGAGAATGGAGCTTTCAAGCTTCAAAGTATGATAAAAGTGGTCCATTATGCACCACATCCTCCAAACCATACAATACCTCTGTCTCTGTGTGCCAAATAATACAAAATGAAAAAAGTTATTATTTACTGATAATCTTTATGAGGCTGTTGAGTTGAAAAAAGAAAAAACTTGTTTTATTCTGCAAGGACACATAAATTTATCAAAAGTGACATGTTGCAAAAGATTTTTATTTCAGATAAATGCTGTTCTTTTTAACTTTCTATCAAAGAATCCTGAAAAAAATCACAATCTGTATCACAGTTTTCTCAAAAATATTAAGCAGCACCAACTGTTTTCAACATTGATAGTAATAAGAAATGCTTCTTGAAATCTGCATATTAGAATGATTTCTGAAGGATCATGTGACACTGAACATGCTGAAAATTCAGCTTTGCGGTCACAAGAATAAATTACATTTTAAAAATATATTTAAATAGAAAACAGTTCTTTTTAAATTGTAATAACATTTCACAATATAACTTTTTTTTACTGTATTTTTGATCAAATAAAGCAGCTTTTGTGAGACTTCTTTCAAAAACACTTTAAAAATTTTTACTGACCCCTAACTTTTGAATGGTTGTGTATTCCTTTAATGCCTATAATTGATAAAACTTTTTTTCCACATATTTCAGCACAGGTCCTGAGTGGTATCGCATTCGTAGTGCTCTGAACCCTAAGATGCTTAAACTGAAGGAAGTATCAGCATACGCACCCATCATTCACGAGGTTGTGTCCGATCTCCTACAGCGCGTGGAACTCCTGCGTCTGCGCAGCCAAGACCAGGTTACGGTCAATGACCTCGCCTCTGAGCTCTACAAATTTGGCTTTGAGGGTGTGTATGGTTGTAGGAGGGTTACAATGTCCTGGGGCTATTCACAGTGACATGTGAACAAACAGCAGCATGGCGTTTTGTGTTTCTCATTGTTCAGGAATCTCCTCTATCCTGTTCGAGACACGGTTAGGCTGTTTACAGGAGGAAATTCCCACAGAAACCCTGCGGTTCATATCTGCCGTTAATGACATGTTGGCACTCTCGGAGACGGTTCTTTTTTTCCCTCGCTGGACTCGTCACATCTTCCCGTTCTGGAAACGCTTTGTCCAGGCTTGGGATGACTTGTATGACGTAGGTATGCTAAAGTTCAATGTCTGCATTAAGGATGCACAATCTACAGTGGATATAAAAAGTCTACACACCCCTGTGTAAAAAGTCCTTTCTTTTTCACATGTCTGTACACACACACATATACACACACACACATATATATATGTGTGTATATGTATATATATAATATATAAAATTGTGTGTGTGTATATGTGTGTGTGTACAGACATGTGAAAAAGAAAGGACTCCCTATTGAATTCTATGGTTTTATGTATCAGGACATAATAAAAAACAAAAATAATCTGGTCCTTGGCAGGTTTTAAAATTAAGCACATACAACCTCATGACATATTACACCGTGTCATTATTTACTGAACAAAAACCAGGCCAATGGAAAAGCCGTGTGTGACAAACTAAGTTACAGCCTTACTGCTTCCATAGGAATTAAGAGGGTAAGTAGCAGTCAGGCCCTGCTAATAACATGCCTTTGATTAATTGATCATCAGCAAGTGTGATCACCTCTATAAAAGCAGAAGTTTTGTCATTTCGCTGGTCTGGAGCATTCAGGTGTGTTTAACACAGTGCCAAGAAGGAAAGACATCAGCAATGATCTTAGATGAGCAATTGTTGCTGCCATCAGTCTGGGAAGGGTTATACGGCCATTTCCAAACAATTTAAAGTCCATCATTCTACAGTAAGGAAGATCATTCACAAGTGGAAAACATTCAAGACAGCTGCCAATCTTTCCAGGAGTGGATGTCCCAGCAAATTCACCCCAAGGTCAGACCGTGTAATGCTCAGAGAAATCGCAAAACACCCAAGAACTACGTCTCAGACTCTACAGGCCTCAGTTAACATATTAAATGTTAAAGGGTTAGTTCACCCAAAAATGAAAATTCTGTCATTTATTACTCACCCACGTTGTTCCACACCCGTAAGAACTTCGTTCTTCTTTGGAACACAAATTAAGATATTTTTGATGAAATCCGATGAATCAGTGAGGGCTCCATTGCCAGCAATAACACTCCCTTTTTCAATCCCCAGAAAGCTACTTAAGACATTTAAAACAGTTCATGTGACTACAGTGGTTCAACTTTAATATTATAAAGCGACGAGAATACTTTTTGTGTGACAAAAATAACAAAATAGCAACTTTATTCCACAATATCTAGTGATGGGCGATTTTAAAACACTACTTCATGAATCCTCGAAGCTTTACGAATCTTTTGTTTCGAATCAGTGGTTCAGAGCACCAAAATCCCATGATTTCAGTAAACAAGGCTTCGTTACTTCACAAGTGTTATGAAACTTCAATAGTTCACGTGACTTTGGCAGTTTGATACACGCTTCCGAACCACTGATTCAAAACAAAAGATTCATAAAGCTTCGAAGCTTCACGAAGCAGTGTTTTGAAATCGCCCGTCACTAGATATTGTTGAATAATGTCGCTATTTTGTTATTTTTGGCACACAAAGTATTCTCGTCGCTTTATAATATTAAAGTTGAACCACTTTAGTCACATGAAATGTCTACAACAAATCAAATCAGAATGTCTGAAACAGAGAAGATTCAGGGTGTTGCAATGGCCCAGTCAAGTCCAGACCTCAACCCAACTGAAATTCTATAGCCGGGCCTTCAGAGAGATAAACAAATGCCTGCAAACCTCAATGAACTGAAGCAACAGTGTAAAGAAGAGCGGGCCAAAATCCACAACGATGTGAGAGATTAATACTGTCATACAGAAAACAATTCCTTCAACTGATTGCTGCTAAAAGTTTCTCTTCTCTTTGCTAAGTAAAATACGTCTTGATACGTAAAACCATAAAATTCTAAAGGGTGTCCTTTCTTTTTCACATGACTGTATACACACACACATAAATATGTATATATCTTTTTTATTTATTTATTTTTATTTTTATCTGCGCACCCATAGTCTGCGTGTCTGATATGGTGGAGCTGCTGGATATAAACCAGATACTGAAACAACAGCATAACCGATTTCCCTTTCTGTCTGTGTCTATTGTACTTTTGTCCAGCCCGACATCTGATTGATAAGAAGGTGAAGCAGATACATGATCAGGTTGAGCGTGGAGAGGAAGTGGAGGGCATGTATCTCACCTACCTGTTGTCCAGCAATAAACTCAGCTTAGGAGAGATGTACATCAGCCTCACCGAACTTCTGCTGGGAGGCGTGGATACAGTAAGAACACATTCATTTTCATCTGGAACCAGTCAGAGAGGAAGTACATTAAACAATGTGAATAGCTATTAGTCAGAAGTTTCATTCAGAAGAGGATTTATTATTCAGAAGTTAATTATGTTACAGAAACAATGTCCTGCACCACTGGTTTAGTTGTTATGATAAGTGGGTGTTTTCCTTATGAAGTTACTGTTAAGAGACAAACACACAGGCACAAACTTACATGAAACTATTTATTAACGATACCAGAATTTTAATATTGGTGCATCCGGTGATATTTCCCTTGTGAAAAAGTAGTACGCTTTAGCATACTTTAAAAAGAGTGCTTATTATAAAAATAATTTACTTTAAGAGAATATACTTTTGCAAACTGAATATAATGTTTTCAGGCACTTAAATGAAAATGTATAGTTTAAATGTGTATGCAATTAGCTGAACTTTAGTGTTTTTTGACCCACTTAAGTAGGACTGAAGTACATCTTTTTATGTAATTTCACAGTTATTTCTGTTGTCTTAAATATGGTTAAAGTGCTGAATGTACAGACAAGCATTTATAGTGAACTAAAATATATTTCAATGTAATTTATCATGAAACTTGTGTCGTGTTTACATATATTTGTAATTACACATTTGTCATGATGAAGTTGCAATTTAGTACATTTAAAATATATTAACTATGATATATTATACTAAAATATATTAACTACTATTAAGTATGTAATATCAAATTAAACATAGTTAAAATTATATTATAAAACCGATAGTTCCGGCCCTTGATTCTGATTGGTTGAGCCGCGTTCAAAGCCGTCGAAAAATTCCCCAAAACAGCCAACAGCTGACCCATTTAACCCTTTCGAGCGTGAGTTTAAAATATTCTAACTGTCCCCCCACAGTGATTTTTTTTAAGGCGACCGTTATTTTAGAACGTTTGCCTTTAATGTTTCCATAGCAACGCGTCATGCGTGTCACGAGCGCTGAACGCAGCCACAATAACAGTGTATGACAGATGGATCGCTATTATTTAGTTTTTCCTTGTTTATTTAAAATATTCACAAACTTGCTTAACATGTCATCAACTATCTGATATTCCGATCCTCAAATATGTGTAAGTGAGTGTGTTTTGTCTTTTAAAAACCTTTATAAAATGATCTTTATCTTGATCTATAACGCGAGATGGGCGCCGCCATCTTAGTTTGCGCTGCAGTTCAGAGTCCTGTCAGTCGGATTTACAGCACGTGAATTCATCAGTTTCTCCCGAAATATATGCAAGTAAGTGGCTGGTGAACTGGAAGAATAATACAGTAAACTTTGTAGTTACTTGGGTCCATTATGTGTGTCTGATATGAATAAATGTCGGCAAATTGTACATGAATGGATTGTTATTGCTCCTTCCACTGATGTCTGACATCAGTGTGTATTTTATAAACTCTAAATATATTGTTTTAATGGTGCTTAAGCGTATTTAAATGTCTGAAACCTTAAAAGAAACGTTATGTGGCTGAAAACACTGCATAGTTGTGATATATGACAAGAGCTGCGCGTGTCCGTCTCGCAGCCAGAGCGCGAAATCACAGTTTGAATCTGGCAGTTATGTGACGTCGCTGAACGTACGAAATCCCATATGTGGGACCGTACCGCTCAAAGGGTTAAGTATTGCTGCGCCACTGAATATTGCTTTGTCTGTCTTAGCAACATAAACATATGTTTGTTCACCGAAGCTTACTGCGTTATGTAGAAGAGTATTGTGAGAGAGATATCGAGTGACCGAGTGTATTACCTGCACTCAAATTTAGCATTTTCCTTCAGATCAGTCCTATGTTCATAATAAAAAATCTGTTTGAATATCCACTGCGATCTTGTCCTTTTAACATTTAAATTAATGGGTTTTCACATGCCCTGCTGACACTTGACAGCTAGTCAAAGCATTTGCGTTTGTTCCATGTTCACAGCAAGTTTCAATATAAAAGTCTTTGCGACTGAATGACTCGCTCATAAAGGCAATCTTTGCCGCCATCTAATGGCATAATAAATGCAACTTCTGTTGATGTTCACGGTCAGGGACTATTTTTTTCCAGCGGAAGGAAGCCTTTTAATGATTTTACTTAATGAAAGTTGCATTGATACATATTTTTTGGCTTTAATATTTGTATTGTGTGGTAACCGTTTTATAAAAGCAATAAGCCCTGTGAAGCCGTGGTTTACAGTGAATTTATAACAGCTAAGGGGCTTTTAGGCACTCCGCTCCGCTCCACAACACCCCTTAGCTGTTATAAATTCACTGTAAACCATGGCTTCGTGGGACTTACTATTTTAATAAAGTACGTGTTAGTATGTTAGTCAACACATCAAAATAAATGTACTTCTTTAAAGTGTGACAAGACTATTAAAACAATGATTTAAAATGTACTTTAAAGCAAAACTTTGAATTTGACATTATTACAAAGTGCACTTTTTAAAACTTGTACTTAAGTGTGTTAAGAAACAGTCATGAAAATGTACTCTCTTCAAGTACACTTAAGTGGCCTTTTATTTAATTAAAATGATATTTTCTGCATCTGCAAGTACAGTTCTTAAAAATCTACTGTTAAGATTTGAAGTGTACAATAAGGTGGTTTGTCTGAGTAACTAGTCGTTCCTCAAGAGGACCTGAATGATTAGGGTCCACCAGACTCAGATTTCTAAGTGGTGTTCAAGCATTTGCAAACATGAACTTCACATCTATGACCCATCTTTGTAGTTACTCTTAATCAGTTGGGGTCAAGGTGAGTTTACACTGGTGTCCTTGCTGAGTAACCACAGGTGTATTTCATCACATTAACTATGAACATGTTCCACTAATGTTTTACAACCAGAATGTTTTGACCATCTTGCCCATCCCTAACTGATACAGTAATGACCTTGAACATGCTGTACTATGTTTACAATCTCTGTCATGGTCTGTCAAGGCTACTGTTTATCACATTTCCAGAGCGATCAGCTAAACTGTGTGTCAATTTTAGCAACAGACAGGGTTGATAACCTGCTAAGCAGCATTCTTGACCCGTTTCAGCAACACACAGCTGAGGATTTAGGTTACGTTTACACGGCACCGATGTACTTAAAAATGGAAAAGTTGTCAAAAATGTTTTTGCGTTGTCAAAATGATCCCCATTCACACAGATTCGTGAAAACGATTAAAAGTGCTGTATTCTGCTGGCAGACCAGTAGTTGGGGATGTTGCTTTGTAAAGAAACACTATGCGCCTATAGACGGTCACCGTTTTCACAAATTCACATTTTTGTAGTTTACATGGAGACTATAATGGTATTGCTTTCAAAAATTTTTAGTTTGGAAACCCTTTTTCAAAAGTTTGCGTTTTCAGGCTCCAAAAATGCCATTGTGTCAATGAACAGCCAAAGCGCATTAAAGGTTTTTGGTTGAAAACTGTGTTGAGTAAATGGCCCCTTAAAGTGGGCACTCTAGCCCCGCCCCCTCACCCCTCTGGGCATAAATTAACTTAGCCAATCAGATCTATGAATGCATTATTTGATAAGATATTTGACAGTCTTTCTTTTTTCTTTGTCCTTGACAGACGTCTAACACGCTATCATGGACCTTGTACCACCTTGCACATGATGCAGAGGCACAGAACCGCCTCTATAATGAGATCACATCTGTGTGTCCAAATAAAGAGCAACCGAACACAGAACACCTGACCAGGATGCCCTACATGAAGGCTGTCATCAAAGAAACTCTCAGGTAGGGGAAATACCCCATTTTGTAGGGAAAACAGTACTAATTTACATTCCTAGTTTATGCTGTGCACAATAACCTTTGCTCAGCCCTTATTTAAACAGGCCAACTCACATCTATAATCTCCTCCATAGTGATTAAAACACAGAGACAACTTCTGGGGAAACAATGAACTTAATCACATGAGCTCAATACCTGTGGAAATGAGTGTGGGTTAGCTTTAGTCAGTCTCCTAAGTTACAGCGCTGAAAAACAGCTCTAAAGCAGTTGGAATGCAGAGCTGGAATAAGAATTATGCCTGCTGTGATACAGGGAACATTTATCTTGGAAAGATGCCTTCTAGAGATAATTCTAGGGGAATTCTGCCCTGGACGTTTTAGGTTTGTAGCTGGAGTTGTAAGTATAGTATGGTAACAGTCTGTCTTTATAAAGCTTATATATATATATGATATCACACTATTTAATTTAAAGATAATAAATAACATGTTGCAAAGAAATTTATATTTATTTTACACAATATTTACAATTTAGAGAAATTTTATTTTTTTAAAGACTTGATTAAGTCTTGAGGACCCTTTTGAAAAGTTTTCACATTTTCTTTTCTCAAAAGCAAAACTTGTCATAGTTGTGTAAACTTCTACAACAGATATCATTTTTGCATTCTCATTTGCCCCAATAGCAAAAGAAAATAAAAACACAATAGCGTTTCTGTAACGTTCCAAAAGAGGAAAAAAATATCGAGAGATTGATTGCATTGGTCAGAGGAGAAAGATTTCAAATTCTCTCAGCTGTTGTATTAGAAACACTCACGCAGCAGTGTTAGCAATAACACTCCCTTTTTCAATGCCCAGAAAGCTACTAAAAACATATTTAAAACAGTTCATGTGACTACAGTGGTTCAACTTTAATATTATAAAGTGACGAGAATATTTTTTGTGTGCCAAAAATAACAAAATAATGACTTTATTCAACAATTTTACGAATCTTTTGTTTCGAATCAGTGGTTCGGAAGCGTGTATCAAACTGCCAAAGTCACGTGAACTATTGAAGTTTCAAAACACTTGTGACGTAATGAAGCCTCGTTTACTGAAATCATGGGATTTTGGTGCTCTGAACCACTGATTCAAAACAAAAGATTCGTAAAGCTCTGAAGCTTCATGAAGCAGTGTTTTGAAATCGCCCATCACTAGATATTGTTGAATAAAGTCGTTATTTTGTTATTTTTGTCAGACAAAAAATATTCTCGTCGCTTTATAATACTAAAGTTGAACCACTGTACTCACATGAACTGTTTTAAATATGTTTTTAGTAACTTTCTGGGCATTGAAAAAGGTGGCAATAGAGGCCTCACTGAGCCATCGGATTTGATCAAAAATATCTTAATTTGTGTTCCAAAGATGAACGAAGGTCTTATGGGTGTGGAACGACATAAGGGTGAGTAATAAATGACTGAATTTTTATTTTTGGGTGAACTAACACTTTAATAACTGTGGGACTGCATCATCCCAGAAATTAATGGAAAACATTGGCCTATATATCAGTCAGCCACTACTGAGCTGTGGTTTTCCAGTGGAGTCCAGTTCAGTTGGTGCTGGCCTGTTTTTCTACAAAAGTCTCTATTTAAACTCTGCTTCACATTGTGGTGGGTGTGTCTGCCTTGAAATGTGCCACTAAAACTTTTCTGGTTGAACCGAAATATTCAGGGATCTTGTTAAAAATAAACTTAAGTTACAGGACACTCGGCTACAAATAAGTCCCCCTGTGGTGAAAATCAAGTTTGTAATGTTGTTTATATGTCTATGTGGTGTTTTTAATATGCTTTAAGACACACCTTAAGCAAATTCATTAGTCAACACCAATGCTGAGTGACAGTTTCAAAAACGCAGTTTGAAATCGCTGGTGTTTGTGACGTCACAAACTACCTTTTAACCAATCACGTCAAAGTGCCGGTGAGCTTTAGCATATCATTAACTATGACCGCTCAGAAGCAGCGGAGTCTCAAGAGAAGCCAGGTTATCCCAGTATATTTTTCTGTTAAATGAAAAATTGAGTAGATTTAGCAATATGGCGGGTTTAGGTTGGCCGAGTGGATCTCTGAGCTGGTGCGAGCGAGTGGAGGTGGAGCTAATTTGCATATTCATTGATTCACATATATTAAATGATGCAAGGGTGTAGAGTTACATTCAAGCTATTTTAAGGCATGAAGAATTTTTTTTACAGGAAAAAAACATTTAAATATGTCATTTTGGTTATCAAACATGAGTTTTATTTAAGGGATAAGATTATTGACTACAGGGGGACTTTAATTTTCTCACAATATGATGCTTTTTAATCATAGAATGTATCCTGTTGTCCCTGGTAATGGACGTCTGACTGTGGATTCGGAAGTAATTGTGGATAATTATTGGTTCCCTAAGAAGGTACGCACGCAGCTCAAAATATTCTACCTCTCATTAAATATTTACATATAATTAAACATCTAATTCCAGTCTTCATGTGTTCTCTCTCTTTCTCCTCACAGACACAGTTCCATCTCTGTCATTACGCTGTTAGTCACGATGAGAATAATTTCCCTGATCCGGAGCGTTTTGTTCCAGACCGCTGGTTGAGAGGCATCCCGTCCCGCTCTCAGCATCACCCCTACAGTTCCGTCCCATTTGGGGTTGGTGTGCGGGCCTGTGTGGGGAAGAGGGTAGCAGAGCTGGAGATGTACTTTGCTCTGAGTAGAGTGAGTATGACGCTTTCACGCTATCTGCAGGTTCAATTTCACAAAATATTCTGTTAGACCAAGAACACTTGCTTTATAGAGCTGTGTATCAACAATATCTTCATTTTGATGAACCGAAATTGATTCTTATATTCCAAAATCTTTTAGTCTATGCTGTGTTCTGTTGATATGTGAACTAAAATGTACTAAACATTAGTGTGTCTGCCATCCAATAATTGAGATAAGCTTTGTGCTCTCAGCATTCAAATTATGTCAGTATTATCACAAAATTCAAACTATAAATACCGCTTTGACACTCTTTAATGTAGCGTGACATACCGCTGTGGTCAGACATCAATAAAAAAGCTTGCAAACAATGTCACATAATGTTGCATTTACCTCAGGAAAGCCATTCAATGTCAAAAGCTTACTAATAAGCTAGAACAAAAAAAAGTTTATATTTCAACAAATGGGAGTAGAAACATAATATGTTATTAAAGTTGATATAAAAACTGCCATATGTGCAATTTATATGTTTGTATTTGAATGCTGATTATTATATCTAAATATAAATAGCAATTGAATTCGGACGCTTGTTTAATTTAACCTTTAATTTATAGTAATGTACCAACTGACAGGGTTCCCTGTTTACAGCATTCATTGAGAGATTGACTTCAAACACTTTGACATGTAATGTAATCAGGATTTAATTGATTCGTTTTTAGCTTTCTTTGTTCTTTGCTAGTCTGGAATTTACCAGTAAAAAGTTTGCACGTGCCTGCTCATTCTTTATTATTACTATTTTACACAATAGTATTATTATAAGTAATGTCATCAAAAATATGAAATATCATAAATGAAAGTACTGGAATTATGTAGGAACATAAGTCTGTTTTAGTTTTCTTTCAATATCTGATCAACCCATCTTTTTTTTTTTTTTTAAAGAAAGAAAGAAATTTTGTAATTCACATGTTGGCACAATTCAGATTTGTCTCTAAAACTCACAGCAAAATAAAGTAAACTGTGAATTATTATACCCCAAAATTCTTCATACAGTGTACTACCAGTAAAATTGATAAAAAATTTGGAACCAAAAATTATTCAAACACTTTGACCGGACCATGTTTTGCTTAAGTGTTATCTGAAATAATTAAGATAAATTTTTTCTGATACAGTTTAACTCTGAGATCTTGTCATATTTTATTATCATTTTTTTTAAACTACAGTGAATAAACTGTATTAAAGGATTAGATCACTTTTAAATAAACTTTTCCTGATAATTCACTCACCCCCATGTCATCCAAGATGTCCATGTCTTTCTTTCTTCAGTCAAAAAGAAATTAAAAGTTTTTGATGAAAACATTCCAGGATTATTCTCCTTGTAGTAGACTTGAATGGGCACCAAACAGTTGCAGGTCAAAATTAGTTTCACTGCAGCTTCAAATTGTTCTACACGATCCCAGATGAGAAATAAGGGTCTTATCTACTGAAACCACTGCTCATTTTCTGAAAAAAATGGAAAATTATATAAGTTTTAACCAGAAATGCTCATCTTAAACTAGCTCTCTTCTTCTTCTCCTCTATTAGAATTCCAGCAGTGTAGATGCTGCTAAGTGTATTACTGCCCTCCACAGGCCAAAGTTTGAACTAATTTTAATATGCAATATGCTAGTTCAATAGTATATAACAATTAGTTCAAACTTTGGCCTGTGGAGGGCAGTAATACACTTAGCAGCGTCTACACTGCTGGAATTCTAATAGAGGAGAAGAAGAAGAGAGCTAGTTTAAGATGAGCATTTCTGGTTAAAACTTATATAATTTTCCATTTTTTTCAGAAAATGAGCAATGGTTTCAGTAGATAAGACTCTTATTTCTCATCTGGGATCGTGTAGAACAATTTGAAGCTGCAGTGAAACTAATTTTGACCTTCAACTGTTTGGTGCCCATTCAAGTCTACTATATGGAGTATAATCCTGGAATGTTTTCATCAAAAACTTTAATTTCTTTTCGACTGAAGAAAGAAAGACATGGACATCTTGGATGACATGGGGGTGAGTAAATTATCAGGAAAAGTTTATTTAAAAGTGAATTAATCCTTTAATTAATCAAATGTTCAAGGTGTCTGAATAAATCTTGGTTTGACTGTATATATATATATATATATCTCAACATACACACCCACATACATATACACAAACTTTTGTTAGATGCGATTAATCGTGATTGATCAATTTGACAACACCAGTTTTAAATTTTTTAAAATAAGATTTCTGTTTGTTTCATGAGAAATAAATTGTCACTTGTGTCCAAACTTTTCACTGAATATCTAATTTGAAGTTGATGTTTAATCTTCAGTCGCCCAATGCTACATTTAACTATCATTATCACTCTCTCTCATTAATTTAACCCCTGACCCTTTTACCCTACAGCTGATGCAACATTATGAGGTCAGAACGGTGGAGGGGGCCCCATCGATACAGCCCAAAACCCGAACACTGCTCATCCCCTCCAAACCCATCAACCTGCAGTTCGTCCCTCGAGCCTGACACCAGCATCTCCTGTCAATCTCGTTTTCTAATCAGAACGAGTACTCCTAATTCAAGTGATTTTGCCTTTAATACCCGAGGGTCCATACCCATAAACCTGTTTCTGTGAAATGCTGTGTGAGGTAATCTAGAGTAGAAGGTGGAAGTGCGCCAGCATTCCTAATAAATATCAGCTGAGCTGAAATATAATAACAGGTATTTACAGCTGAGGTGTTTGCATTGTCTGGCTCGCATTGTTAAATAAGAATTTACCAACAGATCGCTATGTGCACTGAATCTATTGTAAAATCACTGGTGCTCTTTAAGAGTCTGAAGGGGAAGCAAGGGAGAGACAGAAGGAAACAAAGACCTTCTTTGTTTCTGTCTTTGCTGACCTTCTGTTTATACGCTGGTGGACGCAATGGACAAAAGAGTGTTCTTTAAAAACATGTTTCCGACTGTACTATTTTTTTTATAATGCTACCTTGGCTGTTTTTTATATTCATTTAATATCAATGTTATTGCATTTGTCCAAACCTTGATCAAAAAACATCCTTTGGAAATCTTCTACTCCCTTTGATATTTTTAATTACCAGACATAAAGTGAGTGGATTTACATGGCCTTTTGAGCCAGGCTGAAGGCAAAGGACAGAATTCACTAGAAATGTTAGTTTATGTAAATAAACCTGTTGCCAAACCGCACGCATATCTTGTCTTTCATCTGTGTTCTCTTTCTTTCCAAAAATCATACAATTTTTTTTACACTGTATAAACCATTGTAGTAGACCCAGAAATTATAGTTCACTAAAACCATAAAAAAAAAATTCATTACTTGAAACAAAACAAATGATAACTGAAATAAAAATGTATTTAGCTATTTGCAAAGGCAATATTTCTTATTTTTATTTAGTTAAGCTTGATTTACTAAAATAACTAAAGCTAAAGTGAAATAAAATTTAATAATAATATTAATAATACTATATATACATATTTTAAAAAACTTAAAAATGACAACAAAAAATTACTAAAACTTTAACTGAAAGGAAAATGGAAAATATAAAAATAAAAACTAATTCAAGATAATAAAAACTATAACAGTTTATCAGTTATACTAATATAACGCTGAATAAACCAATTATAGATAGATAAAGAGCAACTTTAGTGTGTCAGTTGCAGTGCAGTGATGCCTTTAGCACAGTAATTCTAGTCTAGCATGTGGTTCTGTTGCTCAAGAGTTCATGTCCGCTTCTGAAGCCACTTAGATGAGTGCAAAACTCTTGAGCAACAGAATGAAATTGTGATTCCTGTCATATTGTATCTGTGGTACATTCAATTTTACATGTGCTAGCTTGTGTTGTAAAGGAAGTATTTCTACTTAAGTGTACTAGAATTTGCTCTGACTTTTCAAGTTCAGGCACTTTAGCATTTTATTTCCCTTCTGTTCATTTTGTTGTCATTGAAAAAGAAAAAAAAGTCAATAATAAAGCCATTGCTCAGTGAGGCATTGAGAGTTAGCGTATCAACTCAGAGGTATTTTTTTATTTGATATTTTATTATTAATGTGTGTGATATTTTTTAAATTTCAAATTCACTCAACATTTCAAATCCACTCAGAAATATTACAGCAAATAAAAGCAAGTGATACATGTTTAGAGCATTTTTATATAATAATTTAAAAAAACTTTTTCTGTAATCCCATACACTGCGTGCTGAAACATTGAAATAAATGGCTTCCGGTAAAATTTGCTTAGTCTTGACTCACTTTTAAATATACTTTACATTCTTAAAGGGACAGTTCACCCAAAAATTTAAATTCTGTCATCATTTACTCACCCTCAAGTTGTTCCAAACCTGTATGAATTTCTTTGTTCTGTTGAACACAAAGGAAGATATTTTGAAGAATGTGGGAAACTGAACATTTCTGGGGCACCATTGACTTCCATAGTATTTATTTTTTTTTCTTACGATGGAAGTCAATGGTGCCCCAAAGCTGCCTGGTTACAAACTTTCTTCAAAATAACTTTCTTTGTGTACAGCAGAACAAAGAAATTATACAGGTTTGGATCAACATGAGGGTGAGTAAATGATGACAGAATTTTCATTTTTGGGTGAACTATCCCTTTAAGCTTTCAAGTGTTGCAAAATGAGCAAGGCTGCCCCCGCATGGTCATTTATATACTACAGGTGAATTTAAAGGTGAAGTGTAGGCTAGTTTCCACGCTTTTAGCGGCACCAAACGGTAAATATCTGTTCGTTTTTCTTAATGATAGAGGGAGTTTTTTTTATGTTTTGGTGTTTTTTAGGAATTAATTCCTCTAACAAGTCTATAACATTAGTAACATTTTAACGCAGTGTTATAAAACAACTTATTTTTGCAATATTTTGTTGATGCAGAAATTACACCAATTTCTGGATAGATCGAAACTTATTATTTAGCTACAAATTTGTTTTTTGAAATATACACCCAATCCTTAAATGTGTAAGTTAGTGGAAGGCTAAAGACAATAAAAAAAATAATAATTTGGGTTACATTTTATTTTAGGGTGTTTTTGTTACAGTGTAATAATTATACAAATAATTACAGCATGCAGGCCTACTTATATAAGGTTCATGTTAGGGTTTAGTTCAGGTTAGTTGTTTGTGGTTATGCATTAACTGTACCTACTATAGTAAGATGTGTAACAGGGACACTGTAAAATAAAGTGTTACCAACATTTGTAACTTTCATCAATCTCCAATCAAAAAGAGACCCTGTCAAACCAGACCTTGGAAGAATAATGGATTTTAATACAAAGAATTAACTATGTACCTCACACACATCTGTTTTTTTGTTGAGGTAACAGTAAATATTTCATCGTTTTGTCTTGTATTTAACCCTCTGATGCATGAATTATTAACTCAGGATAAAGAAATCTTACTGTTTCTTTTTACTTCAAAGGAATATAATCCCCAATCTTTTTAATTATGAATATCGAGAGTTACATAACGAATATTTGGTCTGTTGTTCTATAAATTGTATGGTTTGGACAGAGATTGACATGATTACTATTAAAGCGACTCTGCTTTGGATCATTGCACTGTGATGTTACATCCAAACCACAGTCTAAGTAGTTGCGCTGGCCAATATGGCGGCCATCTTGAACTTAAGCTGACACCTAGTGGTTTGGATGCAGCATCACATAAACGGGAACGTTTTCATTTACGGATTAAATGCATCATTCGCATTTATACAAGATTAAATTAATATGTGAGCGAAAGTGTCTAATATAACAGAGTGGTAACTGAGATAACAAGAGTAGCATTCGACCCTGACAAACCCCATTAGTCAAATAGGCTACAGCAGAATTTGTGTTGCTGATATCAATTTTCATCTCGTCAGTTTATTATTTCAAACACGTTTCTAAAGCACAGTCTATTTCTTTATGTGTAAAACACTTTATTTTAGGGTGTCCTAGCTTTTTACACATTACATCCCTGCTTAAAAATCCAGCTAAAACCAGCCTAAACTGGCTGTCTGGTCTTAGCTGGAAATAGCTGGTCTCCCAGCCTGGGTTAGCTGGTTTAAGCTGGTCTCCCAGCCTCCTAGCTCACCAAAACCCCTCTAAAACCAGCTATGACCAGCTAAAACCAGTCTGACCAGCTTAGGCTGGTTTTAGCTGGATTTTCAGCTGGGATGTTCTAGTAATAACTATATATTATGCATAATTGTCTGCAACTAACGTTAAATCAAACCCTAAGGTAATTACATGTAGTATTACTCAGTATTTAAATATATAATTCAAATAGCCTACTTCATGTGCCTCACCGTGGTTGTTTCACCGTGGATGACAGCAGTAGGCTAATGTTTAAGCTTTATTTTCATATTTCATATTGTTCTGCTTTCAGACTGACTCGTCAGAAACACAGTTCGTTCAGTCACACTTTCTTACTGTTCATGTGTATTCATAGTGCATGTAAATAGGCCTACAGGTAACTGTAGTATATGCTTTAAATACTCTGTAAATACATACAGTAATTACTGTAACATTGAGATTTGTATATGCTTGATGATAACTGCATGAATATAATTTTTAAATATTTTATTTTCTCATTTACTTTTAAAACACAATAGTTCTGTAATAACTGATTAGATGACAGATGCACCGATGTAAAATGATACAGATCACATCATATCCAAGATGAAAAATTGTCAGCTTTATTATGAACAACATTCCAGAGTTAAACAAGTGAAATACCTGCTAGAATTATTTTTTTATTTTTATTTACACATATCTGAGATCTGAACGCTGACAGCAGAAACTACTCTTCAGAAATCAACAACATCCATTTTTAATTGACTAATTTGAGTAAACACCTGGTCTGATATGATTCAGATGATAACTTATTACATACTAAATCTGATGATGTCGAATGTAAAAATCAGAGGGTTGTGTTTTGGAGGCAGTGCCGACTACCAGGGTTTAGGTTTAGTTTTTTTGAGCCTGACAGGAATAGAGGGACCGTTCTCCTCTGCTGTGTATCTATTATGGCAATGTCAAAAATATTATGTACAAATTTAAAATGATACAGAATAATACATTTAAATCTTTAGTTACAAGTACAGTTATGAGCATTGTGACGATTGTGATATTGCACAACTTGCCGTCATTGCGATACTATTTGTTGGAAAAGTGCAGAATACTTTGTACAGAACACTGAACTGGTTGACAGAACTGAAAGAAAATAATAAATGTGCCACGCCTAATAGCTGTAAAAATAAGACACTTGGGGAAAAAAACCTTTCCAAAAATAAAATCTTAGTAAAAGAAAATATACACAGTGTGCAAATGACTTGGCATAAACAGACAGGGAAAAAAGGGAGAGCCCCATTTTAAAACAGTCTGTTGCGCGTAATGGAGCATGTTGATGGAAAAGGACGACGTTAAGATCCATACACATCCACACGGAATTCACTGACAAATTCACCTCAGTTTCCTCTCTATACAACACAATCTTTTTTTAAATTATTAGCAATATAATATATTTTCTTGAACTTCCTTTTTTTCTACTGTTTTTTTTTTCTTTTTTCCCCATATCGACTATGGGCGGTGATGTTGCACCATTTTTCGCAGCGTGCATCTTTAGTCCTCAACTGTACGGCAGAAGGGGAAGGGGCGGGACTTCCTGTTCTGACCAACCAACAGTAGCTTAACAGGAGGTTGAGTGGCATGTCTCGGCATGCTTTCCCAGAGTAGGCTGGTGAAACTGAAGGGTGAATGCGAGTAGTGGTTTTATTCTGAGGCGTTGAGGGGGCGTGGCTTTACCGAGTCGAGGATAGCACGTGACCCGGTACCCAGCCCTCTGCAGCAGGTGATTGGCTGTTTGCAGGTCGGTAAACCAGGCACATGTTCTGCTGATTGGACGCCAGGATCTGCACCTTCTCACCAACCACCACGCAGATCTCGTCCTCCTTCACGGCATTGTAATCCTGCGTCACTAGCACCGAAGACAGGCCGTTACACTCCCCCTCGTCCAGCTCCTGGAGGACAAAACCACACACACAAATTAACACATTTAGACAAAACATTAGTCTAAACATTTTCATCACGAATACAGTACCAGTGTATACCGAATATACTATTAAAATGTAATTTATTCCTGTTAAAGCTGCAGTCCACGATTTTTGGCCCTCTAGCGGTGAATAAACAGGACTGCACACGTCTTGCGGAAGAACATTGTAGCCGGAGCTACTTTTCTCCGTGCATGTCTATGGCGAGTCACGCAGTTACTGTGATACTCTGCGGCGGGTCCTACCAGTCCGGTCTGAAATAGTCAGAATATAAACACTTATTATAAGTGTACCATAATGATTCAGGGTAAGACACAAACACGGTTTGGAAAATGGATTCATATTGTACATTCTCATATCATTTTTGTACATTTTGAACACAAAAAAAGTTGCGGACAGCAGCTTTAAATATATATTAAAAAAGTTGTTTTAAATTGTGATATTTCTGTTTTTACTGTCATCTTAATCAAATAAATGCTGCTTTGGTGAACATTAGAGATATCTTTCAAAAACATAAAAAATATAGCTGCGAGCAGCAAATATCGGGATTCAAAAGCATTTAAGCACATGCGTAAAAAGGTATGTTTTAAAGCAACACCATGGAACATTAACTCACGGTTCCCCCATGTGGTTGATAAGCGCAATTGTCAGTTGCCAGTGTTGTAAATACTGTCGTTGTATAAGCTTTCCCTGTGGGCAGCACAATACACGTGAATTTGTTGACTAAGCTGACGGAACAGGCGAATGCAGAAACCTTGTTTGGAAACCATGTCCACCGACCAGGTAAAGTAGCCCGTGTTACACTATGTTCTACAAATATCATTACATAGTTTTTTTAATTGTTTCTACAGAATTGAAAAGTACAATGACAAAAAGAACGGTAGTATGTTAGCCTAGTTTTTTTGCTCGCATAGTTCGTATGTAGCATTGTTTGCAAAGGGTGTAATTTGTATAATAGAATAAAATGGTTTTGAGACTTGCATATTAGATCATTTCGAGACATTATTTTAAGGTTGAAAAACTACATAGCGTTGCTTTAATTAGCAAGCCTGTAACAATCTCAATCATAGATGGAAAAGACCTATTACATCCAATACAGGAAATTTACCTTTTTAACATTTATCGAGGTTGAGCCAAAAACCCAGGACTAGCTCACCTAAGTTGTTTTTTGAAATAATCTCCAATATGTAACGAACAGTTTGAAACGAACGGAATCAGTTTCATTCCGATCGGCCTCCGTTAACCTTGTCTGATAGCTGCTCAAACTTAATTGGCCAATGGCGAAAAGTCTTTTGAGATGCGCTAATGTCCTCATAGACCGTCATGGCACCTTGGACGAAGACAATGCATGCAAAGTCAATCTAAATTAGAATGGTGAAATAGTGATAGCCATTTTCATGTTTTTTATTTCCTGTTATAGCGCCACCAAGTGGCCAGTCACCATGTTCTTTTTTTCACATGACCACAGAATGAGCTCTTACATAGGTGTGCTGAAAATATCTCATTCCGTTCACAAGTTATAGCCATTTTAGTAAAAATGGCTCTGCCCACTTTGAATGTTTTGGTGGCCCTTAGGGACTGTGAATCGAAACTTTTTTTGGATAATTACTGACAATCAGACTCCAGAGAATCTTGCAGGACTGGTTTGGTTCTGATAGGGCCAAAAACCTAGGACTTGCAAAAGTAGGTTTTTAAAAAATTCCAAAATACCTAATAAAAATTTTACCAGAACGACGAGCAAATCTGAGGCATGCATTCCAGCGATATAAGACACTTGAGCCCACGCTTAACGGTTTAAGAGTTATGAGCGATTTCAAACTTTTCACCGCTGTAGCGCCCCCGTCAGGTGACGTTGTAGACGGTGTGAGTACTACCAGCCCTCAAAGTTTCAAGTCTCTACGAATTACGGTTCGGTCTGTCCGATCACTTTTAGGGGAGAATGCTGATCCTTGGAAATTTTAACAATTACAATAGGGTTTGAACGCTATGCACTTGAACCCCTAAAAATCTTAATTATTCCAACTTTTGACTGGTAGTGTTTGCAAAATAAATATGTTGGATTTAACAGATGTCCTTCTTCATACAGCCGAGGGCTTCAGGACAAATCAGAACAAAAGTCTGTTCCTCACTGTCTCCGCCTGTGCCAACCTTGACCTGCCACTGGCATGAGAAATAAATAGCTGGGTGAAAAGCTTAGCTTTGAGACATTTAAAAATAAAAAGTAGCAAGCGGCTCCTCCAGTCTGGTATTCAGTGACAGTGTGATTTATTAGGGACACAGAACGCAGGGTGTGCCAAGGCCAAGCTACAAGCTCACCGGAGAGAGAGAGAGAGAGAAGAAAGAGAACAAGAAAGACTGAAAGCGAGAAATCAGAACGGAAGAAAGAGACCCTGCAGAGAGGAGAAACAGGTACGGAACACGGGCAGAGCTGGAAAACTAGGCCATTCTCCCCACTAAGAATAACTAGCTGGCACCTCTCCTCCCCTCAAAGACAATTAGACTGGAACGTCACAGCACTGCAGCACGGACACATTCAGTTCAGTGAGGAGACGCATCCGCAGACTGCAGAGACTAGTGTACTGTCAACTAATTATGTTTAATTACATCTATCTGGCCTAGATGAGACGCTAATTAAAATGGTCTGGGTAACTAATTGATTTAGTTAGATAATACACAATCCTATTTAAGCACAGAATTAAGATAATTGGTCTCCTGTCACACAGGTTGATAGGGTGCTTTCACACTAGAGCTTTTTGTGTGGACGTCAGAGTTCAGATCGTTTGGTAGGTGTGAGAGTGATGAAAAATGGTCTGTGGCAGGGGTTTTAAACTGTTTGATGCTAAAGACCACTAAATATGATGATCCCCTTACTAAAATATAAAGGCAGCTACACTACCATTCAAAAGTCTGAGGTCAGTGTAATAATTTCAAATAAACGCTGTTCATTTGAACTTTCTATTCTTAAAAGAATCCTGAAAAAAAAATATGGTTTTCACAAAAATATTAAGCAGCACAACTGTTTTCAACATTGATAACAAGAAGAAATGTTTCTTGAGCAGCGAATCAGCATTTTAGAATGATTTCTGAAGGATCATGTGACACTGAAGACTGAAGTAATGATGCTGAAAATTCAGCTTTGATCACAGAAATAAATTTCTTCTTTCAAAAACATAAAAAATTCTTATTGACCCCCAACTTTTTGAACAGTAGTGTACATATTTTTCAGGCATAAAAACTTATTTATACTGTGAAAAATAAAATTATTATAAATATGTGAAAAATAGTATCTGGAACATATTTATTTATTATATCTTTATTAGGTTGATGCCTTTTTTTTCTTCTAAGAATTTGTGATTAATCTCATGATTTCTGACCAGTGTTTAGAAATAATAATGTAAAAAAAAAAAATCAGTAATAATGCCAAATTTTGTAGATTTTATATTTTACTTATTTAAAGTTGTATTTAGTATAAAGTTGTAATAATAACAAAAAGCCTATCTAAAGCCACTTTTTGTTTATTCAAAGCTTTCATCTGCCACAATGATGTCTTAAAATATCTTCATTTAGGTCCCTTTCTTCAGCAAACATTGATATGTGATCAATTTGAATAATTAATTGCCATATTAATTAAATTATTTGCTTTAAAACTGCTAACTTCTAGTTAGTTTATGTGTGAGATTTGTGTAATTTTTCAGTCATACTCACCTCCTCTGCATGCTTATTGGGCTTGTGGGCGGGGCTTCCATTGGGGGCGGTGTTGGGNGGGTTGAGGGGGGTGGAGGGGTGAGAGGATGAAGAACGGCTGCTATTGGACAGCTGCCTGGTCAAAGAACCTACACTCTCTTTCTTGTGGTATTCCTGTGGGTTCTGGAGAGCTGATCAGAAACAAATAGGAAGCAGGTTATGAATGATCCCGGGAATAAAAATGAAAATGTGTGAAAAATTAAATAAACAGCACTGAGAATTACCAAGATCTACCAACTACCAAGACACCAAATTCCACCCCCCTGAACCCTTTTATGCTGCGCTCACCAGTGAGGAAGTTGATCTGCATGTCCAGTAGTTTTTGAATGCTTTGCACCCACTCTTTCTTGATGTCAATGTTAGCGGCCTGTAGCGTCAGTCTTTCAGACGAGCCACGACATAACAGCACAAACTTACAGGGGTCGCTTTCCACATGTTCCTCCATGCTCAAGTAGCTTACCTGCAAAGGTCAACATAAAAAAAAGTAGCATAACATTGTAAGAATTGAAAATATCTAAAGATATTTTAAAATGAACAAAGACATTTGCTTTAGTGTTTCAACCCCCTCTCTCTTGCTACAAGGGCCATTTGGAAGACACAAAGGTGTTGATAGCGATCAAGCCCTGTAGGCCAAGATGTGTGTACATCGGGGGTCTACAAATGGTCACACCTTTAGTACAGTGGGGGGAAGTTTTAATCTTCTGATTGGTCAGTTTGAATGTCTCACATTTGGGTTTCGGTCACATGGTCAAGGAAGGGATAAAGGAACATTGTAACTATCGCTCTGTCTCTTTTTCTATGCTCTGGGCTTTTTTCTATGCTCTGCTCTTTTTCTGTCTCTCTCTCTCTCTCTCTTTCTCTCTCTCTCTTTCTCTTTCTCTCTCTCAGGTAACTTTTAACATACATGCTGTATACGATTAATGGTATATTATTTTATCATCTCATACATCTATTTTGTAATTATTTTAAGTGTAACCATAATCAGATATTGTCATTAAACCCTTTCTATTACAAATTATGTGCTAACTAGTTTTGATTCAGTATTAACATTAATGTGCTCCCTATTGCAATACAGTATTGTCACACTATAGCAACGCTCTCCCACATATTTTGCTATTGTAACTGCGCTTATTTCCGTCGTTGGTATAAGTTGCAGTGGGTGGTAATAGACAAGAAATGTACAGCTTCTACCATCTTGCTGATAAAGTTTCTTTAGTCGCTCGGCAAACCTTACAGCCTGAACCCCTGTAGGAGTTCCACCCTTACAACATAATAAAAGACTTTTGAGTTTATTTACTCAACTTGGATCAACTTGTGCTGAATGTACCTTGATGCTCTTTTTAAACTGGTACCCCGGTGTTGACGACCCTTTCCGGAGCAGCTCGCTGAAGATGACGATCTGTTCGAAGAGGAACACTCTGCGCTCTTTACTGCGGGACAGTACGCCAGAGTCCTGCTCTGTCACAAAGAACGTGTCCTGCTGCAATAACTTTCCCTGAGCTGTCAACTTCCCCTGTGCAAAGATGCATAAGAAATCCTACACTGTAAAAAAGTCTGTAAAAATAGGGCACAAGGTACTGTATAGATATGAAGGAATTTTTACAAGTGTTTTTACCTGTATTTTGAATTACGCATTGCATTGTGTTGTGTTTTAGGGTTAACATCATTTTCTGTAAAATTACTGGATAATGTCCTGGCAGAAAATTACATTTTCTGTTTTTATTTTTTACAGTGTAAGCAATAGCAATATTCCAAGCACTTACTTCTGTTTCTGTGATTTTCTAGACCTGCGTTTTTTGGAGCAGTTGTAGAACGTATTTAGCTGTAGTGTGTACATGGCATGTGTCTCTTTGTGACCTTTATGTCATCTTTAGGTAGCAGTTTACTCTTTTTGAGTGCAATATGCAATTTTTCAGAAAATTACCTCAACATAAAATAACTGCAGTTTTCTGTACCAAATATTTGGAACTTCATTAGTTTGTTAGTCTATTATTTTCAAAACAATTCAGTTTAGTTGACGGACGCTATATTTTTTATCATTTTTTGTTTCTAAAAATCTATATGGTGAATGTGATTTCACAAAGTACAACGTGTTCCTGGAACAACATTCCAATCAACCAATCAGATTTGAGGGACAAGTTTACAGTTTATGTCAAGTTTAGGCTTACAACCAGGAATAGGAATCAGGCACTGATTCCTATTCCTGATAAAACACCTGTGCAGGCGTCCAATTGGGACATAACGCCCTGCAGCGTGGACATCTGATGTAGACGTCCAAGCTGAGAAATGGGACGCCCATGCCAGGATTTGGACGCCATGATAAGACGTTCTTTAACCAGCCATTTCGCTGGAACAGCGTGGCGAAAAATTCTGAAAATTGACTCGATTTGAGGTCTCAACGAGACCTTTCGAACGAGACTGGCCCCGAAGTCCGGGGTGGTCATTGTGGTGAGTTAGGGTCCGCAGGCTTCCAGCTTGACTAAGCTGACCAGGGCTCACTATGGTCGGTGTGCGATTTCAGATTTGACTGCGATGGATTGCTGGAAGTCTCGACTTTGAGATTTTAAGCTCTCTGGATCTCTGAGGTCCAGGAGGGTCAATAGCTGATGCCTAAGGTGCCTTTACCCTGGGCATGTTAAAAATTCAAATTTGACCACAATGGATCGACGGATCCAATATTGGGTGACCAGTAGCGTGGGTTCTCTGGAACTTTGACCGGGTGTATCTTGGGAACCAAGCCGAGATGGGGCTCCATACTCTGGGGTTAGATGCTTCTACATCAGTGTTATTCATCATTTCCCTCTGATTTTAGGGATGAGTTATGGGTAGGGTTAGGTTTAGGGGTAGTGATTAGGTTAGGACTAAATTTTCGGACAGGAATGTTGTTCCAAGATTAACAAAATATGTTGATCCAGGAACTTACTTGGCAAAATCACTGTGATCACATATTATATACACTTTTGCAGCAATATTTACATAATGTGTAAAATAATTTATTCTAAGATAGTCAATGAAAGTCACATTTTACTAATAGATTTCTGTTGAAAATAAAGTATGTTATTGTTACTACTACTGTATGTTTCTGAAGTCTAGCCTCAAAGCTCACAGCTGATTGGTCCGTTGTTAGTGACTATTCTGAGGTGACGTATGCTTTGGCACTTCTAGTTTATCTAGAGATTCAAGCTGTCACCATGTTTCCAATATACACCTGATGTTCACATTATAATAGTGCTCTATTATTATACCATTAGATGCATCATGCTGCTTTGAGAAATTATAACTGTCACAGTCAATTTGAAGCATTTATTGCTTCTGGCAGTCATCCAAATGCAATTCACCTTAGCAATTACATTTGTAATTATAATAATTACAGTTACAATAAATAACAATTTGCAGTTTATTAACTTCAGTTTCATGAAGTGTTTCTGTGCTCGGTGAGAGGTGAGTTTACCTCGTAGCCCTGCAGTCGTCCAAGATTCATCATGTCGTTACACTGTTTGGGCACCAGGGACATCAGCTCAACTGCTTTCTTCAGGACAGAAATGACAGACCAGCAATGTCAATACATGACTGGACACTTCAAACAGAAGCGTATGAGGCGCAAAGAATTTTAATTTAGGTTCATACAGAATTGCCTAGGTCACCTACCTCTAACTCTTTACAGTCCAGACCTGCTTTTGTGCTGTACTTCAAAAAGTCCTTCAAATAACAAATAAAACAAAAACAAGACAATTAAAATAGGATAATAATTTGACCATACAGCAATGTTATTGCTAACTAAAACTAAAAATACATTTAAAATAATCATGTTTATTTAAATCAAATAAACTTTAATAAATTATTAAAAAACATTATTTCAGTTAGCATAATTTACATTTAGTTTAAGTTGAAGCACTGAAATTACTAAAACTGAAATAAAGAAATTAAAAAACTAAAAACAACATTTTAATATTAGTATTAATAAACAAAGTGTTAATAAATACTATAATAGTATATAAATTAATGATACTAAAACAACACTGCCATATGGTAAAAAAATGAAAATAATAATAATAATACGAGCAGTAATACCATTTGGAAAATGTACCATTGTAATCATAACTAGGTTTGCTTGGGCATTGCTATAATAAAAACAGAATCTTACAAGCTGACATAAAACAACTCTGTATAGGATAGAGTGTCTGTTTTTGCTAAAATCTCTTTTGCCGTCTGTGACACTCTTAAGAATGGAAGAGGGGTGACAGACTAAACTGACATTTTTTCCCAATTACCCGTCGAAAAAAGAAAAACAGGACCACTGCGCAAACTGTGATAGACTGAATTAGGACACAAATCAGAGTGACTTATGAACGCGTAATTGTTCCTTCAGGCCTTGCCGTAGAGAGAATATGTTTATGCGCAGCTTTAGTGAGAAAAGGATTTGCATTCAATAAACACACTGTTCTGAGTCTGCTTCTTATTTTATTAGTCACTTAAGTGGAGAAGAACCTGAGAAAATCCCTCGGTAAACAATAACCATCTGCTAACGCCCACCCTCTGAGAGATGTGCATGTGGGTACAGACTCTGATTCTCCAACAATGTAAATGAGGCTTGAAAATCATAAAGTGTGATGCTGGCATAATGTTTTCTGGGAGTTTTTAGTATGTTGCTATGTCGTGGCTAGGGTATTCTGGACTGTTGAAGTGTCAAATGTCTCTATTATTATGGTTCCTAAATACACAGCCATTTAAAAGTCTGGGTCAATAGGATTTTTTTTCTTCAAATAAATGAATACTTTTATTCAGCAATGACTCAATAAACTGACCAAAAGTGACATTAAAGACCTTAAAGGATTGGTTCACTTCAGAATTAAAATTTCCTGATAATTTACTCACCCCCATGTCATCCAAGATGTTTATGTCTTTCTTTCTTCAGTCGAAAAGAAATTAAGGAAAATATTCCAGGATTTTTCTCCATATAGTGGACTTCACTGGAGTTCGACGGGTTGAAGGTCCAAATGTCAGTTTCAGTGCAGCTTCAAAGGGCTCTACACGATCCCAGACAAGGAATAAGGGTCTTATCTAGTGAAACGATCGGACATTTTCTAAAAAAAATAAAAATGTATATACTTTTTAACCACAAATGCTCATCTTGCACTGCTCTGCAATGCGCCACGCATGACGTAATCATTTTAGAAAGGTCACGCATACTTCTGCCTACGTCACGGGAGGCGCATCGCAGAGCAGTGCGTGCAAGATGAGCATTTGTGGTTAAAAAGTATATACATTTTTATTTT
Organism: Anabarilius grahami; assembly: GCA_003731715.1. Taxonomy (NCBI): domain Eukaryota; kingdom Metazoa; phylum Chordata; class Actinopteri; order Cypriniformes; family Xenocyprididae; genus Anabarilius; species Anabarilius grahami. The sequence continues at coordinate 4,575,074 of RJVU01051519.1, read as the reverse complement.
TTGACCGATCATTTCACTAGATAAGACCCTTATTCCTCTGCTGGGATCGTGTAGAGCCCTTTGGAGCTGCACTGAAACTGTAATTTTGACCTTCAACCGTTTGGGGCCAATTGAAGTCCACCATATGGAGAAAAATCCTGGAATGTTTCCCTCAAACCTTAATTTCTTTTCAAAAGAAGAAAAAAAGACAAACATCTTGGATGACATGGGGGTGAGAAAATTATTAGGAAATTTGAATTCTGAAGTGAACTAATCCTTTAACGTTGTTCTAATTTTGTTTTTAAATTTACGCACCAAAATAAAAAATGTATCATGGTTTCCACAAAAACATTAAGCAGAACAACTGTTTGCAACATTGATAATAAGAAATGTACCTTGAGCAGCAAATTAGCATATAAGAATCATTTCTGAAGGATCATGTGACACTGAAGACTGGAGTAATGATGCTGAAAATTCAGTTTTGAATCACAGGAATAAATTACATTTTAAAATATATTACAATAGAAAAGAGTTCTTTTAAATTGTAATAATATTACATATTATTACTGATTTTACAGTATTTTTTATCAAATAATTGCAGCCTTGGTGAGTATAAGAGACTTCTTTAAACAATATTTTAATAAAACCTTACTGATCCCACATTTTTTAATGGTAGTATATGACTCAGTTTCAATGTAAATCTATGCTATTTTGGTGGGAACTATAGGGCTTTTCACACTGCGCTTAACCCCAGGTTATCGTCATTCTAAACTCTGCTTTTAACCCTGGGTAAATAAATGTTTCACACCTGTAATTTAGAAGCGGGGTTAACACCACTTTTTACCAGGGTTATGAAACTGCTTTTGTGCTGTTAACCCCGCTTTGTGGTGCCAAACTTGTACAGTGTGAAACAAAGCAGTGTTAGAAAGTTACAGCTAGATGCTTAGTAACAGACAGCCGATTGCATGCCTCATATTCAAGTGCTTTGTACAGCCACAGAAACACTTCGCACTGTATAAACAGTAGCTTCAGCGTTTGAAGGGAAAAATGTGAAACGGCGACAGAAAACGTGACAACTGGAGTGAAGAAGAGACCGTTTCATTCATACCTTTACAGTCCGAAAAGTCCATTAGGGACAAACTTGATAGTACAGTTGATAATATACAGTATGAGGATGCGCAATGTTAGAGACTTTGTATAAACAGGATTCCGTTTACCTGGGGTGTGAAAAGCCCTTATGTTTACCATGGTATGTATTGTAAGGGTATAAGTTTCATCATGACTGTGTGATTCAGTGGCTAATACCTTGAGCAGGAGCTGGTATTTGGTGATCCTCTGGATGGGTTTGATCAGGTAATCACTGATGGACAGTCTGGAGTTAATCTCCTGCTGCACCTCCTGACAGAAACTCCAAGAACATCAGCAAACAGAGCACTTTACTTCAGAGGAGACATAACTAAACTGCTCAAACACACTCACCTCGAAGAATCCGTCATATTCAGCCACAACAAACTCTGAGCGAGGCTTGTTCTGACAGTAGATGACATACATGTGTAACCTTCTCTCCTGCAGAATAGAGGAAGACATTTGAATGAAGTTTACTACAACACACAGACACACACAGAGTTCATTCTGTTGAACTCACATGCTTGATAAACAGCTCGGCCAGTCTGTCGTGTTCCTGCAGACATTTCTCCAGTTCACCAAGGAAGAACCTTTAAAAATAACAGAAAACATTTTGTGACGTGTATAAACTTCCCTCATTCAAACTGAATAAGATTTTCATCTGAAATTCGGTCTGTTTCCTTGTTTCGTGTGCATCATTGCTAATATCAACAAGGAAATTTAATGCACAAGTTTTGCATGCTGATTATTTGGCTGGTATAAAAAAGACAAACTAGAAAAAGACGCCATTGTATGAAAACGGTGTGAGAGACTGTGACAACCTTTGTAGAGTCAATACACATTACCATTCAAAAGTTTGGGGTCAAAATATTATTACAGTTTAAAGGAACAGTATTCTATTTTGGCAAATCTAAAATCATTTCTCCAGTCTTCAGTGTCACATGATCCTTCAGAAATCATTCTAATATGCTGATTTGCTGCTCAAGAAACATTTATTATTATCAATGTTGAAAACAGTTGCGCTGCATAATATCTTTTTGTGTAAACAGTTACGATTCTTTTCAGGATTCTGTAATGGAAGATCAAAAGAAATAGAAATCTTTTGTTACATTATAAATGTCGTTACTGTCACTTTTGACCATAAAAGTATTTATTTCTTTCCTAAAAAAACCTACTGAAATTTTACTGACCCAAACTTTTGAACAGTAGTATACCAAATATATCAAATTCTATATATTTTTTTGCAATGTAAATCAATTAACACTCCACAAAAAGGCTTTTATGGACTTTGTAGTTCTTATTTAATGAGGATTTTTTTGTTGGTTCCATTAAATAAAGCAACAAAACTTTACTGAGCATGCTATTAGTTATTATTAGTTTTTGACCAGCTGTAAAAATCGTTTCTAGCATTAGGTTTTGTTTAAGAAAATAGCTGTGGTTTACTCTTTATGCCAGTCGTAGATTTGATGAATGTTCCCAAATACGATCTTATCCTTCCCCGTCATGTCCTCCGGAACACCTTTTTCCCCAATCCTTTTCATAAAGCCCTGGGGATAAGGAGAAAAACAGACATTTGGAGACTCTACTTAATAATAAATGTTCCTCGGTGGTTCTTTGCAGCACTTTTACATTTAGGAAAAGTCTTAACACTTTATTTTAGGGTCTTTTAACTAGTTGCTTATTAGCATGCATATTACTAGAATATTGGCTATTTATTAGTAATTATTTAGCACATATTAATGCCTTATTCTGCATGACCTTATTCTACATTCTTAATCCTACCCAATACCTAAACTTAACAACTACCTTACTAACTATTAATAAGCAGTAAATTAAGAGTTTATCGAGGGAAAATTCGTAGTTAATAGTTTATGTGTTCCCTATACTAAAGTGTTACCGAAAAGTCTATGGTTCTGTATATGGTTCTCTGGAGGAAAAAAGGTTCTTAAAAAATGTTACATTAAACTCTATGTTCTTCAGATCACTGTAATCATTTCTGTCCTACAACTATTATATATGGTGACTAATGCAAATCAGCTGTTTTGTTTGTGAACAAAAGTATCACAGAGGTTTAACCAAATGTTGAAATATTCTGCGACATGACAGGACATCTAAATTAGTATCATGACATAGATAACATATGTGCACCTTTCTGAATGATTTTGCTGTTATCTGTCACATACCTCAACTATGACACCCAGATCCTTCACATAGTCTCTCTCTGTCTGCACCATTTCATTTAAAACAAACCTGTGGATAGTAGAGATATGAAAGATGTCAGAATACACTAGAACATCAACATGTTCCGACTAGTATACTAAGATTTGCATTCTTATTTGTTGTTTAATTCATTTGTTCAGTCTTTGAGCAGTTTCTCATGAGTTCAGATGAGTACTTGCATTCGCCCTCTCATGGCCTTGTTCTTCTGCTCTGTTTCTGGGTCTCTGGGCGTCTGATCAGACGGGGCGACGCTACCCAACACTGGGAAAGAGCCAGGCTCTGGAGTCTGAAAGACAGAGAAAGTGAAAGAGAGCGAGAGAGATAAGAATCAAAACTGAAAGGGAAAACACAAACAATGTGTGTTAGGAAAAGCTAAACATTTTGTCATGAATGCTTTCTTATGTGAAAAAGACGTTCAAACTGGCTAGGTGAACTGAATTAAATGAGTCATTTAAAAAATCTGAAAAATGTCATGGGTTGACAGAAGGAACAGGAGAGAAGTTTGTGAATTAATTAAATCATAAAAATATAAAATTTAAATAATTAAAAAAATCAATTAATTTATATTAGGTGTCTTTGACTACTATGTACTTGCATCAAAAAAGATTAAATGTTAGGTACAGTGTACTTATTGTGTTCATGTTGTATTGAAAACACTTGTGCTGCTATTGAACTGGGATACGGGTAAGGTTAGGGACAGGTTTGGTGGCATGGGTAGGTTTAAGGTTGGGTTAAGGTGTAAGGGAAGGCTAAACAGTGTAATTACATGCAGGTATTTTTAAATATAAGAACAAAGTAAAACATGTATGTACACAATAAGTGCATTTTATCAAAAGAATAATTTAAATTGTAGTACATAGTAGTTAAAGACACGTAGTGTAGTGGGACCCAATCAAAATAAAACACTTACTAAAAAAAACCCGATGTTTTGTATACTTGCATGTCATGTGACCAATAAGGCCACGTACACACGGCAGTTAATTTCAGTTGTCAGTTCACCTTTTAGTGCTTAAAGGTGCCATCGAATGTTTTTTTACAAGATGTAATATAAGTCTAAGGTGTCCCCTGAATGTTTCTGTGAAGTTTCAGCTCAAAATACCCCATAGATTTTTTTTTATTAATTTTTTTAACTGCCTATTTTGGGGCATCATTAGAAATGCGCCGATTCAGGCTGCGGCCCCTTTAATTGCTTTAATTTCGCTATTGTCCTTGCTTGCTCTAATCTGATGATTCAGCTGTGCACATCCAGAACTCCTGCTCTTGTCTAATGCCTTGAACATGAGCTGGCATATGCAAATATTGGGGACGTACATATTAATGATCCCGACTGTTACGTAACAGTCGTTGTTATGTTGAGATTCGCCTGTTCTTTGGAGGTCTTTTAAACAAATGAGATTTATATAAGAAGGAGGAAACAATGGAGTTTGAGACTCACTGTATGTCATTTCCATGTACTGAACTCTTGTTATTCAACTATGCCAAGGTAAATTCAATTTTCCATTCAATGGCACCTTTAAACTTGTTCTGTACACACACACACTGTACATTTACTCCCAAAAAATGCAGGTAGTGACAACTGCATTTACAAAAATCCTATGCAGTGTGTACGGAACCAAACTGAACAACTAGTTACTAATGACGTATTTAAACATCTCTTCTGTACGTGTGTGGTGCAGGAAAATTACAGGGGAAGAGGTACGAGCCTAAACTTATTTATGTTGCCAGATCTTCCTAGAAAATAACAGTAAAAAAAACAAGCCCATAATAAACCGAGATAAATCTTTGGCCCTGTTTACACCTGGTATTAAGATGCGTTTTGGTTGATCGGATCACAAGTGGACAAGAGAGACATTCCCGTTTACACCTGGTTTTTTAATCTGTCTCTTTTGTCCACTTTCTACCACTTCTGTCCTGATTTATTCAAGGGGAGGGTCTATGGGCGGGTAAATGTATGGGCTTCTTCAGAAGTTTTGATTTAATAGGAGAAATAAGCACAAACAGTTTGCATATGAACGTGACAGCAGACTTTGTGAAAACATACAGAGAGCATCAGCTTTCTTTTCTGCTCTGAGAGCCGCGAGACCGCGCTGAACACGGTAAGTGCATGTTAGAAAACAGAAATGTTTAGAGAACATTGTGCTTAGTACGTTTTTCGCCTTATGACCAAAACGGATCTTAATACTAGATGTACAGGACCCAAATGGCGTCAAAAACTAACACCACCCACCTAATGCAGTTATACTTTCACCTGGCTCTGCTGACTGCGTGAACACCTCCCCAAACAGGCATTTATACTTGACGTGCTCGCCGTTACACAATTTTTTGAAATGAGAGGGGGCGACTATTTGTCCTCTAAATCATCAGGAAGCAGTGGTGAAAAGAAAGGTACCCATGTGACAATGTTTTTTTTTATTACACGTCACCAAACCCACGCTACAAAAAAAACAAAGAATCGTGTAAAACTTAGTAAACCTAGAGATTATTACTTGTGACATTAGAACAAAATATATGGATATAAGAAGACATGTATAAAACTAAATTAAACAACAATCTCTTAAATATTTTCTAATTTCATTAAACATTTTCATTTAAATTCATGAACATTTTTATTAAACATGGACCTTTTCATAAAAAATTCTTATTTCTGCTATTGTAGGCTCATTTTGTAAATGTAACCAATTTATTTAGACGAGCGCAAACTGGGTGTCGGTAAGATGCCGGTACAAACGTACGTGCGGGGGCAGAATCACCTCGAAGTCGTGGATCTTCGGACACAGAGCCATGCACAAAGTTACAAAAAATGTTGTGTACACCGACATGTTAAATGATGTCTAAGCAGAACAATATTGCCCGCTAGTGTGGATGCTAATATAGTTATCATTATAGTTATCTTTCTTGGTGTGAACAGGCCTTAACAGATGGGTTTATTTTGTAATTTTGTCTGGCTCAATCAGATATTGGTGGGCGGAGTTAGTATAAATAGCCTCTATTTGCACTTAATGTAAATAAACACTCAGATGAAAATATATTTTGATTGTTTTTGATTGATATCAAAAATATAAATCAAAATAAAACACTTACTAAAAAGAGGACAATTTATTTGTTTACCTGCATGTCTTGTTACCATTAACTAACATCAGAGAACCGTGAACGTGTGATTGTGTTGCTGAATAATTGAAATATTAACTTGCACTACATTTTTTATGTTAAAGGGGTTTGCCTGACGAAAAAGTTAGAGAATCCCTGGTTTAGAACAAGATGAGGGTAGTAAATGATGACAAAGTTTTCATTTTTGGATGAACTATTCCTTTAACAAAAAAGATGAGGGATGCAGGGTGGGAAAAAAACAAGAAAAGGAAAAAACAACAATAAAAAATTTACGAAAGTCTGTGTTTCACCTTCTCCTCCTGAGCGGAGGGGTCCTTGATGATCTCCATGGGGGGAGGGAGGGGTGTGTGTGGCTCGTCTTCAGCCTCTTCTTCTCCTCCGCTGTTCGCTCCTCGTCTTCCTCTCTTTGGAAAAAGAGTCATTCCCATTTAAATGCATTAAATAAAACCGCCACCCTTGAGCCGACAGGAATCTATCATTCATGACTTCTAACATTAGGCAAATTCCTCATAAAACATGCACCAACACAGGAAGTCCTTTTACATAGATATGTTGTTTACTACACTAAAATATGTGTTAGGTGTTGTACCAGACAAAAGGAGAATGCCTGTCTAAGCATTGTTTGGTATGTGGTATTGCTACAATGCTGGAATGTTGAAACACTGCCATCTTATGCAAGAATATTTCCTAAATGGTTAATGGTTCATTGTCATACCTCTTCGGTGCTGTCTTGGTGTGGCGGTCCCAGTTCTACACTTTTGCGGCCGTCTCGTTTACGTTGCTTATTGTTGGGTTTTTTAGCATTAGTGTTGTCGCCCTTGCCGTGGCTAAGACGCCGTACGGGGCTGGTGAGCCATTTTTTTAATGTGTTTCCAGTAGTTCCAGAGCGTTTGGGTCCCGGAGAACCGGTTGGCAAAGAGGTCACTGATGTCTGCGGCTGCAGTGATGCGGAGGACTCAGATTTGACCTCTGAACTTCCCACGGGATAGTTTTCTGTTGAATAAAAATGACAGCGAAATTATATACAGATACTGACCATACAGAAATCCTACAATGGAATTAACAGACAACCAATAAAATCAAACACAATTCTGTATGGGGTCAGCAAGATTTTTTTTTTAAAGAAATTAATACTTTTATTCAGCAAGGATGCATTAAATTTCAGAAGTGGTATAATTGATATACTTAAGTTTTTGTTAATATATATACAGTATATTCTATTTAAAAATATTCAAAATATTCTATTTCAAATTCTTTAGAACTTTATCTTCATCAGAGAATCCTGAAAAAATGTATTACAGTTTGCACAAAAAAAATATTAAGCAAATGATTTAGTGGCATTCGTTATATAGAAATTCTACAATTGAAGTAACGGATAACCAATAAAAGCAATCACAATTCTGACATAATATATAACCTAAGGAATAAGCATGACATATACAACCTCAGAACATTTAGAACATGCCATTTAACCCTGAAAAATGTGCACAAAATATGGAAAATTTAAAAAGTCCTTACACCAGCTCAGACCAAGAGATGTTCACTTCAGCTGAAACATCAAAACCCACAGAACCAAATCCATCAGCAGAAACCCAAGAAACCTGAGTGCACTGTGTTGGACATTAGCCTCTACTGAGGTGAAAGGAAAAGCAATTGTCTAGTCTATAGGCCACTAGTTGGTAGGTGAAAGACGCAATTGTAGACTGAAAAAACCAGCTTGACCTGATCTGAGCATAAAGGCATTCTGTATCTCCACATAGCAAGACATCACAACAAGGGGAAACTGCACGTCACAGTGAAAGGTAATGTTGAGCACATGGAATTTAACAGGAAATTTTTTAACACACAAATATTATTTGTCCCTCAGATTGTAAAATAGAATATTTAGTCATTTAGTCAACATATCATACTGAAGTACATAACACTTAAATATAAACATAATGTGTTAGCCTTAGACTGGTGTAATAGAACTGCTTATCAGACTTGTCTGAGTAAATCTCAAATCTTTCAACTCATGTTATGACTGGCAAAAGAAGTAAAGCCAGTTACTTTCACTTGATATCCAGGAATCCACAAATGTACATGGAAGGGATATTAAATAACTACTAAGTTAAATGTTTTATATATATATATATATAAATACGATTTTTTATTTTTTTTTGCAGGTACAAAGCGTCGCATCAGCAATTTATTTACAGAAATTTAAAGCAAACAACTTTGTTTGCTTGTTGTTTATTTATTCCTTTATTTAATATTTCACTTAATTTTATTATGATGGGAAATGACAGTATCTTTCAGTATCTTTTTTCGAGCAACTGGTGATAAAGAAAAATGCCACGTCACAATATTGAAAATATTTCCATTTTAAACAATGAAGCCGAGCTAGTGGATATCACACAAACAATGTGCAAACTTTGCGTGAGAGTTATGCGGGTGAAGAAGTCTTTTCTTTTTTTTTGGAAGTCTAATCTTTTTTTTTATCCTCGCAGCGCGTCGGTTATGCGGTGATGCGCCGTGATATCGCAGGGCAAATGAATTGCAATATTAATTTAATAATAAAAGTAGCATGATAATAATAATAAGAATTTCATAATATCATTTTTTATTTTAATTTCATAAAATAATTTCATAACAAAAATGTCCGCTGCAATATCTTGTCCTTTTAACAGTTAAGGGGTTTTGCCGTGACTAACAGCGCTAGTCAAAGCAACAATTCAGTCTTTTCAATATAAAAGTCTTCGCTACTGAGTAAAGACATAAAGACAGTCTTTGCCGCCATCTAATGGCATAATAATGTTACTTCTGTTGCTGTTCACAGTCAGGAACTATTTTTTCCGGCGGAAGGAAGGCTTTTAGTGATTCTACTTCATGAAAGTTGCATTGCTACATATATTTTTTGGCTTTAATATTTGTATTGTGTGGTAACCGTTTTATAAAAGCAATAAGGTACTCAAGGCTAGTGCTGTATCGTGAATAAGTCACGGCTGAAGGGGTTGCAGGCACTCCGCTTCACGTCGTGCCTAACAACGTCTTTCAGCCATGACTTATTCACGATACAACACAGCCTCCCGTACCTTATTGCTTACATAAATATATAAATATTAAGAAATTACTTTTATTCAGCAAGGGTGAATTAAATTGATCAAAAGTGACAATAAGAAATCTTTATGTTACAAAANTATATATATATATATATATATTTTTTTTTTTTAAATAAATAAATGCTGTTCTTTTGAACTTTCTATTCATCAAAAAATCCTGAAAAAATGTATTACAATTTCCACAAAAATATTAAGCAGCACAACTGTTTTCAACATTGATAATAATAAGAAATGTTTCTTGAGCACCAAATCAGCATATTAGAATGATTTCTGAAGGATCATGTGACACTGAAGACTGGAGTAATGATGCTGAAAATTCATCTTTGCATCACAGGAATAAATTACATTTTAAAATATATTAAAATAGAAGACAGTTCTTTAAAACTAATAATATTTCACTATATTCTGTTTTTGCTGTATTTTTAGGTTTTAAGGTTTGGTGAGTAAAAGAGACATGGTAGGTAAATTTCACAGTGTTGCGTACTGCAGCTTGCAGATTAATGCTTGTAAAACGTGTTAAGAAAAGCACCAATTGTACAGCATGTCACTGTTAAAATACACTGGTTTTTGACCATATTCAAATTATCCTTCAACATTTTGAGCTCCAAAGCTGCTACAAACTGCTGAGTTGACCGCAGAGCTGCAAACTAAAGCCACAGGAATTACATCAGAAACACAAAACAGAAGTTTGTCCACCTGGACAACTATTCCCTCCTCATAGAGACAATGTAGACAACTAAACAGCTCAAACAACATTTTTTCCATGGAGAAATTCATGTAAGTGCTTTAACTAAATTATGAGCTTTATGTTTGTGCTTTTAAACCCACCAATACCACTGTTAGGCTTCCACTGTAAGTGCATTATTGTAAATGCATTTTATGTTTGTTTTTAGGATCCAAGGCATACGTCAAAATGATGCTAATTAACAGCATCCATAGACATTTCTGTAAGTAGCAGATAAATATATGCTTAATCCTTAGAGGATGGGCTGAAAAAATAAACCTGATGTGTAACCATGCCCACTGCTGTCTGCTTCAGTGCAGATCATTAACTCAATGCTGGTTCAGACACTGCAATACTGAGTTACCTTAGACATTGCGCAAGTAACTTCCCATGGGGTGAGAATGGGACAAAGGTCACTTCCTTATACGCGTTTCTTCAAAGAGCCATTTACCCCATCCACCCCTGAAACTGTCCCGCAAACACCCCCTCCCAGGTATTCACCAATCAAATCTCGCCCTGCTTGTCCTGACAGCCTCAGGGAGGATCCACGCTGATCATGTGCCGGGATAATGCTCCTTTGTTAGAGTTTTGCCTAATTTCCTTAAGTTTCACTGCTGTCATTACAACAGGCGACTGATGGTTAAGCATTCCAAACTTGGCAACAGACAAACTGAATCTTCATAGTGCTACTTTTTATCTAAATTTCTCTCTCAATATCAGATGAGACACCCACCTGAAATAAGCAGACACCCACACTCATGTGCACAAGTTGCTGATTTAACATTCAATCCAGAACAAATACAACAGTGTAAAAGATGGCCTAAAAGTCCTGTAGAAAATGCAGGAACAAATGTATTGTGTTCGCACTTTTAAGGGTGAGCAGCAGTACTGCAATACTCCAATTATTATTGGATCTCAAACTATTTTTCAGTGAAAAAACAAAACAGGAAAATATGCATTAAATCAAAATATTAATGTTGACCGATGCTAAACAATACTAAATTAAAACAAACTGTTCAAATATGTGCCTAGTAATGATTAATTTAATATTGTAAGGTCCCATGCGTTACCTAACATTAACGAACAATGAACAATACAGTACTGATTAATCTTGGTTAATGTTTGTGACTAAAAATACAACTGTTCACTGTTAGTTCATGTTACCTCAGGTCCATTAAATAATATTAACAGATACAACTTTTGATTTTACTAATGTATTAGTAAATAAATGATTTAGAAGTATTTTTCATTGTTAGCTCAAGTTAACCAACGTATGTTTACAAATGTACCTTGTTGTAAAGTGTTACCTTAAAGGATTAGTTCACTTTGAAACTCACTCTCAAGACATCCTAGGTGTGGATGACTTTCTTCTTTTTGATGAACACATTCTGAGTTATATTATTAAATATCCTGACATGTCCAAGCTTTATAATGGCAGTGAACAGGATCTAGCTTCCGCCAGACCACGTCAGACGTTGTGTCCTTTTTCGTAAGTTGAATACGGAAAGCGTAGGAAGTAGCATAAGTGTTCTGAACTGCGAGAGGCATTACACTTTCTTTGTAAGTTGAATATGGAAGGTGGTCTGGCGGAAGCTAAATATTTTACTTTATAACTTGTTAAATATGGACATTTTTCTAACACAAACGCATCGCTTCGCTTCAGAAGGCCTTTATTTTACCCCCCGGAGCCGTGTGGAGTACACGTTTATGATGGATGGATGCACTTTCTTCAGCTTCATACTCGGTATCGCTATTGGTATCGCTCACTGCCATTATAAAGCTTGGAAGCATCAGGATATTTATTAATATAACTCCGATTGTGTTCATCAGAAAGAAGAAGGTCAAATACACCTAGGATGGCTTGAGGGTGAGTAAATCTCCAATTTTCATTTCAAAGTAACCTAATCCTTAATATATATGCAACGTATGTAAATACATTAATATGGTATTATTCACATTATAACACAGGCATAAAATTTAAAATTTAAACCCACCAGTACCACTGTTAGGCTTCCACTGTAAGTGCGTTGTTGTAAATGCATTTTATCTTTGTTTTTAGGATCTAAGGGATATGTTTGATACAAAGGTCAGTCATTAAGTGTACAGGGAGTCCCTGTGTCATCAAAATGTCCACTAAAAAGTCATTATTCAAAAAAAAAAAGTTTGAAGACCTCAATCCTAATTCGCTAAAATGTGCAGAATCTTCAAAGAGCATGTTATTCTTCAAGAAAAGGGGGTAAGAAATGATCAAACAGAGCAGGGAACTTGATTTGAGCTTCAAAGCTGAGGGAACAGCAGACACATTGGTTTGTTGATGGAGAAATTAGGTTACAGGAAAACAGAGAAGCTTGAGGGGGCAGTATCACTCACACACACAATACACACAGTACACACTCACAGTCAGCCACAGCACTGCTATTTTTTCATTAATTATGCTTTAAAAAACAAAAACACAGTAGACATGAAAAAATAAAAAGATACATTTTAAATAATATATTTATGCATAACAAATCATCCTATAACATTAACTAGTTTTATTCATGTCAAAAATCCTATTTTCGATAATACAACTGCAAGCAGACTACATGAGGTTAAACCAGAGAAAGTCATTTTGAAGGGTAAGACGGGTAAAGAAAATAGCTTGAGGTGTTCCATTAGCACAATCCACAGAACATGGCACTAGCAACACCAAGGACATGGGTTCAAATCTTAGGCAACGCATGGACTGATAAAGTATATAGGCTACCCTAAATGCACTGTTAGTTGCTTCGGATAAAAGTATGTAACAACTGCACATTTTCACTTTTGACAATATAAATGCTTATCAACCTCCAAAAAAGACAAGACTGCTAAAAAAAAAAATCATCAATGCTTTTGCATTCAACACGAAACCCTGTTGTCTGTAAATAATCTTAAGTTGAATCACACAAAACACCCTTGAGCTCATCTGAGATCACCAGGATTCAGATCAGTGAACCGCTACATTAAATACCAAGAGTTCAAATGAAAAGATGCACATACACTAACAACAAACTCCACTAACACACAAAACTCCATCATAATCATTAACTCAGACACACAAACCCCAACTCCCCCAGGGCATGAACAGACACATGCTTGCACACACTGCAAAAAGAAAATACAACTGAACGCATCTGCATGCATTCCACAAGCAAACAGAGTGTGTTGAGTTACGCACCTGCGCCATCACAAGAGCAAATCTTTCCCAAAATCCAACTGAGACAAACTCCACAAGAGCAACACGACCTCCCACTTCGCATGCTGCTCGCTCACCGTCTCATAAGTGCGTCCAGAGACAGGTGAGAGACAGAGAGGAGGAGAAAGGGAGAAGGACTTAATGGTAGGTGGAGGACGCTTTGCCTCTGTCTGCTTTAATACTGAAGCTCAGCTGGAAGTTCAGCGCTACTCTTCTTCACAATAAAGGGGAGGGTCAAGGGGGCGGGGCCAGGGCCACCAAGAGACACACACTACATACAGGATACAGGAAGGTTCCACTGAATTTATTGAGGTCTGCTAAAACCAATATGCAAAAATACAATTTTCTCCTCAAACGAGACTGGAGAAAAAAACAGAAGTCACAGTTTTTCAGTTGTTTCACAAAAAGACAAAGTAGTATTGTGAGTGTAGTTCATTTGTGCGTTACATCAGCTACGTCTGCATGCTGCAGTGGCCCATTTTTGAGAGGGTGTGTCTATATCACAAGATCTCCATCCCCACTTCAGCAGTTTCAGGAACACAAACATACATACGAATAAATGGTCATATTACATACATAAATATCTTCAGCATCAAATAACACACACATTTAACATATGCAAATGTCAATGAAAAGCTCATTCTTATAAAAGAAAAATATTCACGATAAGAACCTGTGTACACTCTTAGAAATTATAGGTCCCAAATTGTTTTATTTATTTTATTTTTTCACAGGGATGCCATTGAAAGAACCTTTCAGTGAAGAGTTCTTAAAATAAAATTTTTTTTTGTACTGTGAAGAACATTTTATAATCTAAAGAATCTTTTTTTTTTCTCACTATAGAAGAACCTTTTGTGCAACCTAATGACAGGTTTCATGGATGCTAAAGGTTCTTCACTGAACCATCAATGGCAATAAAGAACCTTTCTTTAAAAAAAAAACAAAAAAAAAACTGAAGCACTTTTAATTCGTAAGGTTATTCAATGGATCATCGGAAAATAGACATTACCTCGTGTTAATTTATTATATAAACAACTTTTTTTCCCCAAATAATTTTGTGCAAAAATAACAATATTATATTATGATTTTTTTTTTCTTAGATTCATTGTTCAGTGTTTTTCCCTTTGTTTTTTGCCTTAACTTTCTTTTTTGTTTCAATAGCAACCGGAGCTTCTAACAACCTTGTATGTGTCAGTACAGTATTTATACACTGTTACAGTGATACATAATTACTTATACCGTGAAAAAATAATTTAATCATACCGCCCATCACTACATTTTGTAATAGAGAAAGAGCCTAAAATATTCTGAAAATGAACAAGATTACAAAAGTAAGTTTATATGGCGCATGAACATCCCCTTGATTTCTGATCATTTGAGGTGAATTTGATTTGCAAAAACGTCTCAGGTTATGCATGATTTCCTTGAGAAGGGGAATGAGATGCTGTGTCCCCTACACTGTAAAAAGTAATACGCTATATCTACTCCATAAAATTTTGCCAACAGATTACAAGCAATATTATTAAATTCAACAAATAGAACTGAGTTAGAATTAATCAAATTAATTCCTTAAATGTCAACCATTTAAAACAAGTACAATTTAAACAAAAATATCTGAATAACCGACAGACGTCAAAGATGAATTAAGAACTCTTTATTTTTTATTGCCAACATTGAAGACACCTGATGATAACAAGCAGAATCACTGAAGGAAAGAGAAACATGAATTAACAGAGATCTTCTTTGAAGAGTCAACAGCATTTCACCCAAAAGCCCTGGGTATACTTCGTTACGCGTACGCAAGAGTCCAACGCACAGCCTCACAAAGTATACTTCACTTGACTCGTACGCGTACACAGGCGTTCAATGCATATGCAGTTTTGAGCAATCTCTCGCCACGAGTTACAACCGTTGTAAATATATTTGTATTCTTTCATGCTAGAGTTGTACAAATGAGGGTACTTTCTAACCTCTTTGCACAATCTCTCGTCTATGTAGCCCTCCATTGACGCTGTAGCTTGCACGCATTCCGGTCTGTTTTGTTTATGCAGGTTTTCTTCAAACCTTGTGAATCGATGCCCCAGGGCACGGTAGCCACATTGTGGATAAACTAATTACTGCAAAAAATAAAATAAATGCGCATGTTGGACCTGTGCGTACAAAGTATGTGCGGTTACAAAAATCCAGCGGTGCACATACAGTACACATGTACTCTTCTGATGATGACATTTGCGTCACACACACTGTACGCTGACCCTTGCGTATGTGTAAAAAGTAAATTATACTTTGGGCTAAATGCTCTTTCTACATCCCTCGAGAATAGGGACAATGCGTGCATTTAGTTCCCTCAAGCTAAACGCACGTGGTCCTCACTCGTGCACAAAACGCACCCGTCACAAAGCGCTACAAAATGCTCCTTAACTCATACACAGACAAACGGCCTCCTGAAGACAAGAAAGTGGATGACGTATTTTACAGGAGCCTCTTTATACGCACAATCGCACCTGTAGTGACTTCATCGGCTGTCGCCGGCCAATGTCAAGTTCATTGTCGTGTTTAGACTCACGCTTCAGACACCAGTCCCCATAGCGCCCTCTAGTGGAAGTAGCGTGAGTTCCCATTCGAAAGGGAACTCGCTACACTGTAAAAAAGATTTTTTGAAGTTGTAAATAAAACTACGATTATTGGAGTATAGGTTTTATAATAAAATATTATTTTAGTCTTCTTAAAAAATTTCACATTTAATTCAGTGTGTTACATACCGATTCTTTTTTATTATTGCACAAATTGTTTCGACACCAACTTTTTCAGTGTATAAGTGAAAATGTAAAAAGTTGTGGCAAAACTTTCGAAGTACAGCTCAAATGAGGAGAAAGATATAGTATATTTCACAGGTTTTAAGTATCTCATGGAGGACAGCCAATATATGACATTTTCTTTTCTCCAGGTTGGCCTTACTTAGAAATCTATTCCTATTAGTACAAGTTAACTATGTGACAACCGGCAGAGAAACATTTTGGAAACAAAGTTCCAAGAACATCAACATGACTGTCCAATAATAGGACTGAAAAAAGCCCAGTCAGCAGAATGAGGTGTAGCATAGCGTGCAGTTAACTGTCTGATTGGACAGAATCCTTCATGCCTGACAAAAGATTTTCCATGTTTCTATGCATTACTTTCTGTTTACTCCCTGTTGCATCAGAAATAGCACACACATTCACAGCAAACTCACTCCACATACGCACAGCAATATCACCTACTCAAAATAAACATGCAGAAGTGTGAACAGGCATTGCAAAATCCAAGATCATTCAAAGAAATAAAACTTTTTGTCTATACAGATATCTAAATTTTCCAGGTGCATGAACTTCTGGTTATGAATTACATATAATTCCTGTCGGTGGAGTTTACCCTGTGTAAGCATTCATATTCACCGGGATGTAGACAATTTACAGTTGAGTTGAAGAAAGAGTTAAAAGTTCAAGACAACACAGCTCGTCATAGCTCAGCAGTCATCTTGACCTGTCAGTTCTTCAGTTGCTTTCTATTTATTTATTTTTCTTGAAAACTACCTGGAAAAGGCCGGCTCCCCCTTTCCTCTCTCTATTCTTAGATCCAGGCCTGAACAGTCATGAGGTCAGGGGGTTCTGGTAGGGATGTTTAGAAATGTGCTCTTCTAAACACAGGAAGTGCAGTGCAGGGAGACAACAGGAAGTAAAGGGACTATACAATACAGAGTGTTCCACTTCAGACAGTATGGGGCCTTAAAGACACACTTTAACACCATCCTAACCCAAAATCCAAAGCAACACCCTCATGGTGCTTGCTTGACGTATATGGACCCTATAAAAGGTCCCGATATACTCACAGCGAAGTTCTTTTTAGTTTTCCGCTTAGGGGTAAAAAGAAGTTCAAAATACCTTTGTAGCGGTATACTATAAGCGAACATCCAGATGCCGCCCACACTGCTGGGATACAACAGATTGCTTTAAAGCAAGCAGCTTTACAGTATTAAACATTTCAATAAGAAGTATAACTTCAATTTATTCTATGAAGCAGCTCTTCAGTTTGTTCATTTTTACTCGCCTCTGACCTCAACGGGCTGAAAAGAAGAAATGAACCGGAGAAGATTTACACATCAAAGAAGGTGGAGTCCAAGAGCCACACCTATCTATTAAGTAATCACCATGGACCAATGGTAGTTCGAAGGTGTTTACCAGCCAAAGCAAACTTTTTCTGAAAGGTTCGCTTTGGCAAGCTGTTTCGAATTCCTGAAACAAACTATAAACGAACCTTGTTTTGGCCTGATTCTGTTCGAAATGACATCAAATCAGTTTGTTCTTCAATTTTGCTTGAAGTATAAAAAGACCCCTCTCATAGAAAGATGAATCTTTCAAATGAAGACAACTGGAAGATAAAATGGTTCTGCATGGTTCCAGTGTGGATCTATTGTGTGAAACATCTCATAAGCTTGTGAGAGTCCCAGGATTGAAGCCCCACCAAACACATAAACCAATCCCTTGAGCTGGATCAAAGCAGGACGCAAGCCTTTCATAGCATCACTAGCACCCTGCTAATTAATGATCAAACCCTATTTGTACCTCACCCACCGAGAGCAGAACTGGCTCCCCTGGAAGAAGCCAGAGCACATGCTGTTAAGAGAGCCATGGGCACGTGTACAACAGCTTAAAGGGACAGATCATCCAAAAACACAAATTCTTATATGACTTATACTACTTATACTTTATTTGAACCTTGTTATGGTTTTTTTCTCTGCAGAACACAAAATAGCTATTGAACAGAATGTCCAAGTTGCTCTTTAGCATGCAAAGAAAGTACATAGTAACCGAGGCTGTCAAACTACTATAAATCATGTGGTTCTCAACCTTTTGACTCAAAGCACAATTTTCGTTTATTTATTTTTTTCAGATTTAATGCTCACACCCAAAGTGTGCTCAGATAAAGCCAGTACTTTTTAGTACTAAACTGAGTTCTTTTTCTCTGCTTATTGCGCTTAAACAGTCAAATACACACAAAATGATGTCAAAATGCCGGTCTTGGCGAGTATTCACGTAAACACATTCGGTTAAGTTTTAAGTGAACGTAAACAGTTGAGCAAGAAAACACATGCATAACAGTATAATGGATCTGTGCGTCAGGTCTTAAAGTGACAGCACCCTAATATACCTGCTGCCAAATTATGAGATAATATAAAAAATATCTATATGGCAGTTTTTCAAAATTGTGGCCAGTGAAAATGCTGATTGGCTTGTAACTTTTAAAAACTACTAGGGACAGTGGCTGATGAGCAAAAAAGTTAATGTGAAGCCATGACTACAATATATTATTAACATAAACTGGGAGTGTTGATACATTATTTATAAATTAATCACAATTTATTTTACGGTTTAAGAACTGCATGTTTTTTTTAAGTTACTGAGGAAAAATAAATTATTTCAGTCATCATTGTATATTTTTATTACGTTAGATTGTTTTAATATATTAATAATAATAATGATTAATAAAAGTAATTTAAATCATTTTAAGCCATCCTGCATCCCCCTCGGAAGTTTGCCGGGCCCTGGTTGAGAACCACTGCTATAAATGTAGGAAGTTTTATTTTTGGATGAACTATCCATTATTATTTCTGACAAAATCATTATTTTTGCAAGCAACAAATAAACTGCAAACATTTCATTTTGTTATAATAAATGTTTTGCAGCTGACTGATTTTCAGAAGGGATCTTAAAAAGATAAAATGTCAAACAGTATAGCAAAGTGACACATGATCCATGTTTGTGGGTGGTGAATATTTGTGTGAGACTCACCTTTCCCAGGTGGGAAAAAGCAGTCCATGTCGACACTACTGCGAGAGTGAGACACAGACAGGGTACTGCTGGGAACCAGACCCTCCAGAGGGGGTGAGTGTTCGGTGGTCCGCACGAGACACCAGCCGGGCCGTTCTCCAGACCTCTCCAACAGCTCGACGGTCTGACCCGACTGAATGCTCAACTCTCCCACTGAGCCCGCAACAAAGTCCTGCAGAACCACAGTCTGCTCACAGCCACCTGACAACTACAGAGAGAGACAGAGAGATACAGGTTTTAGCTTTCATTTTTAAAGAAGCCTCTACTATTATCTAGGGAGAAAGTATGTGACAGATGTGTGTTTGTATTATTATCAATGTTGAAAACAGTTGTGATACATATTTTTCAAAATTGAAAGTTCAAAAGAAGCATTTATTTGAAATAATTGATCTTTTGTAATATTATATATATATATATATATATATATATATACATAATTTAATATATATTTTTAAAATGTCATTTATTCCTGGGATGGTCAAAGCTGAATTTTCAGCATCATTACTCCAGTCTTCAGTGTCACATGATCCTTCAGAAATCATTCTAATATGCTGATTTGCTGTTCAAGAAACATTTCTCATTATTATTATTGTTGAAAACAGTTTTTGCTGCTTTCTATTTTTGTGGAAACATTACCATTTAAAAGTTTGGGGAAAGTAAGATAAAAAAAAAAAATTCAGCAAGGACAAATTAAATTGATCAAAAGCGAAAGTAAAAATATTTATAATGTTACAAAAGGTTTCCATTTCAAATAAATGCTGTTGTTTTGAACTTTCTATTTATAAAACAATTCTGAAAAAAATCGCTTTGTTATTTTTGTATTGTTTTCAGAAAAAAAATTAAGATTTCAACACAGATAAAAATAGGAAACCTTATTAATAATTGCATACCAATTATAATTTATAGCACCAAATCAGCATATTAGACAGATTTCTGAAGGATCATGTGACACTGAAGACTGGAGTAATGATGCTGAAAATTCAGCTTTGCATCACAGGAATAAATTACATTTTAAAATATATTAAAATAAAAAACAGTTGCTTAATATGTTAATATTTCACAGTATTAGGTTAAATGCAATGCTTTTTTGAAGTCTTTATGATTCCGATGAGTCATTCATGCAAAATTTAATGCAGGAAAAGTTCTCAAGAATTTTCTAGAGCTGAACAAAACCATCCCAGATGAAAAGAAAAACAGGGCAGGCTGTGAAAAATGAAGGATGGTCAGCCTGCAGAGAGCAACCAGCTCACTGAACAAATACACACATCACCACCTGAGTCAAACTCACCCTACAGTGACAGATAATCAATTCAACACCTCACACACATTCACAGGCACACAGAAACATGCTCTAATCTTCATCAAACACACCTACAGAAACTGAGCTAAAGACTATGAGAAACAGGATGAGTAAGAGAGGAAAAGGCAGGTCTGAACAGCTGTTCTCCTTTCGAGGTCTCTCCATCTCTGACCTCCTTCCTGACTACATCAAACTGTTAGACTGAGCTTTTGGGTGTCGACACAGGTTCTGTTCTGACCCAGCGTCCCACCCTAGACAGCGCCGCTCCCTGAATGTAGTTATGATTGAACTCCCCCTGTTCTGAGGCTCAAAACACACGTTCATCAGAAAGATCAACTAAAACAAAACTCACAGCCTTCCATATTAAACACTGGTTCACGTCAACTTTTGCTGAGAAACTTAGAGTGAGAAACCTCAAAACACTAACAAAAAAACTTCTGGGAGACAGTGTTTTTTTTTGGGGGGGGACTTTTTTTTTTCTTTTTTTTTGGTCATTTACTGTATTACAAAAACTGTTAACTTGAACAAAACTGAAAATCTTTAACAAGACCTTTGTCTCAAAATACAGACAATAACTTTATTGATTCTCATTTGCTACATAAATCTACAACATTTTAAAAAAACATTAAATATTAGATCAAATTAGCGCAGAATCAACTTTGCGCTGCTGGCCGCGATCACATCAAGGATCAGCCAAATTTCCATGAGCATCAACAAACGCGGCTGTTAAGAAAAATGCTGAGCTGAATTTTTGTGCCATCTAGTGGTTTAAAAGAGAATTAAGTCAAATGCGCCTTTTACCCCAGTGCACCTTTAGCCCCATTGTACCATATATATATATATATATATATAAAAACATAAACAAAACATGAATTAACTCATGCCAATTATTCAAATTAAATTCCAACAAGATAACTATTCTTGCTAAAAAGAATTTATGACATTACATTGCAGATGAGTAAATCATTTAATAGCAGCAAAAAGTCAATATATTAATTTTTTTTTAAATAATTAAATAAAAGTTAAATTAACAGAACTGCACATATAAAAACACCCAAATATTTGGCTAAAGCTAGTCTGTAATAATTAGAATCATCCTAATTATAAAACTACCGCATAGTTTCTTAGTTTAAAACTAAGCATATAGGAGGTCTCCATCATGATACAAAAACAATTGTCTATGTGCTTCCTTTACTGTATGTTTATGCATGTATGCAAATGTTTCTTGCACTTTTTTTGTGTTAATTGTCTTGAATAATTGTGATGCGTCTGTGAGAGTTATGTTTATGAGTGTAAATTAATTCTGTTCTCAAAGCTACAATGGAAATACAAGATATATAATTCTACATTTACAACTCGAGAGTCCCTGGAGAGCAAGGCTGAGATGAAGGAGTGTGTGTTTGGGTGGAGGAGAGAGATACGCCCTTCTCAGGGGAAATGCTGGGTGTTTTCCCTCCCTGATTCTTTACAGCTGGCCAGGAATTCCCGCCATATGGAACAGAGTATTCCATAGTGACAGAATTCCCAGCCATGAGGAAAGCATGATCCCCCACAGAGAATGAGACAGGGTGTTACATATGTGCCACATGAGAACATTTAGCTGACGCTTTTCCTTTATTCACAACAGGCGTCAGGATTCAAGATATACTAGTAACATATAAACGTGCAAGTCTAGTAAAATGAATAACTTGTTGTAGAAGACACACAGACATGCTGATACTGTAACTACTTATGAACTACTTTTTTTTTTCTTCATATTTTGCATCAGTCACTATCATATAATAATAATAATAGGTAACAATTTGATAACTTTGACTATTATAAAGTAATTTACATCAATAATGGATACATTATATAATGTGTAAATCAGTAATATCCATTGAAATAATTAGAAATATTATTTTATATTTGTACATGTTCATTTTGTAAATTAACTACTGGTTTATGCATTACATTATATATTTTAAATAATCATTATTAATTAAAAAATATTACTAAAAATATTGCATACTATTATATATTTTTTCTAATATTGTTAGGCTTAGCCAAAAACAGGAGTCCAGTTATTATTTATGATACTAATTATAAGATATTGTATGTAGGTTTCAGCTTTACAAAATCTGACACACACAAACACATGGAGGAGAATATGAACAGCCACTCCCTCCTGAGCAACCCAAAAAACACAGTCCAAATGTGAGCTCATGCTTATGGGACAGAAAACACACACACACAAACACAGACAGATGCACAGTGTACACTCCTATATTTAAAGTGCAAATGTCAGCATACGCACATGAAATAATTTGACAATGATTATGGGGAAAACACAGAGTACTATCACAGATAAATCAGAGTGCGATGTTACTAGTCGGGCTGAAACCTGGTACCTGCTACAGCCTGATTAAACAGCCACTAATGACTAATAAACATTATTAAATACACTTTTTGATATTAAAGCAATTTAATTGTAAAACAAAAGAGGCAATTTAAATGGATCTTAGTCAATATACAAATTGCTTTATAAATCATTAAAAACATAAACCATAAATGTATGCTTTAATCCCAAAGTATATCCCAAGCAATATTGAAACAGACATACCGCCAAAGTTCCCTTTAAAACTAATACAAAACACATCTACAAAAAAATTGTACAATCCAATCAAATTCAAAATCCCCATGAAATCCATCAGAAGCATGTGTACTCACAGGTCTGGTTCTCTTGGGTAGTCTGAAACTCCTCCACCTTGGCATGATTCTATCTGTACCGCCAATACAACCAACCAGATGTTAGACTGCCAACCAAATACACCTACTGATTGGCCGAAAGTCAGGTAGAAAATTGTCTAACCCAAGTGCTCGTTCCCAGAGTGTCACATGGAGCTAGTTACTGTACTCATCTCAACATGTTCTTTAGAGAGTACGGAGAACAGTTATTGAGCTGTCATATAGATATACACAGCTGAGGAGTGTCGAGAGGGTTCTGCCCATATGGGAGAGACCCAGAGAAAGAGGAGGAAAACAAGCAGAGACTCCCAACAGAACAGACAGAAGTGAGAGAGGAAAAAAAAAAAATCAAATGAAAAGTCACAACACTCCAAACTGAGCAAGGAATGAGTGAGGTGTGTGTGTGCTTGTGAGATAAAGACAGAGAGCAAATAAGACTACTCACTCACACACACACACACACATGTTGGGTTGTCATTTTATGGGGACATTCCATAGACATAATGATTTTTATACTGTACAAACTGTATATTATATCCCCTAACCCTAAACAAACCCATCACAGAGAACTTTCTGCATTTTTACATTACAAAAAAGAAAAAGAATCTATCTTTGCGGGGACTCTCCATAGGCGTAATGTTATTATACTGTACAAACTGTATATTCTATCCCCTTACAGTAACCCTACCCCTAAACCTACCCATCACAGAAAACTGTCTGCATTTTACATTTTCAAAAAAAAATAATTGTGTATGATTTATAAGCTTGTTTCCTCAAGGGGACCTCAAATTAGGTCCCAACGGTGACACGAGTCTACGTGAGTCAGTTCACCAGGATATAAAAACAAGGACACACGCACATACACCTAAAAAAAGGCACACATCTACAGTTTATAAACAAATATTATAATTTCTAAAGACCAAACCAAACCTTAAGGCAACTCCTAAATTATTGTTATTATTTTGGAATTTAAAAAAATAAAAACAAACATTATTTGCTATGTTTTTGAATTATTTTAACCTTTGAAGATGACGTCAAAATGGAAGCTTTGTCAGATTTAGCTAACTTCTGGGGACAAATGCTGACAACATGCCAAACCATACTACCCAGAGACACAAACAAGTCAAGAAATGTCTAGTCTGTAAAAATAAGCAATATGAGAAGCCTATATATAGTGCTATATTTTAATGTCCATTGAGCCTCCCACACACACACACACAGTCATACATACACACATACTCACAAACCTCAAACCACAATGACATAAGAAGGTCTAGCAGTACAATAACTCCAAAGAGACAGACCGCTAACAGAAAAGAGAAAGAAAAAAGACAGACAAGGCAGAAAAATGAAAATTGTATGTGTGTAATTATGACTAATCACTTGCTTTGTTAAGCAACAAAAGCTTAATAAAATGTAAAACTCTTTTGACTAGCAGCAGGTTTTTTTCATATTGCAGCAAACTCTGACAAAAAAATGATAGAGAATGACTAACATATAAAGTGACTGTGATCTGTCAGACTTCTCAAGCACTTGTTTAAGCACGATATACTGTACATGCAGGTGTGCTAAAAAATGCCATGTTTATTTATACAAATGACCTCAAAACTCTTTTCTTAAAAAAAAATCAATGCCATTAACCTCACAAACCATTGTTACTATACAACTGTTGCAAACAAACCCATCCCTAAGCGGCCAATCAGATTTGAGCTAGCGGTTATCGCCAACACTTGCCATTTCTCAGTGTCAGACAGTCAGTGAACGGTCAGGGTGTGCCATCTAAGATGGATACAAGTCCGTGTCCTTAAGTAAACCACACAAACCACCGCAAAACAACTGATGGCAGGAGAGCGTGCTAGAAAAAGTGTTTCTAGGAAACAAGAACTGCTGTTGACTCAGAGCTTTTTTGTCTGTAATTAGATGGTTGAATGAAACAAGAGCGGAGAGACTGGCCTGAGGTTAAGTGCAGGCGTAAGTAATCATAAAATTACACAGAAAATGACAGAGGGAGAGAAGAAGAGCAATGATACAGTTTTTGCCACACTGGCATACTGGAAGGAATAACAGCGAATCAGAATCAAACTTAGTTGGACAGGGATAAATATTATATAACAAAAACAAGCCAACAAGAAAGGCAATAAAAGAAAGCAAACAAGAGTGAATCATCCTACACACAAAAATAACTTGGGTAATATTGTAAGTTTCAGTATGTTTTAAGACAGCGCTCTCCAACATCATCTTCAAAACAACAAATGAAGGAATATCTTTTGGAAGAATGGTTTCCTTTTTTTTGTTTTTAAAGGGGACCTATTATGCCATGATGTAATGTAAGCCTCAGGTGTCCCTAAAATGTGTCTGTGAAGTTTCAGCTCAAAATTCCCCACAGATCATTTATTATTCTATGTTGTAAATGCCCATTTTTGAGTGGAAGGAAAAACATGCTGTTTTCGTGCATGTCTATAAATGCAAATGAACTGCTGCTCACCACCCCACTTTCCAGAAGAGGGCGGAGCCTGTACAACTCAGATACTCAGCCAAAAAACTAACAGTACATCTGTTCGGTTTTGATTATCATCTCTATTGTGGCCACGCTCACGTGACATTGCAGTTCTTCGTCATGAAAGTTAGTTATTTGCATGCGTTTAAACAGTCCTGTGAGTATTAAACTGATTTGTCTTACATGTTTTATTGCACTTAAACTGTCAAATATACACAAGGTTATGTCAAAAACACACAAAGTTCACAACACAGTCAGTTATGTCTGTAAATGTAAACAGCAGGGAAAGAAATCATGTGTATATTAGATCTGTGTATTAAAGTGACAGCAGTGTAATATACAGTACCTACTGCTGTAAATGCTGTTAATATGAATCAAACAACAAAAGAAAAACAGAAAATCACTCACTGCTCTTGATGAAATAACTTTAGTATACATTTCTTACTTGAATGCTTCTGTTAAATGCTCTGGCGAGGAGATAAACATGGCGGACTGCGTACAGCTCACTAAGGGGAGGAGCTAAGCTAATAGGTCAGATTCCATTGCCAGTTGTGGGAGGGGCTTCCCCCTACTCTTACGTAATCTGGAACCGCTCGTTTGGAGAGATTGTTTATGATATATGGAGATTATAAAAAATGGAGTGGGTGGATTTTTACCATTATAGCCGGGGACAAACATCTGTGTTCAAACACCTTATAAAAGTGAATTTTACATAATAGGTCCCCTTTAAAGAAATTCATACTTTTATTCAGCAAGGATGTATTCAATTAATCAAAAGTCACAAAGACATTTGCAGTGTAAAAAAAAAAAAATTCTATTTCAGATAAATGCTATTCTTCGTATTGAACTTGTCTATTCAACAAAGAATCCTAAAAAAATGTTTAACACACACTAGGGATGCACCGAACCGATACTAGTATCGGTATCGGGCCGATACCAAGCTCATGTACTTGTACTCGTACTTGTGAAAATACCCCCGATACCAAAGAAGCTCTCTCTCTCGCGCGCGCGATCAGTTCTCCTCGCGCCTGAATGGTCAAATGCACACATAGTTGTCAAAATGTCCATCGCGTGGAGTATCTCACGTAAATACAGTCTGTTATGGCTTAAGTGGACGTAAACATTTGGGTGAAAACAGGATATGTGTCAGTGTCCATGGATTCGGTCTTAAAGGGACCGTATCCTATATTTGTCATTAATGTTAATAAAACAACAAAATATGTTAAATAAATGTATACATGGTAAATAAACTTACTTTATCTGAAAAACAAGTTTATTTAATTTGTATCTCTATAGTATTTGTTGTATTGTTTGTAATTTGTTTGTAAATGTCTTTTTATTTAACAACAATTATATATATTGGTAATTATGCCCTTTGAAGGTTATTGGAAACTGTGAAATTTTTGTTCTTTAAGTTTTTGACAAGCACATAAAATTATTACTTTTTTCATTAGAGTAATAATAAAGAAGCTGTCCTACATTCATTGTGCTTGGAAAACTGCAACATCACCAAAAAGAGAGAGAGAGAGAGAGAGAGAGAGAGAGAGAGAAATTAATAAATGTATAGGCATCGGTATCGGCGAGTACTAGAAAAAAGTATCGGTACTCGTACTCAGCCCTTAAAAAATGGTATCGGTGCATCCCTAACACACACACACAAACTGCAGCGGAAGTTGCTTGGTGTCTAAACAGATGTACTGTAAGAGTAAATGAGATAACATGATTTTCAATAGAGGGGAAGTAACTACCATTGGAAAGAGATATTATTTTTCACACAAACATATTTGAAACCTAATCCTCACACAAACTGGTTGAGACGATTACATTAAAATTAAACATGATTTGTGTTTTTGTAGTGTAGTTCTACCTTGTCACTATCTACAGTGTTCTGGGAGGTGCGGGAAGCGATGGAGATTGTGTCCGGCTGGCTGCTGGCATCACCCTGACTGTCCGCATCCTCAGTAGTTTCCCTTAAAGATGAAATAAATACTATAAACCTAATTTCCAATGTAATTACATACACATTCTACAACAAAACACCAAGAAGAAAAGGCATTTGAGTTGTCCATTTTGGGAGTACAGATGCATTGATTTTCTTAATACAGAATAGAGAAGAATCTGAGCAGGGGATAAAAGAGAGCACGTGGATGAGTTGAAATACCTCTTGCTGATGCTGCGCTGCCTGGCTGGGGTTTTGGGAGGGTGTATGGGCTCCTTTAGCGCCCCCTTCAGGTGGATCGTTCTTTCCTGAATCACCTCCCTGATGTTCCGGATCCACTCCTGTTTTACTTCTATACTGGAGGCCTTCAGGTGGATGAGATGATGAGAAGAGGAGACAAAGAAGAGAAAATGCATGATTTCACAAGCAAGATTTGAACTTGCATCACCCAACTGAGTACAAAGTCTCAAAGCATGTGCACCAGGGTCAGAACGGCTGAAAGCAAAATTAGCGCTGAGTGCGACAAAAATACCCCAGGTATTTACAATATGGGGGCAAAAAAATTCCTTTGTAGAACATTTTTCAGGTTTTAATCTGTAATTTCTAAAACATTTGATATATTCCAATCCAAACAGGGCTGGCAATTGATTCAAATATTTAATTACGATTAATATTAATTGGGAGTCTTTTTTTGCAGTACTTTCAGATGGTTCAGGATTGATAACTAAATAATAGGCCTTTGTGTAAAATACGTAGAATGAAACAGTTTATTTTTTAATAAATATTTTACTTAATTTAATCACATAAATTAAGCATTCATTTTGACAGTGCTAATATTCATAATATCATGTTCTAGGTGTCATATCTGTTTAGGATACAGTGTTATACTGTAGTGTATACTGAAAAAAATGTGCCCTCATAAAAATATTAATTTCTTACTTTGACATGCACTAGCCACTAGGATGACGATCTGACATCTCTATAAGTGAAAGTGAAAGTGAAAGTGAAGTGACATGTGGCCAAGTATGGTGACCCATACTCGGAATTTGTGCTCTGCATTTAACCCATCCAAGTGCACACACACACCGTGAACACACACCCGGAGCAGTGGGCAGCCATTGGTGCGGCGCCCGGGGAGCAGTTGGGGGTACGGTGCCTTGCTCAAGGGTCTCACCTCAGTCGTGGTATTGAGGGTGGGGAAAGCGCTGGACATTCACTCCCCTCACCGACAATCCCTGCCGGACCTGAGACTCGAACCCATGACCTTTGGGTTACAAGTCCGACTCTCTATCCATTAGGCCACGACTGCCCCCGTGGGGGCAGATAAACCTATAAACTATAGGTTTATCTGACACTAATACACACAGACAGACACATATATACATCTTACCTTAAGAACTGTTTTGTTGTCAGATGTGGGAGTCCGTCCAGCCCATAGAGCAAACTTACACGGATCACCTTCAATGTGTTCGGTGACTCCTAATTCTGATGTCTGTCAAAACACATTTGAATTCACACTATCACTAGCGACTTACTAATAAAGTGGGAAAAAGGCACTAAAGACCTCATTTTGCTGATGGTGTTTACACTTCTTGACAACGTGTCATCTTGAAGCTCCTTACCAGCAGCTTGTTTTTGTAAACATATTTGGTGCGTCCAGACGAGTCTTTCATCTCTTTACTGAAAACGAGGGAGAGCTCAAAGAGAAAGAGATGTCTGTCCCGGCCCTTGCGGATCAGAGATTTTGGGTCCCACACCTGGAAGGTGTCCTGTAGGATCAGCTCACCCTGTACGGCCAGGTTCTCATCAAAACCTGAAACCAAAACAACAATCACACAGATAAACAGATACATAACTATATAGCAAAAATATCAACAGCTCATCGTCGATCTGAAATTCAGAGAAAAAAACAAGCCAAAACATCAAGTGGCAAATTTTTCAAATCATATTTTAAAATCAAGTCTAAAATCTAAAGTCACACTGCGACTTAAATAACTGTAAAAGAAAGAACCCTTCTGCACACAGTTACGTTTTCAGCACAGCTGCCATAATTATCGCTCACCCTCCAGCATGCTGACGTGCATGGCATCATTAGCACGTTTAGGCACACTAAGCATCACCTCCAAACCCTCCTTTATTTCTCCTTTCCCTTCCTCACAACATGTCAGCAACTCCTGTTCACAAACACACCCATTTAGAGCTGCAAACTGATTCAAAATGGATTTGAAAGGACATCATTATTACATCACATCAGGTAAAGACTGAACAAAAACACTGAGTCTCCACCTTCAGCAAGAGCTGGTATTTGGTGATTCTCTGAACGGGCTTGATCAGGTACGATGAGATTGAATTGGCCAGCCCATGTCTCCGCTGTATCTCCTGTGAGAAAAAGCAGAAAACAACAATAATCTTGTGGTTATAAAACTGTGGTATTGCTAAACAAAAAACAAACCAGCCTTTTCTGGTCTAAGATGGTATTCAGCTGGTCTAGCTGGTCTTCCACTCTGGTGGTTTGCTGGTTGGCCAGCTGGTCTGTCCCAAAAACAAGTACCCAAAACCTTTAGAATAGACCTGTTTAACTATGCTGGGAGACCAGCTAACCACCCTAGATTAAGCAATTTTTTTTATCACTGTATTAATGGAGTTTTAAAAACAGAAAACTTAAGCCCCCATTCTTACAAAGAATAGGATTACCGGTATGAGCATGTAGGAGGGAAGGACGCGCAGGCATAAGAAGTCTGCTTTGGGCCAATAATAAAGCTCTTCCGGAGCTGTTTACAGTAAGCTATGGTGCTTTAATTGCACTTCTATGGAAACACACGTTAGACGGATGTCTGACAGTTGCACCGTGTCTCGCATTCAAGACCCTGCCTTTTATTCCATTTATCAGTGCTGCGGCTCTGCAGTTACTATTGTAATCACCAAGTTTTTGTGTGCACACCTCTCCTCTGTGCCCTTGGGAAGTCACCACCATTGGGTGTTTCGGTGCACCACAGTTTTCAGTGACTTTTTGGCCCAGTCTCTACCTGGGAATGTTGCGGAACTGGGAGGCTCACTCCCTCCAAGGAGGGTATTGGAGAAGTACGTTCGGTCGTCCCCTGACAGAGAGCCATTTCAGGGCACTGGGCATATTACTCAGCTTACACCAGAGGTCAGTCTCAAGAGGCTAATATCTCTTTCAGACTAGCAGCATGGCAATTTCTGCCAAATGTGTCTCTGAGGAAAACAATCTGCTACCCCTGCCACCTCTAGTGCTTTGGGGCGCAGCGGTGTACATGTGTCCAGCAAGGTCATGTCCCAGACTCCGCCCGGGAACGTTGTAGACTGGGAGGCTCGCCCCTTCCGAGGAGGGTACTAGAGGAATATGTTCGGTCATTCCCTGCCAATGTGGTGGCTCAAGACCAAGGGGTTTTCCCCACAGGACAACCCATTTTGCATGATCAAGGTTATGCACAGTTGCCATCATGCCTTGGTGATGTGGAAGAAACTTTGGTTTCTGTCCCAGGGACCTGTGCTGGGGGCCTCTTGTCATCACAGGACGCTTCTGACAGTCCCTCACAGAATGGGGCGCGGGGTATCTAAAGCAGGGAGCAGACATCCTGTCGAGACAGGGGCTGAGGCCTGGGGAATGGAGACTCCACCCTGAAATGGTGGAGTTGATTTGGAGGTAATTCGGCCAAGGGAAATGAACTGGTTCGCATCCAAGGAAACAACACACTGTCCACTCTGTTTTTTCCTCACGATAGTACAGATGTGGCCAAGGCTGTTGAGACCATCCTAAACTCTAGAGTAAACTGAACACCTTAAAGTGGAGAGTCTTCACTTTATGGTGCAGAGGACACCAGTTGGACCCAGTTAAATGCCTGGTGGCTTCAGTGCTGGAGTTCCTTCAGGATCGTTTTTCTGCTGGTCTATCCACCGCCACGTGGCGCCCATAGCTGCTTTAAAGGCAATGGATCTTTGGGGAGACACCACTTAGAAATTTGTTTCCTTTGTGGCTCTTTGAGGTTGAGGCCTGTTGATCATGTAAGAGTTCTGGCCTGGGATCTGGCCATGGTCTTAGAGGGGTTGTCCCTGGCACCCTTCGAGCCCATGGACTCAAGAGGGTAGGAGATCTGCAGGCCCTGTCAGTTGCCTTCTCCTGCCTAGAATTGCTCCAGGTAGCGATTCTTCACCCTAAACCCTATGTGCCTAAAGTTCCAACCAACACATTCAGTGATCTTGCAGGCCTTTCATCCTCCTCTATTTTTTTTGGCAGACCAAGAGAAGCTAAACGTGCTTTGCCCAGTCTTGAGTTTTACATCCACCGGACTGCCTAGTGGCATATGACTGACCAGCTGCTGGAATGCTCTTCACCAGGGTTTCGAGTGCTTTCGTCCTAAGCTGTGCTCGTAGTGACTTCACACAAGGACAGGCCTTTGTCAGTATGGCGCAGTAGGTATTTCATTCCCCATAGCATTCTCATCATGATGCAGCATAGGGTTTACTTCAAAGGGAACGTCGCGGGTTACAAATGTAACCATGGTTCCCTGAGAGGGAACCTGCAACACCACGGTATCCTTTGTTCCGGGTATCCTTTAAAGTTTCCGCGGTACGCCGTCACAAGTCACAGGGTGACATTTTGCCAATCAGAATTGGAATAGTTCCACACGTGCTTCAGATGCAGTCACGCTGAGGTGTTCCCCATAGCGTCGTCGTCATGATACAGTGTCTCTTTCTCCTCTCAGGGAAACAAGTCGTAACCAGAGACCTTTTTTACATGTTTTAAAAACTTAGATATGCAAACGTTAAAGAAACATACCATTTGAACATTCTTCAAACATTATGGGAACATTACTTTGAATGTTCCATGAACATTCTTTAACAAGTAGTTTAAAAAACATTAGACAAATATTTTTATGCCAACATTTTGAGAACATTATTAAAGACCAGATAACTTTGAATGTACATTCTATAATGTTAATGGAAGAATGTTTGTTCATAACTTGTTCATAGCTAAAGTTCTGAGAACATTCCCTGTTAGCTGGGAGAGTAGTCAGGGTGGGTGACAGCAGCTCTTTGGTGCCCCCTGTCTGCTCTTTGAGTCGTCTCTAGCATCTTACCTCCATGCCACACAAACCTTCAAAATGAACTGAGAGAAAAAAAGAGAGTCGACTCACATCGAAGAACCTCCCAGCCTGGCCCTGGATGAGCTGACTGGAGTCAGGCTTGTTTTTGCAGTAGGTGACATACATGTGGAATTTATCAGCCTTCAGAACAAGGGGAAAAAACATTCACTATTTATGTTCCAAACAACCTCACCGGAGTTTAAAAGTACCAGAAGCAACTTATGAACATTAATACTTTACAGCTGAATTGAAATTTTGGACTGTTCAAGCTTTAAATAATGATCAACAAAAAAAGCAAATTTCCAATTTTTACAGCCTCTTAGCACACACTGCTTTTTAAATATTCATATAGAGTAAAATGATGATGACTTGTCCACACTGAAATCCCAATATGTTCTCCTATCAAAGAAAATGTTGAGGAAAAAAGACAATGATTCATCTGTATCTCACCCATGTGACAAAACAATGGCCCACATCTTCTGGAAGCTGCTCATAGTTTTCCAGCTCTTTCAGAAAAATGCTGTAAAAACAACAAATAATGGTAAAACACAACTAGTTTTTTACACTTTCTGAAAAAATATGAGTGATCCGTGTCGTAGGAAACAAGTGTGTAGTGAGTGGTTGCCATGCTGTTGCTAAGGTGGTTGTTCCTAGTGAATGACCAATATTTGGCCATTTTGAGAATATCAGCATTGGCTGATGAACATTGATGAACATGATCATTCTGCCTTGTGTTAAATTGAAAGGTTGAAATATTAAATTGTATTAAATATAGATTGACACTTTGCATCAGTCAACCTGCTCTTGAGAGTGTTATTTTAGTAAATTTTATATACTATTAAAGAATAATTTCATATTATGAATTACTAATATTTTAATATTTATGTAATTTTAGCTATTTGTTTTTTCACTTCTAATTTTCAATT
>RJVU01051519.1:4511418-4541221 GCA_003731715.1 Anabarilius grahami | reverse complement strand
TCAATTGTTTTTTTTCATCTATTATTTATATTTATTTTATTAATATTATATTTTATATTAAATAAAATATTTATTTAGTATATATTAATAATATTACGTAATGTTTTAATATATAATATTTATTTTATTTCAGCTTTATAACAATTAACAAAATCAATTTTTAGATGATTTTGTTTTAGTTAACCATAACAACACTACTTGAGATAAAAACTGAGCCTCATGTGCAAAGATGGTAGAATGTAAGTGCCGTACTCTAGGGTGGAAATGCGCCAGCTAAGCAACTACCATTAAGAAGAATGGGAATGTTAACAGAACAGAATAGTTTATCCAGGTAATATAGATCTCCTTGACAAGTACTACTAATTATTCACATACTTACACAGACCATCAAAGTTTCAGCTTTATGAGCCATCAAAGTGACAGCTTTACTGCTAAGCTATAGCGCATATGCAAATCAATGTACATAAACCTGGAAATAAAGCATGTTTGAAAACATACTTGTTGTGGAATTCATAAATCTCCTGAATATTCCCAAAGATCACATGTTCCTTATTCGCAATTCCAGATGGGATCTCTGCACCGCTCGTCATTTCCCAGAGAAAAGTCTGTGCATAAATGCACAAGGAAGGTTAGTTCATCCTTAGTTCACAATTTCTGTCACTCAGACAACATTTTAGGCGAGGTACAGTATATAATAATGCAGCCTTGGATGATTGTTGCTATCAAAAGCCATGACTGTCTGAGATCACTAAGAAAAACTCTAAAGCTTCTCTTTGGCAGAAGAAACACTCTCACCTCCAAACACTCCTGTAGGTCTCGTACATAAGCTCTTTCTGTCTGGAGCAGCTCAGCCATAATATACCTAAAGAGAGACCAAAATGCCTCACTGAAAGCCCAGCAAATTACAGACATTCAAATGCAAAGAACGTCTGAGACAGCACTTCATAACAAAAAGCTAATTCCTCAGGAAATGATTTAGATTAAAAAGGATTTTGTGTGAAGAAGAAGCTATTGATGCTGTTATGTAGTTTGGGACTATCGGCTTAACCTGTGCACAGGAAGCTGGCACACAGTATAAGGATTCTGAGTCATATTTAAAATCTTCATCACTCACTCTTTCTTTCTGGCAGATTTCTTCTTTTCCTCATTAACTTCATGGTCAGGGTCATTGAGGTTGACCTCTGGGTCAGTGTGGGTCAGGCTGGCGGGAATATTGTCCAGCTCCAGATCTTTATTGTCCTGTTAGAGAGGTCAGAGGGAATACTGAAAATTACAGTATGTTTTTAATCTCTTTTATCTGATCTAAACTTTTGATTCTTCATGATATGATCCTTTAAAACAGTATAAACATTGAACAGGATTAAAAAAATGAAAGACAACGATTAAGATTTATAAATATACGTATAAATAACTTTCAATTATTTAAAGAAGTGAGCATACAAGACTTCTTTCAAAAACATAAAAAGATCTTACTGACCCCAAACTTTTGAATGATAGTATATGCACCTAAATATGTAAATATGCACCTTCTCTTTCACTTTAAATATTACTTGAAATTAAGGCTATAACATAAAAGGGGTTTTAAATCCCATTTATCAAAACTGAAAACTTCACAGGGCATCTTAAAAATGTAGCGCTCATGGCGTAAGGCGCTGAAAAACCATGACATGCACTGCAGTGGCCAAAGACATCTTTCTGACGCATATGTACATAGACGTATGTCCTGATTTTGGCGAGTAAGACGCGTTCCTGGGTCAACATATTTTGTTGATCCTGGAACAATATTCCTGTCTGAAAATGTAATCCTAACCATATCCCTACCCATAAACCTAACCCTACCCATAACTTATCCCTAAAATCAGAGGGAAATGATGAATAACACTGATGTAGAAGCACCTAACCCTGGTTGTAAGCCTAAACTTTACATTAAGTGTACACTTTTCCTTCAAATCGGATTGGTTGATTGGAATGTTGTTCTAGGATGTTTTTAAGCTTCTTTTTTTTAATCTGATCTAAACTTTTGATTCATGATATGAAATTAAGATTTATAAATATATATTAAATAATACATGAAATGAAGAATGAATGCAGGATATATTTCTTAAAAGAAATAAACTGGCTTTGCTTGGCAACTCACCTCAGAACACAATCCCAGCGCTCGGTCCAAGCTGCAGCGGTACTGACCCATCCGCATGGAGAAGTCTCGGTACCGTCTGTCCACNTCCTAACCATATCCCTACCCCTAAACCTAACCCTACCCATAACTTATCCCTAAAATCAGAGGGAAATGATGAATAACACTGATGTAGAAGCACCTAACCCTGGTTGTAAGCCTAACTTTACATTAAGTGTACACTTTTCCTTCAAATCTGATTGGTTGATTGGAATGTTGTTCTAGGATCAACAAAGATGTTGATCCAGGAACATGTTGCATTTGGTGAAATCAGGTTCTGCTACATGGACCAAAAATTAAAAGATGAATTTTCAAAAGTGTTTTTAAGCTTCTTTTTTTTTTATCTGATCTAAACTTTTGATTCATGATATGAAATTAAGATTTATAAATATATATTAAATAATACATGAAATTAAGAATGAATGCAGGATATATTTCTTAAAAGAAATAAACTGGCTTTGCTTGGCAACTCACCTCAGAACACAATCCCAGCGCTCGGTCTAAGCTGCAGCGGTACTGACCCATCCGCATGGAGAAGTCTCGGTACCGTCTGTCCACCGTGGACACCCACCTCTTGAGCTCGGTCACATGGACATGCCCTTTCTCCACCAAACTACCAGCTAGCTGGATCAACAGCTTCACCTTCTCCTGCGTTTGCTGAAGGAAAAGAACCAGCATCAGGTCAGAGTGAACAGATGCGTTTGCCTTAACATGTGCAGAGCTCAAAACACAATCAAACACAAAGGTTTAACGGTTTACCTGAGTTAGAGCCTAAACAGGTCTTTGGTTGTTTGGACCACATTTATGATACGTTTATGGTGCATTTTGAGTTTTGTTTTTTGGTAGAATGGCCAGGATATTCTTGATAAAATTTCTCCTTTTGTGTTCCACAAAAGCATGAAAGTTTGGAACAATATGACAGTGAATGAATTTTCAATTATCGTCATCAATGACTGTTGCCAATGTTTTTACCTTAGCGGACACACGGAAATCTTCATACTCTTTTAGTAGTTCCTGAGTTTTTTCGCTGGTATCACCAGGCGATGTGTGTGAGGATAGAAAATATTCTCCTGTCTCCTGTAACCAGTCAATGGCCTGCATAGAGGGCACAAATTTAAAAAGGTAAAAGTCATTTCATGTGTTTGTTCAGAATCTCTCCTCTCATTGGACAAGCATATTTCCATTTTCTACTAGATAAATGTCTGACTAATGGTTTAAACATAAAGTTCCTAAATCTTGAGAAAAAGAAGTGCATTAATTGCATTGAATGTGCATTTGTAGTGTACTTCAAATCTTACAAGTATACCAGCAGATAATACATAATTTTAATGAAATAAATGCAACTTAAGTGTACTTAAAGACAATACTTTCATGACTAAGTTCCCTTAAAAAGTGCACTTTGTAATAATGTCAAATTAAAAGTTTTACTTTAAAATACATTTGAAATCATTGTTTTCATAATCTTTTGTTGTGGTTTAAAGAACCACTTTTATGTGTTGACTAACATACTAAAGCACATGTAAATAACCAAGTAGTGTGTTATTCGATATTACATTTTAATGCAATATATTTTAAATGTGCTAAATTGCAACTTCATCATTACAATGGTGCAATTACCAACATATTTAAATACATGACATACAAGTTTCAACAGAAATTACATTAAATATTTTACCATAAATTCTTGTCAGTACATTCGGCAATACACTTTTTTAATTAAGACTACATTAAGTATATTCTTAACTATACTGCTTCTGAAATAAATACCTTTTTAAGTATGCTAAAGTGAAGTACTTTTTTACAAGAGAAGACTAAATCAAAACCACCAATGTTATTAAATACTTCAAAACATTTGCCTGTATAAAACTCTTTCACTCACCTGTCTGGCGTGTCGTTCAAACAGAACGTACTGTTGGCACTGGTCTAAACGTCTTTTTTTCAGAGTCCAGAAATGAAGGACACGGTTTTCCCTCTGTAGCAGCTCACTCAGGATAGCTAAACATAAGAAAACATACAAGACATGATTAATGCACAATTACAAACATTCAGGCACAATCACATACAGACAGACTGTGTATTTTGCAGGTATAATGCCTTTAAGGAGTCCTGACCTTTGACTTGGGACTCAGTGGCTCGATTGTGGGTGGCGACCCCAGGCATGCTCACATTGTTTCGATGGATGTATTTGAGAAAGACCTCTGCGTTACGACGTGCTAAAGTACACGCCTAGAACCAGAGAAATAAATCATTTCGTAGAGTCAGTGTACATAAACCTAAACTGTACAGTGACTTCAACATTTACCATGTTAATAACAACTGAAGTTTTAGGAGTGTTGATGAAAGATGGACAGTGATTTTGACACACACATTAATAATTTTAGTCAAGGTTTCTTACAAATTACAAATGAAAACATGTTTTACATGCTGTGACCTATTTAAACTGACACA
Organism: Anabarilius grahami; assembly: GCA_003731715.1. Classification (NCBI taxonomy): domain Eukaryota; kingdom Metazoa; phylum Chordata; class Actinopteri; order Cypriniformes; family Xenocyprididae; genus Anabarilius; species Anabarilius grahami. The sequence goes on along the minus strand of RJVU01051519.1, from coordinate 4,536,600 downwards.
TATGTGGTCACATATGGTGGAATGTTGCTGCAGATGCAGTTTTTAAAAATATAAAAAGGACAAACTGGTGAGAGAGCAGATGAGCTTCTGTTATTGCAGGTGTTTGAGTCTGTGTGTGTGTGTGTAAGGTGTACCTTGAGAAAGGCTTCTTTCTGCTCCAGGTGTTTGTTGATGAGAGGGCTGACGTGGTCAGTCTCTGCCATTGAGCCCAATTTATCATGACCTCCGCACCAGTCCTCCTCTCTCCTGTACTCCAGTTCCAGACTCTCCAACACATTACATACCTGAGGTGGACATATGTTACACGCACACACACACAGTAGCATCACAAAGCTTATCTTAAGCCTAGTCTAGTCAAAAAGAAATCTGATAATAGAGTGTATTTTCGGAAGATGTTGGAACTGACACTAGGGGGAGCTAACATTTCTGTTAAAGGAAAAGTGGGCATGATTAATGGGCGATAATATCAAAATAGCCAAATCAGTGTACCTTTAAAGCAAGTTGTTCTTGGCAATGCCAATGGCTCTTTTATCTCAAAGGTTGTCATGGGACCCCATGTGAGGTGCCAGCAATGAATACAGGGTGTTGGGAGATTTCTATGAACTGTATTTTATTTATGATGTATTTTTAGATTTTAAAAAATTCTAATTTATTAGCACAGGTTAGACTAATATACACTACCATTCAAAAGTTTGGGGTCAGTAAGATTTTCTTTATTTATTTATTTTTGAACGAAATTAATTCTTTTATTCAGCAAGGATGCATTAAACTGACCAAAAGTGACAGTAGAGTTGTTTACATTGTTACAAATAAAAAAAAAGGATTTCAAATAAATGCTGTTTTTCTGAACTTTCTATTAATCAAAGAATCATGGAAAAATGTATCACTGTTTCCACAAAAGAATTAAGCAGCACAACAGTTTTCAACATAATTTCAAGAAATGTTACTTAAGCACCAATTTAACATTAAATTGTAATAACGTCTCACAGTATTATGTATTGTATTTTTGATCAAATAAATGCAGCCTCGGTGAGAATAAGACTTCTTTCAAAAACATAAAGAAAAAAATTGTACTAACCCCAAACTTTTGAATGGTAGTGTATAAAATATGCAGCTTCTCTTGTGCTTAAAATATTACTTGAAGTAATATGAAAAGTGAACTCAATTTATACTGCAAAATTTATTTTTCAAATTTTCAAATGAACTACTAAAATCTTCACATGGCATCTTCATGCAGCGATCATGGCGTGAGACACTGAAAAACCATGACATTTACTGCAATGCCCAAAGACATCCATCTGATTTACGTGTACATAGACTTTTAATGAATATACATAGACTTTGAATATAAAAAAGACCCGTTTTAACTGAAATCTACACGTTTATCACTAGTTCACATTCTCAACCACAATTTCAGCTAATAGCGCTTGTTGGCACTGATGGTAATCATCACATACTACAATAAAACCCACCTGTTCAGACGTCTTGTAGAAGGCCACAGAGGCATTAACCAGCTTTAATCTGTCCTCCATCTTCAGCATGAGGGTTTGCCAGTGCAGGGCCACGGTCTCGGCACAGGCCCGGACAGCGTCTGGGTCATAGTGACCCGCCTGCAACAGCAGCTCCGCCCTCTGCTGGAGCTGCAGGGCGCTCTGGTGGGTGCGCTGGAGGGAGTCGGCATGGAGCAGAGACTGTGGGCAAAGAGAGGGGCTTTCAAGTAAGGCTCTGCACAATGTACTATCTATGATAATATTACAATTAATGATATTTAACAAATGTGGAAGCTGACAGTAACAAGTATGTCACTCACTTTGCAAAAAAACAAACAAAAACATGTCTTGAGAGTTCACACTTTCACTGAGTGATGTAGCCTAGTAGAATGTAATTAGAATGAAAATCAATATATGAGTTTTTGACTTATATTTCTGTAATATAGTTAAGCAATATTACACTGCTTAAGCTTAAGCACTGCTCCGGGTGTGAGTTCACTGTGTGTGTGTGTGTGTGTGTGTGTTCAATACTCACTGCTGTGTGTGTGCACTTGGATGGGAGAAAATATTGACAATATTGTGTCTAATATGTAACTCACAATATTAACTTCTTGTTTATTGAACTGTTGTAAAATTCTGTTTGAAAATCTATTTGCACTTGGAAATAAATTTAATGTAGCAAATATCACCCCCTGCAGTAAACAGATCACTTAAACCATCCAAACAAGCAAAAAACAAAAGTCAAATTATCATTGTTAACAAAATTCCAGAAAATATAGACATTATTTTTTCTCAATGCACACCCTTACTCTCAAGAAGTGGCTCGTTTCAACTCTTGAGGTGTACTTAAATTAAGTTTATCAACTGCCAGGACCGCAGAAGAGGCGGGTAAGGTCACGGAGGGGCTCCTTGGGAGAGCAATTAAGACACGATCAGTTAGACGTCCTGCCGTTCAAGGCCAAAACAATCAGCGGTGAAGCACAGTCTGATGCTTTCACAGAGCAGAGCACATGCTGAATGAATAAAACTAGCAGCCTGATTCACACATTTGTTTTGGCATCGCAAATATGAGTTGATGAAAAGTGGTACTTGGCCTGAAAAGTTTGAGAACCACTGCTGTAGATTATTAAAACATATATTTGGCGGAAGGGAAAATTTGGCCAATACTCAACAGTGACTTCCTTTGATTTAGAAAGGCTGCCGTTAGTCGAGAATTATACGCAGCAATTTGCTGAATTAAAACTCAGTCTTCATTCTAGGCTAATGTGCTTTTTACAACTCGTAAATTTGCTGAGTAATTTTTTTTTCTAAGCTCAGAAAAAAATCAACTCAGCTGTTTGGTATCCCATCCCTTTGATGAATGGGGCATTATAATTTATAGATTTATTTATCTTCTGTTTATGATAGATCATAACAAAAGGGATGATTTTTCCAATGAGAACCCCCCAAAATGCAGGCTTAAATATTTAAAAGGTTAAATAGTTTTATATTAGCAGAAAAAATGATTTCCTAATTGCAGGTAATGGTGTACACAAGGTTTAATATTTAATATTAATGTTCATATTACAGCATATTGCAGCCTCATGATACTGCCCCCCGCTGAATCAATTAAATAAAATGTGTGTGTGTGTGTGTGTTTGTATACCTCGATGGCGAGCTGAAACTGTTCATGCTCTCTCTGAAGTTGTTCCGCCTCAGACAGTGAACCAGCATTCGTTGTGTTCGCCGTCAGCATGGATTCACCATTACGGATCCAACCCAGCACCTGCACAGATCATCACACGCATGCAAATGCACACACACATGGCCATGTGACAAAACAGGCTACAGAAGTCAAAAATGAAAGGCAATAAATTATTTTTGGATTAATCTGTTAACATATTAATTTACGTTTTGGTGCAGCCTCCTGCTTTTTCCATTTTCTGACAAAATTTGAGAAATGTGTTTTCCTTGCTGTAACTCAATGTCTCAACACTGTCAGATACTGAAATAATGTGCCATGCCAAATAATAAATATTTGCCATATCTAGCATTCAACTATAAATTTAGACTATAGGACTCCAAACAGATTTGTTGCCATTGTCAATAGCTATTTTGTTTACTGGTGTTGTTAGCTACTAATTAGACATACTTAAAATGTGGCATATATATATACAGTATATATATATGTGGCATATACACTGATCAGGCATAACATTATGACCACCTTCCTTATATTTTGTTGGTCCCCCTTTTGCTGCCAAAACAGCCCTGACCCGTCGAGGCATGGACTCCACTAGACCCCTGAAGGTGTGCTGTGGTATCTGACACCAAGATGTTATAGCAGCAGATCCTTTAAGTCCTGTAAGTTGCGAGGTGGAGCCTCTATGGATCGTACTTGTTTTTTCAGCACATCCCACAGATGCTCGATTGGATTGAGATCTGGGGAATTTGGAGACCAAACTCAACACCTCAAACTCGTTGTTGTGCTCCTCAAACCATTCCTGAACCATTTTTGCTTTATGGCAGGACGCATTATTCTGCTGAAAGAGGCCACAGACACCAGGGAATACCGTTTCCATGGAAGGGTGTACATGGTCTGCAACAACAATGCTTAGGTAGGTGGTACGTGTCAAAGTAACATCCACATGGATGGCAGGACCCAAGGTTTCCCAGCAGAACATTGCCCAAAGCATCACACTGCCTCCGCCGGCTTGCCTTCTTCCCATAGTGCATCCTGGTGCCATGTGTTCCTCAGGTAAGCGACACACACGCACCCGGCCATCCACGTGATGTAAAAGAAAACATGATTGATCAGACCAGGCCACCTTCTTCCATTGCTCCGTGGTCCAGTTCTGATGCACACGTGTCCACTGTTGGTGCTTTCGGTGGTGGACAGGGGTCAGCATGGGCACCCTGACTGGTCTGCGGCTATGCAGCCCCATACGCAACAAACTGCGATGCACTGTGTATTCTGACACCTTTCTATCAGAACCAGCATTAACTTCTTGAGCAATTTGAGCTACAGTAGCTCGTCTGTTGGATCGGACCACACGGGCCAGCCTTCGCTCCCCACGTGCATCAATTAGTCTTGGCCGCCCATGACCCTGTTGCCAGTTCACCACTGTTCCTTCCTTGGACCACTTTCGATAGATACTGACCACTGCAGACTGGGAACACCCCACAAGAGCTGCAGTTTTGGAGATGCTCTGACCCAGTCGTCTAGCTATCACAATTTGGCCCTTGTCAAACTCGCTCAAATCCTCACGCTTGCCCATTTTTCCTGTTTCTAACACATCAACTTTGAGGACAAAATGTTCACTTGCTGCCTAATATATCCCACCCACTAACAGGTGCCGTGATGAAGAGATATTCAGTGTTATTCATTTCACTTGTCAGTGGTCATAATGTTATGCCTGATCAGTGTATATATAGAATGCTAATTCTATTCCAAATATAATTCTAGTTATCACCTCTGATTCATATCAAAATAGAAATGCTGCCATTTTCAAAACTAACGGCAAACTGTTCAATGTTTCAACCATATCTCAAGAATCAGTGAAATGTGCAGAAACATTACAGCTGAGCTGGAGGGATTTCCCACTCCCACATTATGTAACACCCTGCCTACATTTACATTAATTTTCTAACCAAATTAATGTACAAGAAAGTACATATAGAAATAAGATACAATATAATTAGTTAAAGAACAAAGATAAAGCTGAGAGGTCCCGAGATGACAGCACTGCCAATAAGAAAGCAGTGCTGTCTATAAAATACTGCAAGTGAACTGACTGATTCATTTTTCTGAAATACAGAGCTGCAGTCTGCACCCACGCACTGCAAGAGTCTGGATATGAGCGACAGTGTGTGTGTGTGTGTGTGTCAAAGATAAAGGCAATTAGCTGGGCACTCAGTACTCAAGGCTAATGGCATCAGTCAGAATCTAGGACATCAGCACAGCACAGGCTTTTTTCCTGAAGTCAGGCGTTCCTCATGACATTACGATGAGTGTGACTTTAAGTAGGGTCCCTATATGTGAGCATAAGCTGAGATGTAGCAACTGGTTTCAAACACACACCTGTTTGACCTCCGCCTGCAGATGTCGTAGCTGCAAGCACTGCTCCAGACGTTTGTGTGTGTGTTCTGCGCTCACTTCCAGCTCGTGCTGCTTTTCATTCAAGAACTCCAGCAGCTCTTGAACTTTTGACGCCAAATCAACGTCTTTTTCTCCGGTGAGTTCCATACCTGAAAAATACATATGTATTTTAAAAACGCATATGCACATTTACAGATTCACTGCATAGATAATAAAATATCAAAATTGCAAATCCAAGTAGCATCTGCAAACAAATTATGCTGTTTTTCTAAAAATATCATGTTCCACAAACTTTTGACAACAAAAAAGTCTCCAAATACTGTTTGTATTCATTTGTTGTAGTCAGAGATGTAAAGTATTTGAGTAAATGTAATTAGTTACTGTGCTTAAGTATCTTTTTGGCTACTTTGTAGTTGTACTGAGTATCAAAGATATTGGCAACTTTTACTCTCTACTTGACTACATCTTTGAACAAGTAAATGTACTTTTTACTCCACTACATTTGTGATGAGTAATGCAATTACACATTACATTTTTCATTGCAGCTAACTTTTTCTGCAGCAGTTTGTTTCTGATATAAAGAAGCGATATCGAAGCAGCTCTTAAAGTGACAGTAGCCTAATAAACCAGTTGCTGTGATGTCTGTCATTAATGTTAATAAAAAAACAAAAATAAGAGAGAAAATTTTAGCTTTAATAAGGATTGATCTATATTCAATTTATAATTTATCCAGTGAAGACTGTAAAGTGTTTGATAACTTTATTCAATTTCTGTATATTTCCTACCTATTAGACAGGTAGGAAGGGCACAGGTAAATATGACATTTATAATGGGTTTATGTGAAGATTGTTATAAATTCACTTAAATTCAATCCTAATAAATGTTGAAATTGATAGCTTTCAGCTATACTGTAATGTTGAATGTATATAATTAATGTTTTTTTGTTGTTGTTTTTTTAATCAATTTCATACAGATATCAGTACCAGTATTAGTATCAGTGATACTGGCCTTCATTCATAAAAAGATGCCATTAAACAATATTTAAAATATACTGTCTTTAAAGGTGCAAAATGTAATATTTTTGCAGTAAAATATCCAAAAACCACTAGGCCAGTGTTATATATTTTGTTCACTTGAGTACTTACAATATCCCAAATGTTTCAACTATTTGTAAATTGTGAGAAAATTGCAATTTTAATCAAGGCTCCGGGACATGTGAGGAGTCGCCTGTCAATTGCGTCATACCCTCGGTTTCCGGTTTTATTTTGTAGAAACCATGGAAACACCAAAGACGCTTTAATATATTACACATTTTAATAGACAAGGGAACATTTGTTCCCTTTCGAGGGAACTGTCGACGCTGCGTAGCAACGCATTGGGAACCTTCTGCGTGATGTCGTCACTGAAGCACTCTTGTATCTAACCACTCNGTTTTGATATATTTATAGACAGGAAACTAGTTGTTATTTAGCTCGACTCGTTTAGTCTTATTGTTTATATCAATTTTCTTGATTTTTTGCGAGTATCATGCTTTATCGTGCCTCAGAGAAAAACACTATTTTGTCAAATAGCTAACATAGCATAATCAGATGCAGCTTTATTTTTATTAACAGTAATACATAATTTTCTCCATCATACAATACGTTTTAAAATTAATTGCATGCCATTTATCAACACAAGCCATCCAACATTTAATATGATATTCTAAAATCGATCTCTCTTACTGCAGTGTGTAACAGTGTCTCACAGCAGCCACCGAGGGAACGCACAGAGTAACGTTATAACATCATTTTCAACACACTCAAATGTATCTAATATGATAAACAGAGCTGCGTTACCTCATACTCATGACCGGAAAAGCGGAAGCGGCGCAGGCGACTATGGCACAATAAAAGTTCCGCTGCTCGTGAGGCGCGTGTTGCGCAATCGCTCCAGTGGCCTCGTTCAGCTCCCACAACACTCGCTCCTGCTCTGCTTCATACTACAGTAGCATTAATAATCACATCCATGAACATGATTTGTTCCCGAGTCCTATCCCTATTCTTTTGCACCGTCCGTTGAGGTGGAGACCACATGTCCCAAGATTCCGCTCTAAAACTTGGCGTCATCAAGCTACGCCTTTGTTTTGAATAGGCTTCTAGCGACATCTAGCTGCCAAAATTATTACATATTGTACCTTTAAGTTGTTTTCTACATTAATTTGGAGAGTAACTGTGAAATTATTTCAATATAAAAATATTAAAAACTCCAATGTTTTAATCACGATTAATGCGTTTAATTAGTTCATTTTTATTAAACGATTGACAGCACTACAATCTACACATGCAAATAGATAAAGTGTAATAAAATGAAAACTTAAATGTGTATTTTAGATGTTTTCTTTCCACTAGTCTGAAAGAATGCGTTATGGAGACAAAATCTCAAAATTAACCAGTGCATGAAAAAAAAAAAGGTAAAGTCTTTCCTTAACATCAAAAGAATTACACAATTCACATTTGCGTGTTGGTGTACAGATTATTATCAAAAAATAGAAAAGAACCCAAAACTCTTAGATGACTACAGATTATCCCAGTGAATTCTCTTTCCTCTGTCCAGCAGGGGGCGCTGTGCTGTGAACAACTATGGCTCAGACCTCCTCTGAAGGTCTCCATCTCAGCGAGCAGTTAGGATGGCAAGTGAGCGGGGAACGTGTCAGACAGGTGAGCGCGTGATGGAATGTCCCAGCTGCTCAACCGAGCGTCAAATGCTTGGACTCGATCATATGTGCGTTCGCGTGTCTGTAACCGCATTAGTGCGTGACAGACAACCAGCATCTGTGTAAGTGCACGAGAGACAGACTCTTCTCTGCAGATACAACACAGGGCGTTTTAACCTGCTTCTACTAACCCTTACATCACCCCACTTATCCTCAGCTACCTGCCCGTGGGCTGTCTCCATGGCAACCTCACAGCGGGCCACAAGAGTCGGTTCCCATGGGAACGAGATGTGTGAGCGACAGGACGGCCTCTGCAGTATCCCGAGCATCCTCGCGGCAACCCAACAGTGAGCGATGGAGTGTGTCCGAGGCAACCCCAAAGTGACGAGCGAAGGCCCCCGTCACCATGGAAACCTTGGTATAGGGGATGTAAGGGGGGGTTTCCATAGCAACCTCACCCCTGCATACAGAGTTAATAATATGAGAGATCCCAGAGCTGTATAGAGCTCCATCTCCCTCCACTCCTTCCAATCCATTTCACCTTCTCTTGCTGTCATACACACATTTTCCATCCTTATCTTTCCACCCAATCCTCCGCTTCTCTCCCTTCCTCTTTCATCAAACGTATCTAAGACAGCCCATAATGTGGGTAGCAGCTTTCTGCTGTTGTGTCCGTGGTAACTGTCAATAAAATGCAACAGAGCACAGAGGAGTGAAGCTATGACTGATTCACACTCTTTTATCTCTCCAGCCAACACTAACTCATCATCACTCCTGCGTTCCCTACAGCAGACATTAGCGAGCCGTCTTACTGCCATAAAGGCTGCTTCAACAAACAGAAACATTTCAAACCTCAAATTTCAACTTAAAGAAGACTGTTGGATGTAATATTGTTCACATTTCTCCGACAAGCTTTGTTTTAAAAGGTCATTACTGGGAAAGCATAAATGATGATTTTGTGACACGGCGTGAGAGAGAAGGAGCTTATAATAAAAGAGAAGCACACTGTGCGCAAATAAAAAACTGACAGCAGGTCAGCGATGAAATCATCTACATGCAAGATGATAAGATCCATAAAGTATTAGGCATAAGTACCTAAATTATGAGCTGTCACACATATTAATTTATCTTGTATAATATATATATATTAGGGCTGTCAAAATTTAACGCATCATCCTTTATCTAGCGTTACATTATATGATCACGCTCTTATTCACGCAAATGCTTTTAAACCATTCAAGCACGACAAGACACATAAGAGAACTGTGTGTCTGTGAATCTGTGTGACACACACACATGACTCGTGCGCACAGAAAGCCGCTGAAAGACAAAAACACACAAAATTATGCCAAAATGCCTGTCTTTGAGTAACAGTCTTATAGTCTTATAGTAACAGTCTTATATTACTTAAATAAAGTCTTAAATGAACATAAAGAGTAAATAAGATGCGTGTCAGATCCGCGTCATGTTCGGCAGGTCTTAAAGTGACAGCAGCCGAATAAACTTGCTGCTGTCTGTCTTTACTGTTAATCAAAGAACAAAAGAAAAAGTGAAAAGTACTCATTGCTCTTGACTGAATAACTTTTGTAGCTTTAATAAAAATTAATCTATATTTAATTTATAATTTATGCAGTGAAGGCTGTGAAGTGTTTGATAACTTTATTGAATTTGTGTATATTTCCTACCTATTAAAGACAGTATTTTTTAAATATATCTATGTTGTTTCTACTTTAATTTGGAGATTAAATGTTAAATTATTTCAATATAAAAATTATTATATTAAATAATGTTATATTATATTAAAATAATAATATATTACATTAAAAACTTTAATGTTAGGTGCGATTAATTACAGAAAAAAGTGCAATTAATTAGTTATGTTTTTTTAATCGATTGACAGCACTTGTTTTTTATGACTTACTTCCAGCACATATATTATCAATGTATAATACAATACTATATTTTACTTTTTATTTATATTTTAGTGGAAATCAAGGCCAAATGCAGACTAAGAAAAATATTTTTGTAGTGTTTACTGTTTATTGTGGTCTTAATTTCTTGTTTGCATTTAGCTTTGTTTGTTTGTTTTTTCAATACAATACCAGACCTGTTCAGAACAGACCTGTGATCCATTTGTAGGTATCAGCCCACAAGATGAGAACTACCTTCATTTACGTTTCCCTGTTTAACACTGATCATCCAACATTCACTTTTCCCCCTCTGTCTGAGATGATCTAATTGATGTAATGAATTNAAAATTTAAAATTAAAAGCTAAAAGGAAATATTTTTAAAAAGTAATAAAAATGCAAAAAAGCACACACAATTACAAAAACTAAAATTTAAATGAAAACTCAAAATATAAAAATAAATGTTAATTAATAAATATTATGATAGTATATAAATATTACTAAAAACAACATCACCAGAACCATACAGATCCCAGTATAAGGGATCTTACTACCATCAAAGCAAATACATTTTGAAGTACCAACTTCATGTTTTTGTAAGTCCACAGGCAATGTGCCTCACAAACCACACTCACAGAGAGCAGACAGCACAAAATGAAACAGAACGCAGGTGTTGAGAAGAACATGTTCTGTGTGAAGGGCCTTTTGTGTGCCGCAGACAGATATGGATTGCTGTGGCCTGTACACTTGTGATAGGCGTTTGTTCAATTACATGGAAATAAAACAAGCAATACATTAACTTAAGTCATTTTTTGTCTATTCAATGATTTTGCACAATATGCCACAGTAATGTCTTTAGATTATTTATGAACATCTTCAATATCCATAAATATTGAAACAAGTGATTAATTCCTAATAATTTGAGTAATTAATCAGCATATCATGTAACTATTTGAATTAAAATTTAATTAAGTGAGAATATGTCAAAGATTCCATGACCCGACAAATGCAAAGTGAACACCGTTAAACCAAGCGTGAAACCAGTGGTGACACCAACACAGCAACAACTGCCAACAAACACCAAAAGCGTTAAAACGCTGATTCACCAGAACCCTGCAACTGTAGTATGAAACTATTGCTCTCACTCTCTACATCTCTAGTATTACCGACCAGCTCCTCACCTGAAGCCTGGACCTCCATGATGTACTGGTGGAGATCCTGTCCCTGCTGTATGACCTCATAGGTCATGTTGTTCATGGCGAGCTTGCGCTCAGTGTGTCTGTGTAGTCTTTGTTCAGCCAGCGTGAGTTCCTCTGTGTTGAAATCAGAAGCCTGTCGCATCAGATCTTGTTTCCATGCGTCCAGCTCACCCATCACCTATGGAACAGATGGCATTTATTACCAGTTTACACTCATATTCATAAAACAATAAACATCTATTCAGTATAATGAAAAAAGTGTGTGAAAAGCACAATTAAATTATCATTAAAGTCCAATAGGATTCATGTTGTGTGAGAAATAGAACAGAATTTAAGTCACTATTCGCTGGAAATTTGCTGAAAAACTCTTCTTATTATTTGGCTCACAAATCAGACTGATCCAGTTCAACTCTTAAAACGATTTGGTCGCAGTGGTTAACAGCTTACTGGAGCAATGCTGTTTAAACTAAAACTATTTAAAGTAATTTTTGGTAATTGAAATAAACCTGACATTATATATATATAATGTCATAGGTTATAAGCCAGATAAAATAAAAAATGATTTTAACTTTGATTTAAAAATAGATAATGTGGTAGCAGTTCTAATTTGAATAGATAGGCTGTGCCAAAGTCTCGGAGCGGCTATGGCAAATGCCCGATCGCCCCTAGACTTTAGTCTGGTTTTAGGGACCAGTAAGAGCCTCTGATTGGCAGACCTAAGAGCTCTCCCTGGTTGGTGGTCTTTCAACAGGTCAGAGAGGTATTGTGGTGCTAAACCATTTATAGATTTAAAAACCAATAAGAGCACTTTAAAATCAATTCTGTGACACACAGGTAACCAATGTAGAGACAGTAGAACAGGGGTGATATGGTCATGCTTTCGAGCTCCTGTTAAAACTCTGGTAGCAGCATTTCAAACCATCTAAAGGCAGTTTAAAGAAGATTGACTAATCCCCAGATTGAGAGAATTGCAATAGTCAAGCCTAGTGGTGATAAAAGCATGGATAACTCTTTCAAAATTATTAAAAGAGAGAAAGGACTTCATTTTTACCAGGATTCGCAATTGGTTGAAACTTGACTTTATGACTTGATAAACTTTCCAGCTTTAATGCGCTGTCTAGTAAAACACCCAGATTTTTCACATATGGCCTAACATAAGATGCTGAAACAGAGATTTAAATTTGGTATAATCTGGGCATCAGAAAGGGTAAATACCACAATCTCTGTTTTACACACATTCAGATTTAATACATTTAAAGGATTAGTTCACTTTCAAAAGAAAATTACCCCAAGCTTTACTCACCCTCAAGCCATTCTAGGTGTATAGGACTTCCTTCTTTCTGATGAACACAATCGGAGATATTTAAATAAATATCCTGACGCATCCGAGCTTTATAATGGCAGTGAACAGGGGTCATGAGTATGAGCTGAAGAAAGTGCTTCCATCCACATCCATCCATCATAAAAGTGTATTACACGGCTCCGGGGGGTTAATAAAGGCCTTCTGAAGCAAAGCAACGCGTTAGTGTAAAAAACAACAACATATTTAACAAGTTATGAAGTAAAATATCTAGCTTCCGTATTCAACGTACGAAGAAAGTTTAAAACTCTTGCAGTTCAAAAAGTTTATGCTACGTCCTAAGCCTGCCCTATTCAACTTACGGAAAAAGTGTAACTGACGCAACGCCAGTTTACACTTTCTTCTCTAACTTGAATACGGAAGGCGGTTTAGCGGAAGCTAGATATTTTACACCATAACTTGTTAAATATGGATTTTTCGCTTTGCTTCAGAAGGCCTTTATTAACCCCCCGGAGCCGTGTGGAGTACGTTTATGATGGACGGATGTGGATGGAAGCACTTTCTTCAGCTCATACTTGTGACCCCTGTTCACTGCCATTATAAACCTTGGATGCATCAGGATATTTATTAATATAACTCTGATTGTGTTTATCAGAAAGAAGAAAGTCATATACACCTAGGATGGCTTGAATGTGAGTAAAGCTTGGGCTAATTTTTATTTGAAAGTGAACTAATCCTTTAAGGACATCCATGCTTTAACATGCAAGAGGCAAGCAACCACATGGTCTAAACCATTCGTATATTTTTAATTTTTCATAATTATTGTAATGTTATGGGCTTTGAGATATGAGGTAGTTTAACGCCGTCTCTTGTGACGCTTTGCCGAGAGCAGCTGTGTGTGTGCGTTCATGTGTTTTGGAGGAGGCGTGGCTTTGGACGTCGATTTACAGGAAGGGTGGGATCGTATGTTTCAATGCTAGCAGGCTAACGTTAGCATTTCCCAGATCACATACTGCACCTTTAAAACTGAATATATAAATATGAAATAAAAACCTATTAAAATATGAATAAACACTGTAATACTATATTGTATATATAGCAAAATAACATTGCTCAGAAGGCAAAGATTATCAGTGAAAAAAACTTAAATGTTGGTTTGTCAGTCACACAAAGCATGCATGGCTTCAGAAGACTAAAGTGAAGACAGAAGAATACAGTGTATGAGTCAGATGGTACACTGTCGTGATACTGTAATGGTGCATCTGTTTCTTTGGGGGGTTTTTTCTTTCTTTTTTTTGAAGCTTGTCAGCCCTAGTCTTCATTTGCTTTCATTACATTGAAAAGAGTAGGCACGATATTCTCCAAAAATTCACCTTTGTTGTTTCACAGAAGAAAGTAAGCCAATCAAACATGGAACAGCATGCGGGTGAGTAAATGATGGCAGAATTTTGGGGGTGAACTATGAGATATATTTTATACAGTAATTCAAACAACACTCCTAAATCAAAAAACGGATTTACAAATTAAAACAAATTTTACATAATACACAAACATACATACAGACATGCAAATGGGTTCAGGCCATCAAACACACATTCACACACCTCCAGGGCATACTGTTCAAAGATACGGAGCTGCAGGAAGATGTCCAGTTTGATCCTGCGCTCATGAAAAAGCTCCTCCATATGAGCCTGAGCCTCATCCAACTGCTGTAGAACACCCTCGATATGAGCCACGGAGCTGGCATGAGGAAGCTTATTACAGGCCAACGCTGAGTCTCTGTTTGAGCACACACAAACCCACACCAACACATACAAGAGCAAATCAATATCAGTAGAGAGCATGTTAATCCAGAACCAGTATATACCAGCATCCCATCCCATTCAAAAGTAATCTAAAAAGAATATTAGGTTACACTTTATTTCGATGGTCCGCTTTAGACATTCTATAAGTAACTTTGTAACTACATGTCAACTAACTCTCATTAGAGTATTAGTAGACTGTTAGGTTAGGGTTAGGTGTAAGGGTTCAGGTTAGTAGAATAAGCTGACATGTAGTTGCAAAGTTACTTATAGTCAGTAGAATGTCTGTTGGGGGACCTTTTAAATAAAGTGGTAGCAGACAGTCTACTGATACTCTAATGAGGGTTTGTTGACATGTAGTTACTATAAGTTCCTTATAATTAGTAGAATGTCTAAAGCGGACCATCAAAATTAACACTTTGTTACCAAATATTATTAATATTGGTTGTTAGAGCTGTACCCTATGGTTACCAGATTTGGTCCTGAGACTTAAGAGTTCTTGTGCTAAATCCTGTACTTCACAACTTTGTTACTTTTCAAGGCTGTTGCAAGTATCATGTTGAGAATAATTTTGTAACGTCTGGAATGGAAGATGTGAAAACAGTTGGGTTATGATGAAATGCTGTACAATAGGAGCGTGTTGTCAAACTCACCGCAGATGCTGAATAAGCTCCTCCCCCTCTTTGATGACATTGAGTGTGGCATCCAGCGTGCTGCTCTGCTGCTGCTGAAACTGTCTGATCAGCTCCTGAACAGCATCCACTGACTCAGAGTTCAACACTGGCTCTACAAGACTCTTCTGCAAGTCCTCCATCCATGACCACAGCTAAAGACAGACAGGATAGATAGATAGATAGATAGATAGATAGATAGATAGATAGATAGATAGATAGATAGATAGATAGATAGATAGATAGATAGATAGATAGATAGATATTAGGTTACTGGCTATGAGGGTGCATTCTGGGTAGTTGCTATGGCATTGTTAGGAGGTTGCAAGGGTGTTGCTAGGTAGATATTATGCCTAGCAACTCTAGTACTCAGTACACTCTAGTAACAGAGTGACTAGGGTTTTGCTAGAGTGTTCTAGGTGGATGCAGGGGTGTAGCTAGGCAGTTGTTACAGTGTTGTGGGTTGTTGCTAGGCAGCTGCTAAGGTGTTCTAAATATTTTGTCTAGCAACCACCCACAATACCATAACAACTGCCTAGCAACACCCTTGCAACCAACTAGAACACTCATGCATCAGAGTGACTAAGGTGCTGCTAGAGTGTTCTAGGTGGATAGAGGGGTGTTGCTAGGCAGTTGTTACAGTGTTGTGGGTTGTTGCTAGGCAGTTGCTAAGTTGTTATGGATATTCAGCCTAGCAACCAGCCTAAACACCATAGCTGCCTAGCAGCACCCTTGCAACCACCTAGTACACTCTAGTAACAGAGTGACTAGGGCGTTGCTAGAGTGTTCTAGGTGGATGCAGGGGTGTTGCTAGGCAGTTTTTTCAGTGTTGTGGGTTGTTGCCAGGCAGTTGCTAAGTTGTTATGGATATTCAGCCAAGCAACCAGCCACAACACCATAACAACTGCCTAGCAACACCCTTGCAACCACATAGAACATTCTAGCACCAGAGTGATTAGGGTGTTGCTAGAGTGTTCTAGGTGGATAGAGGGGTGTTGCTAGGCAGTTGTTACAGTGTTGTGGGTTGTTGCTAGAAAGTTGCTAGGTTGTTCTGGATATTTTGTCTAGCAACCACCCACAACACCATAACTGCCTAGCAACACCCTTGCAACCACCTAGTACACTCTAGTAACAGAGTGACTAGGGTGTTGCTAGAGTGTTCTAGGTGGATGCAGGGGTGTTGCTAGGCAGTTGTTTCAGTGTTGTGGGTTGTTGCTAGGCAGTTGCTAAGTTGTTATGGATATTCAGCCTAGCAACCAGCCACAACACCATAACAACTGCCTAGCAACACCCTTGCAACCACATAGAACACTCTAGCACCAGAGTGATTAGGGTGTTGCTAGAGTGTTCTAGGTGGATGCAGGGGTGTTGCTAGGCAGTTTTTACAGTGTTGTGGGTTGTTGCTAGGTGGTTGCATTAGTGGTAGCCTCCCTGTGGCAGGCAGGTGGTTGGTAGGCAGTTGTTCTAGGCGTTTATTAGCGCACTTTGGGGGTTGTTAAGGTGTTTCTAGGTAATTGTAGGTGGCTGTAGCTAAGGTGTTTTGGGTTAATTCTGGAATGTTGCTAGAGCATTGTAAGCCGGTTTCTCTATTCCTTTACAGTCAGAAATATTGCTCTCATAAGAAGTTATTGAAATAAAATCTCAGTATGTTGGCTTTGTCCATTTAGTTTTGTTCTTAATTAGTTCAGTCAGTCAGTAAGTGGAGTTGAGAGCTACTAACAAAAGCTCTCACGCATGAACAGAGATCAGTCACAACTAGCTTTCTGGGAAGCACTGTTAAGTGTGTGTGCGTGCACTACCTCTTTAGTGTGGGTGTGAAAAGACACTGAGATATCCAGCAGCAGTTTCCTCTGCTCCACCCTCCGTACAAACTCCTGAACTCTGACCTCCAGGTGATGGGCGGCAGCATAAATCTCTTCTGGATCACACTCTCCCGTCTGAGCCAGCTGCTCCGCTGCTTCCAAGAGCTTATCCGCATTAGTATAAGTGTTCTGGAGTGAAAGAGAGAGAGAGAGAGAGAAGTACATTAAAAACATCTTCCATGGATATTAACAGGAAACTCAATAATATGATGAATGATATCACTGCTACTGGTTATTTGCTCCTTTCCCATCAGGCAAAATATACACAACATAAACGGAGTGGGTTCTAACCTGTGCCACCTCCTGAAAGTCATCGTGTCGTTTTTGTAGAGCTCGTGCTCTGTGTACAGACTTCCCAACTCCTGTATGTTTACTGAGGAATGCCTCTCCATGNTATGCTTCGAT
The DNA here is from genome assembly GCA_003731715.1 of Anabarilius grahami. Taxonomy (NCBI): domain Eukaryota; kingdom Metazoa; phylum Chordata; class Actinopteri; order Cypriniformes; family Xenocyprididae; genus Anabarilius; species Anabarilius grahami. The sequence continues at coordinate 4,519,190 of RJVU01051519.1, read as the reverse complement.
AACGTGGGAATGTCTGTCCACAGCTAAACACGCACACACACACACACACACACACACACACACACACACACACACACACACACACACACACACACACACACACACACACACACAAAATGTAATAAATTCTAATTAAGTCAAAAAGCACTCTTAAGTTTAACTAACTGCATTTAATATAAATGTAAACTATATTACAATTTCATTCATTTTATTTCATTTTCAAATAACATGCAATTAAGGTGTTTGAAAACATTACATTCAGTTCTCACTTAAGTATTTTCACTCAAGTATATTATTTCTGTAATAAGTATGCTATAGTATACTTCTTTTCACATGAGTTGCCTAATTTGTAATGTTTCTTTCCTATAGAAACATTTTACACAGCCTAATAGCAAGTCAGAGCTTAAATAGTTAGTTGTAAAGAGGCCCGGTGGATTTTTTGAAAAGGTTCAACAAACTTCATCAGTAAGAAGTCAAAGTTCTTTAGTTCACTGCACAAGTTCAATGCTCGAGTAGGCCTCATTTCTGTCTAAAGAGACCCTGGAAAGGATCCAGTCACATCAAACAAAAAACACAGTCCTGACAGAGAACCGGTGAAGGTACAACAAAAAGCCCCTGAAGGCGACGGCCACAGGAAGTGGAGTGTATTGTTGGAGGAATTGACTAAAGGCCAAGCACAATACTGCCGTCCCTCGAGGACGCTGAGGCAATCTCAGTCAACTCTATGAGTCAGAGTCCTTGTCACTTCCTCTAATACTCTGTGCAGTTGATATTTGTTCTGCCGTAGGAGAAACATTGTTACATGTATAGATCTAAAAACAGCTACAGAAAGGTTGAGAGTTTAGGGTCAAATTTGTCAGATGGTGAATTATGTGGGTATAGTGTATGTTTGTGTGTTGCATGCATATGAGTGCATCTGAATGATTGTGGGTATAGTGCATGTGTGCATTTGTGTGTTGTCATGCACATATGTGTGATATACCTGCTGCACGTCTTGTTGAAAAACACACAGCTGAAGTCTCTGGTGCAGCCGAAGCTTGCGATGTTGCAGGAGACCCTCCAGTCTGCGATACTGATGAACGACCTCATGGACCACCTCCAGAACCCCCCTCACCGCCTGACTATAATCGGCCCCCGCCGTCAGAGACCCTGAGTCAGCCGGGGGCTGAGGCCTCTGCAACACATCCAGTAGGGTCTTTCCTTTCTGACTGACCTGCAATACGAAATATAAAATTCGTTACTTTGTATTTTATTACTTTGTTACTTTTTGAGTATTTGTGTTTTAAAGTACTGATTACTAGATTATGTAGCATAATATCCTACTTTTTTGCTCCTCTACCTTTTTTCATAAAATATTATTTCTTATTATTTCAAACCTGATGAAATCGTGTCTCTGAGATATATCAGACATGTTCGATTCATGAACAAATCATTCTTTTGATTCTTTTCAGTGAATCTGTAGAATCGCTTCACAAATAGATCTGGACAACTCGGCTCAATCCAAAAACTTAAAAATGCTGCCTTCCGAGGACGCATTTCAAGGTAGGAAGGCATCAAGGCACTTTCGAATCCAATGATATAGCTTCACTTCCTGAGATACCTTCATCTATTTGATTTTTGAAGGCAACATAGATGTATCCTTCGCTGCCTTTGGTATCCCATAATCCTATGCGTTCTACTCAGTGACAGTTGACCTAGAAAAATAAAGATGTCGTCTGAAAGTTGCGGATGCTGGTCAGTTTGTGTGTAAATGTATGTTTTTGACCAAAGTTTTTCTGCTATTTTGCTATAGATCATTAAACCATTACGCTGCCTCAGAAGTCTGTCCGAAATCAGTTTCAGGAGGTGCCTTCGTGCCCAAACGCTGCCTGCAGAGTTACTGCCTGATAGGGCAGCGAGGCAACAAGTCAGCTGCCTAAGTTTTCGGATGCAGCCTTCATTTGTGAATCAAGTTGCAGCTGTTCTCGAGTCAATTCAATGATTCGTTCGAAGCGAGTCACTGGTTAACAACTCACTGAACTGGTCATGTCCGACTCAAAATGAATCAAGAAAGAGAAGGAATATGATCCTCAGTGCTCAAGTGTGCAGAGGACTTGACTGATGGATAGCATGAAGAATAAGTTGCTAATGCAAATTACAGTATTGTTTATTGTAAATAAAAATCATTTTTAGGCTATACAATACATGACTAAGTTGTTTGTGAACTAAATCTGCTCTACAAGGGCAATCATTTTAAGCTTAGTGTTCAGTATGAAATACATAAATATATGAAACTATTTTCACTAGTAAATTTCACAAATGTGACCCCTGGACCACAAAACCAGTCATAAGGGTCATGAGTAATAACCCTTTAATGAATACTCTTTCCATGAATAAATAAGCTTTCCATTGATGTATGGTCTGGATAAGACAATATTTGGTTGAGATATAGCTATTTGAAAATCTGGAATCAGAGGATGCAAAAAAAAAAGAAAAGAAAAATCACCTTTAAAGTTGTCCCAATGAAGTCCTTAGCAATGCTTATCTACTCAAAAAAATTGATTTTTGATATATTTATGGTAGGAAATTTACAAAATATCTTCATGGAACATGAGCTTTACTTTTGGCAAAAAAAAAAAAGAAGACAATTTTGACCCATACAATGTATTGTATTGAATATTGCTACAAATATACCCTAGGACTTATGACTGGTTTTTTGTTCCAGGGTCACAAATAATTACACAGAAATTGCAAGTAACACATTGAATTAAATGTGAAATTTTGAAGTAGAAAGACTGAAATAGTATGTTCTTGTTAAACATACTCAAACTGTTTTAGGGTGTGTTCACACTTGGCAGGTTTGGTTCGATTAAAATGAAGTCTGGTGCGATTGCTCTGTTAGTGCGGTTCATTTGATTATGTGTGAAGGCTGCCATCCCAACCCTGGTGTACACCAAACAAGCAGACCGAGACCCCTGAAAAGCTAGGTCTCGGTCCGCTTTCAAACAAACTCTGGTGCAGTTCAAATGAAATATGAACAACACGGATCAAAGCAATGTAAACAAACCAAAAACACAACAAACATGCGACCCTAAAAAGGTGTTACACACAGAAGGGGACGGAGACACAGGTAATAGTTAAGAAGTGTTTATTTAAAAACCAGAGGATGAATAGCAGAATGCAGGTGAGTAAAGGCAGGATTAGTTCGTGACTGTTGCTGTGACTGGATCTGATGGTGATTCTTATCTTTCCCAGGGAACGTGGATGAAGGCAGACGTGGAGCAGACAGGACACGATGACACTCACTGGAGACACTAGGAATCACGGAGAACACTGGAGACACTAGGAATCACGGAGAACACTGGAGACACTAGGAATCACGGAGAACACTGGAGACACTAGGAATCACAGAGAACACTGGAGACACTAGGAATCACGGAGAACACTGGAGACAGGTAATCAGGCGTTACAGGAGTCCTTAAGGTAAGCAGGCAGGTATGCACTAACGAGACCAGACAATGACTGTGTAATCTTGTGATTGGGTGAGTGAAGAGCCTGGCGTGTCTGTGACAAAAGGACAGAATGCTGAAGCATACTTGTTTTTTCTCGTCATAGTCACGATGTTGCCCATCATAGCTTGGTACGGGCATCAGAACTGCATCTCCTCGCAGCAGATCTTCATTTGTGTGAGTGACAAAGGGATTCCTGCCACTGTTTTGACTCTTTTGACATGTCATATATGCAAAATATACGCCATAAAAGCAGTTTTTTTTTTTTGTTTTTTTTAATCTTTAGATTTGGTGTTAAAAAAGACAGTGTGAACTAAATGTATCTTATTTTTTTCCGAACGGACCAAAAGAACCAAGAGAACAGAACTACAAGTGTGAACACACCCTTATTTACAACTACGAAAAATCATTTTTTACAGTGAATATATGCCCACTTGTATCACTGTCTATATGGGAGGCTACTTTATGTAACAACTGTAAATAATGTAAAATTACTAATGCACTAATACACTAATGCATCTTTTTCACTGCCTTAGCAATTTCAAAAGAACTACTACTGCCCAGATCCACAACATTGTACCAACCAACTCTGAAATGTAGCATTGCAGGCTACATCTCATATTTAAAAAGTGTACTAAAAAGAGCAGCTCCTGAAATGCTCACCTCTGTATATGCTGTGGTGACCTGCTCGTACAGATTCTGGTGGTTGTGAATGGCCATCTCAAGTTCTTGTGTCGCCGTTGGCAATCCGCCCTCACCGCATGACTTCACCCATCCCTCCATGCTGGACAGAAACTAAGAACAGCACAGAGAGAGAGAGAACACGCTCTTAAACTTTACAGTATAAAAGGTCCATGTAGTAAAACCAGAGAGGACAGAGGTGTACAGTTGTACACACTCATTAAAAACAAGCTCAGACATAATTAAACAAACTTGCTGAGGATCATACAAATTGCGGTCATAAATCAAAAATGCATGAAGAAGCTATGTGTGCACATTTAGACAAAGGAGTTATTAATGAAGAAACAGACTGAAGCTGACAGAGGTAAGTACAGTTGCACAGAGGAAATCGGGAATTAGTATTACATAAAAAAGGATCAAATAAATCAAGAGACTGAAAGCAAATTGCACAGGCCTTTCTTAAAGGGATAGTCCACCCAAAATCATTTACTCACACTCATGTAGTTTCAAAAATGTATGAATTTACTACCATAGTAGGAAATATAAATACTATGGTAGTCAATGGGGGATGAGATCTGTTCGGTTACTGACATTCTTCCAAATATAATCCTTTGTGTTCAGCAGAACAAAGAAACTAATACAGGTTTGGAGCTACCTGAGGGTGAGCAAATGATGACTGAATTTTTGGGTGAACTATTCCTTTAAGATATGCCTGTGCACGTTGCTTTCAGATAAAACAGCTCAAACATGCATTTTAGTCTGGGACTAGGCTTAAGCCTAAAAGGTAAAGGTTTAAAATTGAAATGATGCATCACAATGCATCGATCTGGAAATAAAAAATGAATGCATTTATTACAGTCATTCACACTGGTTAAAATACTTTACCTGATTTTATGAAGCATACCAAAATAACCAAAATCAACCTGAATCAAATCAAATTGAGACCAAATTTCAGATTTCACAATGCAAAGCATTGTTTGATAAAGAATAATAATCACACTGTTGTCAGAGCAAATTTTTGCTCATACTGTAAAATAAAATGAAATATTATGTAATATAATTATTAATAATAAATTACTTCATTGTTTTAAATGAGTAACATTAAAACAGTACCACTGTCACACCTGTCACAAAAAAATCATACTTATAAACTAAAAACTTTTCTTTTAATGAAAAAGGACCCATATGTGCAAAAGATTTTAGAATATTTTTCATTTATAAATTTTGATTGCTCTTTTAAAATAATACAGGCTGACAACGCTCACATTGCAAAGCTCGGTTCCTAATCCACCCAGTCCAAGAATAGAAAATAATTAGCACAATAAATGACTGATTCATTAAGGTGCATTTTTACTCATTTCAAAAGCAAAAAGGATTGTTTATTAAAAATGATGGTGGAAAATGTCACTTGTGACACAGGCTCCAACTAATCAGGAGCTGCAACAATTTTTACTTCAAGACATTCAACGCTAATGAAAATGGTTATGTAAACCAAAATTATACTATTTTGTTGCAAGAAACAATACATAGAATTTTAGCGATGAAAAAAACCCCAAAAGTTCAAAATATGGTCCTTTTTAAACGATCACCACTCAACATTAAAAAATTGTATTAAAGTGCCCCATTACACTTTTTTAAATATTGCCTTTCATGCAGTATTTTATATAGCTGTTTGTGAATGTAAAAGGTTGCTGAAACGAGTCGTCAGCAATTCCAGTCTCACTTCCTGTTACAAACCTATGTAACGATGTAACAAATTTGCATAATGCCAGCCTATGGTCTTCATTGGCTGCCCACATATAATGTCTACTTTGACCTGCCCTCAAACTCAGTAGTTGTAGCTGAGGCCTAGAAGAGTTTGGTTCGTGTTGTCGACAAGTCAAGAAGATGTGGTTTTCTGTGCTGTGAACCCACTTTGCATGCACCTTAAAAAAGGATGAGGACTCGTGTTGGAATTGATACGGAAAAACCGACGCCATTGTTTGTATCACTGTGTATACAAGTGCTGAGAAAGCCTCCGGAGCTTAAATGGGCATTGAGTTTCTGACACGCGCTATATGCTGTAGACCAATCACAACACACTGGGCTGTCGGACCAATCAGCAGGCTTAGAGAGCCTGAATTTTCAAACTAACTGTTTTAGATTCTTTGAGAAATAGATGGTGTGCAATGTATATTATGAGAAAATTGTTTTTTGACCTTGAATGCATGTAAACCTATTGTAGGAGACCTGCAAAACAACATTAGGAACCTTTAAAATAGCAGTATAGGGGCACTTTAAAATTGGATAAGGGCGTATCTAAAATCTAAAATCTGATTTTGATAAATGTATTCTTAAAAACAATAAACGACCAAACAGCCCAGTTATTACCTGTTCAGATGTTTGGTGGAACACAGAGGACATGGCCAAGATGGCACTGCGCTCCTCCAGAGCCGAGGCAAAGCTCTTCCAGTCCTGATCCAGCTGACCAGAGATCTGCTGTATCTGAGGGGCAGCGTAATGACCCGCCTCACAGAGCCGCGTCGCCACTGAGACGATACGTGAGATATTCACGTATGCATTCTAAAAAGAGAGACAGGATGTCAGAGGATGATACCATTAAATTAGTAACAAGAAGTTGTCGTCTAGTGAGTGTATCAAGGCTGTTTTCTTGTAACAGTTCCCTAGAGTACCATAGAGTTCATTGCAAAGTGGTCATGCTGGGTCTGTAGATCTGCTGCATGCTGGTAGCTCATGCCAATGTCTGTGTGTGTCTGCAGGAACAGCTCTTTATTGTGTCCGATCCATTCAAACATCTACAGAGAGCGAAAAAAGAGAGAGAAATACTGCATTCGCAGACAGTCTGGAAAAAAAACTCTTTAAATGTGTTTAGACACACACAGAAAGTAGCAAACTATGACCACAGGCTGAAGATCATCATACTGGACCAATCAAGATCCATATTTCTGGATAAATATTTACAAAGTACCAGGCAAATTTGCTTAACAGTCGTTCTAGGGCTTTGGGTGATTTAACTCCCTGTTAGTGTTCCAGTGATCTACACATGAACCTTAATATACACAGATTTTCTCTTTGGCTGCTGTACAAGCAATAGCCCTTAGTGTTCTGGCTCTTGTGGAGCACAGATGGGCTCAGTCAGCAGGACCGGGGAGTGTGAGACTGCCTCTCCATTTGGGCTTAAACGGAACACAAGGCCTCCCGTGGACATCAGGCCACAGAAGGGAGTACAGTGAACATTCCATTATCCATTATCATTTATTATTTACACTTTCATATGACCTTTACCTATATTACTCTAAACGTTAGTGGTATTTATATATATATATTTATGTATATATTTATATATACACACACACACATATATGCGAGTATGTCCNATGTCCCCGAGGGAAAAAATTAGTGCAACGATTAGTGCTATGATGTCATGGTAATTAATTCTATTTTTTGTTCCACATGTTATGAGCAGGGTTCCATATTTATAAATCTGTTGTCAACAAAAGAGAAGCTCTTTTGGGTCTCCCTGCATTTTTCCGCCAAAATAAAAGCTCTATGGTTTAATGTCTGGAAGCATAGAAATTAAGATATAAATATTAGCATTGGAAT
>RJVU01051519.1:4488218-4511206 GCA_003731715.1 Anabarilius grahami | reverse complement strand
TTTTAATAATTGTATAATTTAATACAAAATTTAAAAATTAATAATATTAAATTATTATAAATAATAATAATAATAATAATAAAAAGTATTATTGTTGTTGTTGTTGTTGCTGTTGTAAAGTCATAATCATATGGTTACACATTTACAATTTTTGTTTTATGATTGCCATTGTATACCATTATTTTTCCTTTTTGTTCATCCCTGACTGTTCTTTCTAATTTTCCTTAGTATTATTTTCTCTGATTCTACATCTCTGATCCTATCCTCTAACCTTTTCTGCATCCTGCTCGTACAGCCGTAACTGAAAACACTGGTCCAGCTGTTGTTTGCGGTTGTGCCAGGCCTGCAGAAGGTGTTGCCGTGTAACTTGAAGTTTATCCAACAGGGCGGAAATCTTAGGTACCAAACTCTGGAAGTCAGCCCCACCAGAGAGCCTCCCGTCTCCCCCATCCCTGATCTTCTGTAGGAGTCGTTGTCCTTCATGGTCTAACTCATCCACTGGAGCTTTCGTCATAGTCTTCCTCAGTCGACCGTGCTCCTCCAAGAGTTTCCGTGCTTCCTCTGCGTTAGTGGCCAGCTCTTGGCAGGAAAGCAACTCCTGCAGCTCCTCCAGCCGGGAAAGAAGGTGCAGAGCGCCTCCGGTGAACTCCTCAAGAGAAACACGGAGCTCAGTCCATTCCACGTGGTCGTACTCCAGGGTCCCCTCCAGATCTGCCGTCAGCTGAGATGGGTCCACCAACTTAGTCAGACCTTCCACTGAAACCATACTGGTCTAAGAGAAGAAAAGAATAACCATTCATGTATCAAACAGTATATAAAACATAAGGACTAAAATACAATCCACTGGTCACTTTTGCAAAATGAAACCCAAGAGAGTGATCGACTGCACATTGTAAAACTCATTTACAAATAAATAAATGGAAATTAGGGCTGTGAATTTAATTCATTTAGTGTGAATAAAAACAATGGTATAAAAACAATGCACAATCAAGGGGTGCTGTATGAATCTACCACTTTGAAATGTATTTCTGTGAAGTGGGGCCAGGGGTAGGCTTTTGTTTAAATAGAAATAAACAATATATTGAGTTCACTATTTCGTCTGCCACTATATTGTAATGTCTTTTAATTATCTTCATGTGAGGAGAGTTCTCAGCCAGTACTGATATGATTAATTGTGATAAATAAAATAAAATAAAATTAAATTAAATTAAATGTTACTTGAGCAGCAAATCATCATATTGAGAATGATTTCTGAAGGATCATGTGGTACAGAAGACTGGAGTAATGATGCTGAAAATTCAGCTTTGCTATGATAGGAATAAAATATATTTTAAAATAAAATAAAGTAGAACAATTATTTTAAAATTGTAATAATATTTCACAATATTACTGTTTTACTATATTTTTAAACATAAAAGACTTCTGTCAACAAAAAAAAAATACAGACCCTAACTTTTGAACAATAATGCAATAAAAATCTTTTGGCAAAAACAGACAAAATTAAACTTTTTGTCAGTCTTTGGATCTTAACAATTTAACAAAATCAATACAAAAGTAAAACAAATGGCTTTTTTTTTTTTAAAAATGTATTTTTCTGTGTGTTTCTTATTAGACAAAATTTCATTCTTATACCTCAAAGGTGAACTTGGCACTGCCAAAGTTGGTCTTCTGCTTCTGCCAGAAGTTGTCTGGTTTGATAATGAGAGCGACACAGATCTCAGCCGGAAATGACTCCTGTAGCGTCTTCAGCAATGGCTTGATTAGATCCCACTTAGATCCGCGCATGTCTACGATCACTGTAAACCCTCGTTTACATACATCCTCACTGCACAGGAAACAGAGTTTGACAGTGTTAGAGGAAGGCCAACTTAAGGCCATCCAAGAAAATTTGAATAAACATCTGTGCATATCTTTTGTACAATTGCTTAAGCTTGCTGAGTTATATATCAATGAGCCCAGCTAACAAAATATGTTCTAAGAACATTTTGCTAACGTTATGAAAATGTTATTTCTGAATGTTCTCTGTATGTTTAAAACATCCAGTTTTTAAAGGATTAAAAAGTGTTTTTTCTTGGTTATGTGAACGTTAAAGACATTCTTCAAACATTATGGTAATGTTACTTTTGAATGTTCTCTGAATCAAGTAGTCACATTTAAAAAATGTTGAATGAAACACTTCAGGAAAAAGGATATATAAATAATAGAAAAAGATGTATAAATAAAATTTTTGTGCTAACGTTTTGAGAACATTAAAAGAACAGATAACTTAGAATGAACATTCGAATAATGTTACTGGATTAATGTTTGTTCAGAACTTTGAGAGAACCTTGCCAGAACGTTAGCTAAAGTTCTGAACGTTGCCTGTTAGCTGCAAAGCTATATGATTTTAGAGTTACATCACATTGCATCAGAATGCCCTAAAGATCAAATAGATGCTCTAATCAAAGGCCTTAAATGCATCCATATCATCCTTTATGTCACAAACTTAAGCAATTATATTAAGATAAAGTGTTGATGTGCTGTAAGCAATTTCAGCTGTTTTTAAAGGGTTTTTGAAGCCTAAACAAGCACAAGCAAGCTTTTTTTGCTGTTTACAGAGTCTAGGGCTATTACAGAGACATCATTCTCTGTACACTTTTCTTCAGGGATATCTTTCAGGGACATTTTAAGTGTGGTGTTCCAAATAAATGTTGTAATTTTATAACCTGGGCACAGTAGAGAGGTAGGTCACCAGTTTGCGCAAGTCTTCTTGCTTTATTCTGTCATGATTACTTCGTGCAGGGAAGGTGAGGATGGGTCCACCTCTCTTGTCTCTTCCTCCTGAAAAGAAGAGGATCATTGTATTACTAATTTTACTACTCAAAGCACTTCAAAGGCCCTAATTACAGTAATACCCATGAGTCTGTGTGGGTGCATGCTTAAGAGGGTGGTGAGACAAAGCTGTTCCACTGTGAATAAATGTGTGTGTGTTTACAATGCAATTATATATTTCCCACCTGAGACAAAGGCAACCTTCTCTCTTAAAACTGTTAGAACATCAGCCGCCTTTATTCCATCATTCCTAAGAGATCCTGATGAGAAAGACGGAACTGAGAGAGAGAGAGAGAGAGAGAGAGAGGGAAAAAAGAAAAGAGAAAGAAAGGGATATTAAAGTTATGTATAGACTCAAGCTGTAACCACCATAGACAAAGAAGGAAACATGCCTGTTCCAATTTAAAGAAGACTGATTTACTGAGAAGTGTTTTTCAAATAATTCTCATCAGGACTTGACACACATTTTTTGCTCACCAGCCACTGTGGCTAGTGGTTTTTCAGAGTTACTAGCCACTCAGCATTTTCACTGGCCACAATTTTGACATCGATACCATGGGGAAAAACTGCCATATAGATATTTTTAATATTATCTCATAATTTGGCAGCAGGTATATTAGGCTGCTGTTACTTTAAAGGGACAGTTCACCCAAAAATGAAAATTCTATCATCATTTACTCACCCTCAAGTCGTTCCAAACCTGTATAATTTTCTTTGTTCTGTTGAACACAAAGGAAGATATTTTGAAGAAGGTTTGTAACCAGGCCACTTTGGGGCACCATTGACTTCCATACTAGGAAAAAAACTACTATGGAAGTCAATGGTGCCCCAAAACTGTTCAGTTTAACACATTCTTCAAAATATCTTCCTTTGTGTTCAGCAGAACAAAGAAAATTATACAGGTTTGGATCAACTTGAGGGTGAGTAAATGATGACAGAATTTTCATTTTTGGGGTGAACTATCCCTTTAAAGCCTGACGCATGGATCCATTATACTGTACACAACACATGCGTTTCCTTTCTCAACTGTTTACTTTCACATAACTGATTGTGTTCACATGAATAATCGCCAAGTACAGTCATTTTGACATTATTTTGTGTGTATTTAACTGTTTAGACGCAATAAGAACTCAATTTAATACTGAAAGGTGGCTTTATGTGCATGCACTTTGGGTGTGAGCACAAAATCTGCAGGAATGAGTAAAATTATGCGCAATATGTGCAATCCCATGCCGAAATTCAAGCCCTGTAACACCAACAATATTCATCCGGAGCAATTTGTGAGGCGGGTTGGTGTGTCAACTGGCTGTTGGAGAGATGAGAGAGCAAGAAAGCGCAGCTAGTATCATGTATCTATTCTGTGGAAAATGAGTATTGGAAGTGTTTCAGATATTTCAGTATCGATATGTATCGAAAAATGTATATTTTTGACAACACTTAGTGCACTTAGTTTATTATTTCAGATGCCTTTTTAAAAGACAACCATTGAAAAATGTATATATTATATACTCTATATAAATTGTGTAAATAATTGCTAAACTCGCAATTGCATGTTATAAAGTCCAATTCTGAGAAAAAAAAGCCGCTCACAATTCTGACATTTGTGAGCGAGTTTATATCTTGCAATTCTGCAGAAAAAATTCATCATTGTGAGATATAAACTCGCAATTGTGAGAAAAAAAGTCAGAATTATGAGATAAAACATCGTAAAAACATCGGTAACACTATTTTGATAGTCCACTTTCGACATTCTACTTGCTATAAGTAACTTTGCAACTACATGTCAACTACCAGTCATTAGAGTATTAGTAGACTGTCTGCTTAAGATCTGCTTATGAAAACACTTTATTTTGATGGTCCCCCAAAAATCTAAATAAAGTGTAACCAAAACACTTGAATATTAGATTTGTGAGGACCATTAATTGAAAATATTCCCCTCCATCACAGTTCTCATATTCTATTTCAATATGCACATATTCAAATTTGGCATTCATGATACATATGAGACAAGAACTATTTAAGTTTAAGATCATTCTTGATGTTAAACATGGCATGAGATATCTTGATGTGTCATATTTGATATGATACAAATGTGAACACCAAAGTGAATACCGACTTAAATTACAGACTTTTTCTCGCTCTAAGCTATCATACAGCTTAGTAGACTTAATATCGCATGACTGCTACAATTACTACTACAACTATGGCATTTTTATGGTTCTTTTAATTGATTTTGAGACTGACACCCCCTGGTCTCATGGGAGTGGGCAAAGCTAACAAGATCTTTTGGCACATTTTGCTCTCTAATTTGTAGAATTTTCTGTGCAGCATCATGGGTAATGTAGTTTTTCACAAAGAATTCCGCAGTTAAACACGATTATTTTAAAACTAAGTTGAAATAATGCGGGTTAACATGTTCAACAGAAGCAAACACCGTCGATTAACAACCTTGTAGCTCACAGTAAGGTTGCCTTTAAGTGTTTATAAGTTATCGTTGAAAATTAATTCTCCTATGGAGAAAAGGAATGGAGTTTTTACTTCCGGAACCCGACTGTTGCACTCCATTGGCTGGTGGAGACACTTCTTTTGCTGTTTTTCACATTTTGGCTTAAACATTGTATTCATACAGCACCTTTGAATTCAAATGTGTGCAAATAAATACATAAATACATTACAACAACAGTGTTTGTTCTTGGTAAATATGAATTAACAGTATGTTGCGTGGGCGTGCCAGTACCATTGCTGCTCTGTACATTTTATATAAGGATCACAAGAGACACATGCATTCTGTAAACACTGACAACAGTATTAAGCATAATACTGACTGCATGGAAAATAGAGTAGTAGGTCATAGTAGGTCGAGATGGGGGGCAGGGAGACCCAGCTGTTGGCACGTCTCCTTCTGTTTAGATTCATTAGTGGTGTAATCTGCCCGCTCTGTAATCCCATAGCCGACAGCTGGGCACCGGGACAGCCGGTGGAGAAAAGTTCAATCACACTTAAACACACATAGACAGCAGAAACACATACAGTATACACACAAGCTGCATGCTCACAGATGTGCCACATGCACTTGCTCACACAAACAAATGCGCACACACCCACACTACTGAGGTACATCTGTTGAGTCTGTATGAGGCCTAAAATGATGTTTACACTGCTTATGTCTGCATTTCATCTCTCTTGCTCACTCTCGTCTGCAGGCTACATAAACTATTAAACCTGAGTGGAAGAGTATGATGCTGAACATGACATGTTAAATTTACTGTGAGAACTGACTTTCCCCAGCCCCTGCTAGAGGGCAGACACTATTTCACACTCTCTCACACACACACATATATATGAGGACAAGACTGCTTATACACTCTTGAACACAGTCATTTCCAATTTACAACTTCAAGATCTGGGCTATTGTGCGCTGACAAAGTCCAAAGCTGAGTAAGTCCTCCAACAGCTCACAAAAAAATATGATTTACACTACAGCTCAAAGAATTGCTCACCAAGGCTGCATTTATTTTATCAACATAATAAAACATAATGTAAAGGCCCTTTCACACCATAAGTGTAATGCTGCAGTAGAAGAAAGTTCATTGGATCATCAACGGTCAGCAGCAGAGATACGGAGACAGTGAGATTAAATACATAAATTTGTGTTATTTAACATTTAATTATTGCAAGTTTGCATAATATTCTGAGTTTGTATTTCACTGGTTTTATTCATTTTGAGGAATACTGAATCTGTTTTTGTGTAAGTGAGATGAGTAAATGCCTTCTCAGTTATTGTAGTCTAGAACTACAATAACCATCATGTTTACACAGCTCACACAACGCCTCTGCACCTTTACTCACGATTTCTCTCAACATGGAGACAGGAGAGCTGTCAGTCAATGGGAAATCAAAGTAACTTGCATTACTTATTTGAAAAAGTAACTCAAGATATTTTGTTGTGAATTTAAAAGTAATGCATTATTTTACACGTTACTTGAAAAAAAGTAATCTGATTACATGCACTCTAAAAAATGCTGGGTTAAAAACAACCCAAGTTGGGTTGAAAATGGACAAACCCAGCGATTGAGGTGTTTACCCCAGCAGTTGGGCAAATGTTTGGCCAACGTGCTGGGCAGTTTTATTTAACCCAACTATTATTTAAAAATTACTATATGGCTGACTTAAATTGAACCCAAAAAAGGTTGGAAATTAAAAATCAGACACATAATTACTAGAGGCAACAATAATAATCAAAAGGTGAACATTTATTAATAAGCAATTTAAAAAAAAAGTTGATTGTTTCAATATTATCCATTAAACTTATTAATAAATGTTCATTTATTAAACATATTAATTAATGTTTAATTTCCAACATTCTTTGGGTTCATTTTAAGTAAGCAATACAGTAATTTTTTTAACAATAGTTGAGCTAAATAAAACTACCCAGCAGGTTGGGCAAACATTTAACCCACTTGCTGGGTTTGTCCATTTTCAGCATCATTACTCCAGTCTTCAGTGTCACATGATCCTTCAGAAATCATTCTAATATGCTGATTTGATGCTCAAGAAGCATTTCCTATTATTATCAATGTTGAAAACAGTTGTGCTGCTTAATAATTTTGCTTAAGCATCTGTTTGAAATAGAAATATTTTGTAACGTTATGTCTTTTATTTTATCAGTAAAAAAAAAAACCTTACTGACCCCAAACTTTTGAACCATATAGTGTATTTGATCATAAACATACATTTGTGGGTTTTAAAGGAATATTGCACACAAAAAAGTAAATTCTGTCATTATTGACTCAACCTTATGTTGCTCCTGACTTCCTTTGATTACTATTTTGGCCAATATAATGAAAGTTAACGAGGATAGAGGCTGACAAGCTCCCAAAAGATAATGTGTGAAAAAATAAATGCCTTTGATCACCAAAAAATATCCAAAAATTTAAAAAAAATATATATATTAAATTATTTATAATTTATATAAAAAATAATAATGGCAAAAAAGTGGTCCATGCAACTACATTCCAAATCTTCTAAAGCCTTTGAGTTTATTGATCAGTTCACAGATCAGGACATTTGTGTTCCACAGAAGAAAAAAAAAAAGTCATACTAGTTTGGAACAACATGAAAGTGAGAAAATGATTCACATTTTTGGGTGAACTTATACAGAATCAACAATCCAAGTTAAATACACTTCATCAAACTAAATTTTAATTTTTTTTATATGTTATGTATATTTTAAATGAAACAAAGCTGTGCTCTAAGTACACCAAAACAAATGTTTTTATATATAAGAATAAAAAAAATATGTTTTTAACCCTTAATTTTATTTTGGAATGCAGAATAATTTTATTTTTAAACCTCTACTGAAAAAAACAATATTTAATACAAAATATTGATTGTTATCTGTATTTAGGAACGATGTGTTTGCATCTGCAAAGATGTGTTTGAAAAGGTCTTGACAAAAAAACTCACAGTATTTATTTGCAGCCCCGTGAGTAACACTTTTCTAACCCTGCTACTTAATTGCTTAATTAAAAAAACAAAAAAACAAAAAACAAATGTAACGCTGCATCCCAATTTGATTCAAATACTACTATAGGCTATGTATAATACTACCATACTACCCTTAATAGTATGTCAGACTATTATACGTCCCGAATTTAGTTAATGTCATTAACATCAAATGTGCCCAGATTATATAATATTTTGGGATTTTTTAAGTGTGCATAGCCTACGTGAATATTTTTTGGCCTAGTATTGCCCACAACATCTTGCACAACAAAAGAGGCTCTGTTCCAAAACCTACTGAGCTGCCTCAATGCCTACTGTGAGACTGCTTTCTAAAGCAGCATCCAAGCTGAGATGTGACTGATTTGTAACGCTCTGCATAGGTAGAAACACCGTACACCACATAAAAGCAAAGTAAAGCAAAGTAGACTCTGCTCACAACTGATTTCAATGGAGTTTGACTTTAGCATATTGCTAAGATAACAACATTAGCGTTTAATAAGCATAAAATACACACATTTTTACATCATTTTTATCACCATTGAACTATTCACTAATTAATACTTTTCAGTATTTTTTACACATCTTTAACACATTATACATTTTACACATTTTTCAGCATGCATTGCAATTCCTTGCTTTCTCTTTCAACTTTTTCAGTTGCAGAAAAATGGCATTTTTAAAAAGCAGTTATAGATTGCATGAATCTAAAAGTTATGTAATAATGAATTTAGCTAGATGCTAAGATAGATAGCCAGATAGTCCATTGAATCAAGATGCAATTTTATTGTATTTATGTCTGTCATACATACCCAGCAGTACTTTTCCATCATCAGCAAAGTAATTGTTGTGCAATAATATAACTATGCAAATTGGGATGCAGCTAATTACTAAACTTGATCGACCATGTTGTTCCCAAATTAAACTCTGAAGCACCAAAACACATGCAAAACATGCATTATGTATTCCTACAGTATTTGAGACATATTTTCCACACAAGTTGACACAACTAAAAAACAAAGTGTTCATAAAAGATAAAAAATGCTGGATTGCTGCTTTAGCCTGCAGTCCCAGGAACTGATCCAAGCTTTGTGGATAATCACAGACAGCTTTGTAACATCTAAGATGTCAGATGAAAGGACATGGGCATCACTGAGATGTCATGAGTTTATCCACTGCATACAAAGTACTGTATCCATATTTCATAAGGATGCCATGCATTGTTTCCTGCATGTTTTATAAGATCTTCATTGTGTATGCTTCATGTGAGTACACTGGGTTTGTATAGGTTTAAACATGCATGCGATGCAGACTAAAGGCCTGGTCACACCAAGAACGATAACTATAAAGGTAACAAAATAGATATAGAGGTGCTGGTCATATAATTAGAATATTATCTAAAAGTTGATTTATTTCACTAATTCCATTCAAAAAGTGAAACTTGTATATTATATTCATTCATTACACACAGACTGATATATTTCAAATGTTTATTTCTTTTAATTTTGATGATTATAACTGACAACTAAGGAAAATCCCAAATTCAGTATCTCAGAAAATTAGAATATTGTGAAAAGGTTCATTTTTGAAGACACCTGGTACCACACTCTAATCAGCTAATTAACTCAAAACACCTGCAAAGGTCTTTAAATGGACTCTCAGTCTAGTTCTGTAGGCTACACAATCATGGGGAAGACTGCTGACTTGACAGTTGTCCAAAAGACGACCATTGACACCTTGCACAAGGAGGGCAAGACACAAAAGGTCATTGCAAAAAAAGGCTGGCTGTTCACAGAGCTCTGTGTCCAAGCACATTAATAGAGAGGCGAAGGGAAGGAAAAGATGTGGTTGAAAAAAGTGTACAAGCAATAGGGATAACCGCACCCTGGAGAGGATTGTAAAACAAAACCCATTCAAAAATGTGGGGGAGATTCACAAAGAGTGGACTGCAGCTGGAGTCAGTGCTTCAAGAACCACTACGCACAGACATATGTGTCAAGCCTCTTGAACAACAGACAGCGTCAGAAGCGGCTAAAGACAAAAAGGACTGGACTGCTGCTGAGTGGTCCAAAGTTATGTTTTTCTGATGAAAGTAAATTTTGCATTTCCTTTGGAAATCAGGGTCCCAGAGTCTGGAGGAAGAGAGGAGAGGCACACAATCCACGTTGCTTGAGGTCCAGTGTAAAGTTTCCACAGTCAGTGATGGTTTGGGGTGCCATGTCATCTGCTGGTGTTGGTCCACTGTGTTTTCTGAGGTCCAAGGTCAACGCAGCCATATACCAGGAAGTTTTAGAGCACTTCATGCTTCCTGCAGCTGACCAACTTTATGGAGATGTAGATTTCATTTTCCAACAGGACTTGGCACCTGCACACAGTGCCAAAGCTACCAGTACCTGGTTTAAGGACCATGGTATCCCTGTTTTTAATTGGGCAGCAAACTCGCCTGACCTTAACCCCATAGAAAATCTATGGGGTATTGTGAAGAGGAAGATGTGATATGCCAGACTCAACAATGCAGAAGAGCTGAAGGCCACTATCAGAGCAACCTGGGCTCTCATAACACCTGAGCAGTGCCACAGACTGGTCGACTCCATGCCACGCCACATTGCTGCAGTAATTCAGGCAAAAGGAGCCCCAACTAAGTATTGAGTGCTGTAGATGCTCATACTTTTCATGTTCATACTTTTCAGTTGGCCAAGATATCTAAAAATCCTTTCTTTGTATTGGTCTTAAGTAATATTCTAATTTTCTGAGATTCTGAATTTGGGATTTTCCTTAGATGTTAGTTATAATCATCAAAATGAAAAGAAATAAACATTTGAAATATATCAGTCTGTGTGTAATGAATGAATATAATATACAAGTTTCACTTTTTGAATGGAATTAGTGAAATAAATCAACTTTTTGATGATATTCTAATTATATGACCAGCACCTGTAGTTCTAAAAATCGTTCTAAATATAAAAAATAGCAGTGTCCACACCACAGCTATAACGATAATGATATAAAGAAACAATATAGTTGGGATCACTTTTTTAAGAAGGATTTTTTTTTCCAGCTGTTGAGCAATAAAACACTGACAGTCAATCAGAATCCGTTCTAATTTAAGGGCTCGCGCATTTAAAATGGCAGTCGACATTGTGGAGAAGTTAATCGTGAGGTCCAGAAAAAAAACACCACTGTCTGACAAGTCAAACTCCCTTTTCAAGGATACTTTAAAGAAAATGGATATATGGAAAAAACAATCGGTCATACCCTTGGAATAAATGGTGAGAAGTATTAACGATGAGATCATTATGCCAGACTAGCAAACAGTGTAAAATAAAATTACCTCAGGTATCCAGTGCTGGTTTCGACATCATTGTCTAGCTTCATTTGAAGTTGCAGTGAAAAAGACTAGGCATTGTTTTTACTCCACTATATTGACTTCGTCAGCTAAATTCACTTAGATTGGATCAGGGGTATTTTTTTAATTTAAAAAAATAAAAATGTAAAAAAATATTTTATAATAGTGCGCCAATAGTTGCATTCATATTAACCATATAAACAAATAAATTTGCAAGAAAACTATACACTGCTCCTTAAAACTGCATTTGTTTTTACAGCGAAAAAAACTAACAGATTTTTAAAATAATGCTTTATTTAATATTTTTTTATTAGTGATGCACCTATTTTGATTTTTCATGGCCATTTAAATTTTTTTAGAAGCAAATTGGCCTATTCTGATACTGGCTGCAGATTCTTTTTTAGCAAATTTGTTGTTTATTTGTTCAAAAAAAAATATGTGTAGCTCTTTGATATTAGAGGCAAACTCTTTTTTTATCACAATCCCAACAAAGATGTTATGCACATGAGCATGAGCAGTTGTTTTTAATTTAAATGATTGTATAATTTCAAGATTAACAGCAAAAACAGCTTGGTCTGACTTTATCTTTGTGAAATGATGCTACATAAGACACTTGTACAAAACAAAATCAGCAGACTGGTTGTAAGCAAACGCACGACGAGGAAGATGAAGGAATAACAGTCTTTAATAAATCCACAGGCAAGGAAATCCACAAATGGCAAACAGAAAAAACACAACCATACAATAAACGATACCGGACAATACTCAACTGGGAACACAAGACTTAAATACACAGACAAACGAGGTGGGTAATTGAACACAGCTGAATGTGATGATGAAGGTGATCAGTTACTATGGTGACAGACTAGTGACAGGAAATGGTGCAACACAGAAGTCCAAACAGGGTGAACATGTGACACAGATGGACTGAATGAAAATGCAAATTCACTCTCTGACAGTAGGTGGCGCTTATGGAACAGCAGTGATATAGCGTTTTCATGGTTATCGCTATACACAAAGCAGCGCTGCGCCGATAAATAGGCTACTACTTTATACGGAGATAAGAGGAAAAGCCATCAAAACTTTTCTGAAGAAAGTTCCCTTCAGAGATCCATTCATATCAACCCCAATTTAATATTTGTATTATTCTTCCTATTTTTCACAAACAGTGAGCTTGTGCATGGTACAATATTTTCTCTGCTGGCGCGTATGTTCTCCTCTTTGTGTCCATATTCAGCGTGTGGCTGTGTTAACGTCCTGTTTACAGACATCGTAAATATTTCCACACAAATGACATTTTGGGAAATTATTACAAAGAAGTTTGTTTGCAAGCTTGGAATAAAGATTGACCAAAATAAAACTAAAAAAAGTTTGAATTTATGACCAGAGGACCAGTGAATCTCTATTTATTTATTTTTTATTATAGCTCAAATCATCCCCTGCATGGGCCGGATTGGACACGTTTGTGGGCCGTATTCGGCCCGTAGGCCACATGATTGACACCCCTGGATTAGATCAATTGCACTAGCTATTCACTCGAAACATAGCATGCTGAGAACATCTGCTGGTTAAAGCCGTGTAAATGCAACAAGAACAGCAAAAACATGTTGTACACACTTTGAAACCGCAGTGCGTGAGCTTAGAATAAACAGACTGTTACTGTTTGTTGGTGTGGACACAAATATAGTTATCTTTATAGTTGTCATTCTTGGTGTGAACACACCTTAACTCTGTGTGCATAATATTACTTTAACAAAAGAAATGAAAACACAGATCAGGAAACGTCACCCATAATACAACCTGAGAAGAGGGTTGTGATATGAAGCTTTGTGAATTTCCCATGTTACAGGATCAGGGTGTATCCACATAAACAGTAACACAAAGCTCATAGAAGTACCAGGAAATAGCCAGCTCTTTGCAATTACTAAATGAAACCAATCCTGCTAAAAAGTTGCCAAATGGCCCCACAGGATCGAATCTAGCCAAGGACGGCAAGAACGATGACAAGGCCAGTAAAGCTGTGTTTATGGCCCTAACAGTCCTGGGAAGTCAGAAACAATGGCTGGCTGAGGTCTGGTGTTAGTATGAACTATTGTGTAAGTCTGTAAGCTGTGAGATCAGAAACTGGTCCCAGTCCAATAACACTGGCCAGTGATCTCATATAACCTAATTTTATAGGTGCCCGGCTATTCAGGGGAATGTAGGTTTGAATGGAGCATGGGGGCTATTTTCGGAAGGGTTGCTTTGTGCTTAGAAATACCACCAGAAATGGACTACAAGACTAAAAAAGGATTACTTGTAACATCACATCAAATATCAAATAAATGAAAATCAACTACATAAAAAAAAAGAAAAAAACCTTGGTGAGCAGAAGAGATGAACAGCCTTAATATTTTAAGATGAATCGCATTTTCCAACAAATATCTAAAAATAATCTCTAAATCACTTGTGTAAATCACACACTCGCTAAAGCCTGTGATTCAAAGCAGAAATGTGTAATGTGATCAGACAGTCTGCTAGTGTCTGATAATATCTTTTAATGGCAGATGGCTTTGAAATATTACATAGATATACAACAATGGCATGTGGTGGACCTCTGAAATGAAGCCCCATGGGTTTGGCTTTTTTTAGTCCAATGCACATTCATGTTCCATTTCATATTTTTCCATTTTCACATACAGTTTTTGGGTTAAAGGGTTAGTTCAGCCAAAAAATGAAAATTCTGTCATCATTTACTCACCCTCAAGTTGTTCCAAACCCGTATACATTTTTTTGTTCTGCTGAACACAAAGGATCTCGCAAGCAGATCTCGTTGACTACCATAGTATTTATTTTTCCTAGTATGGTAGTCAATGGGGGGCGAGATCTGTTTGATTACCAACATTCTTCCAAATATCTTCTTTTGTGTTCAGCAGAACAATGAAATTTATACAGGTTTGGAACAACTTGAGAGGGAGTAAATGATGACAGAATTTTCATTTTTGTGTGAACTGTCCCTTTAATGGCATGTGGAATAGATTCTGCCTTACATCAACAAGCAACCAATTGCTTAATTTATTAGGGGTGAAACGGTAAACAAACATGACGGTTCGGTACGTACTTCGGTATTGAAGTCATGGTACGGTATGGGTTCAGTACAGCAGGGGGGAGAAAACTAAACATAAAATTGCTTCTTTTTTCTTCTGTTTTATTAAACAATGGTTTATTGAACAAACTGTGTCTCTCTCTTTAAATAAATTAAATTAAAATTAACATTTTCTTAAGGATAAAAAAATCTATCTCAGCTAATATATACAGAAAGCTGTTTCTTGCACATTACTATAATATTAATGGTTACAATTAACAACAGAGCCCAAACGATTAAATTCAGCTGCTATTTATTTTTAGATATAATCATCAACATTCAAAAAAAAAAAAAATTGCATATAAGGCAGGTTTTGCGTTAACTTCTAAATCTAACTATAAAATTATTACTCCAATTCATTTTTGAAATATAAACATTTACACAGTTATTGTCATAACTTGTTTTCATGACAAATTTATTTAAACATATTAAATAATTTAGACATCAGGTAAAGTAAATATAATGAATATCTAAGCTAATATAGTGCATATATTTAACGAAACGCTCCCCTTTACAGTTCATTTCTCTAGTGAACTAACATGCTGTCGACACTAAATGACTTGCCTGAGGTAAATGTAATGCTACGTGAGATATTATTCTCAAGCTGTTTTATTGATGTCTTTCCACTGTTGAAACACCGGTTGAGAGATTACACGTAAAGATATCTATGCATAAATTGTCTGTTCTTCTTCTTCTGCTCTTTTTCCTGTTGTGGCAGTTAGCAAACAGCGTTGCATTACCGTGCGCGCCCCCTTCTGGATTGGAGTGTGGATCGCCTGTGACTGACTGTATTCGTCGTCTGACTGTATGCACCGAACCGTGATGTCCGTATTGTGACGGTTCGGGATGAAATCATGTAATGTTACACCCCTAATGTATATATTAAAGGGATAGTTCACCCAAAAATGAAAATTTTGTCATCATTTACTCGCCCTCATATCATTCCAAACCCTTAAGATTTTGTTTAATCTTTGAAACACAAATTAACATAGTTTTTATGAAGAGCACATCACATATGGCAAACACAGAAGCTCAATAGTGCATGTGATGCACGAGAACTAATGAGGTTTGTTCTAGCGCGACGCACGCACAAGCCATGTTTACCATATGCGATGTGCTTAATGTACCGTATGTGTGTTTATATGTGAATAAAAGCCTAAATTAAAGTCCCCATGAAATCAAAATGGACAATTCTTATATAGCAGTGTTTATTACAAATAGTTTATCTGTGCACTGGTGCACATCATTATTTTTTTATTCATGTGCCCTTATATTCCTTAATCAAAGTAACTTCCCCTCTTTCTTGCAGCAACATCTCTTCTCTGATGATGTGTTTAGTGGCAAGAGGGCGGGACAACTTGTCACTCACATGAGATCAACCAATAGCAAACCACAACCATCCAATCAATTCCCGCTGGACAAAATCAAGTCTCACCCTACATTTTTTCTTTTTTGAGAAGTCGTTTCCCTTGTAATAGAGAAGAAAAGTCTATCGCAACTTTTGTTTCAATGCAATTTAAAATATTTATTCAAAACAAGTCACATAAAAGTCCCATCAAGATTTTCTACATAAAACGTTTCAATCAGTGCAGTGATGACAAATGACAGGAAGTAAAATATTCTAATAAAAAAGTGCCACTGAGTTGCCCCTGATGGATATAATCCAAAAATACTTCTAAAATTGATTTCACTGTGTCCTGGCCAACATAATCACTGAATGTACCTATTCTGCTCAGAGTCCTGAGCAGGAATCTTGGCAACAGTTGCTACAGCAACTCCTCTGGCCCTGATTCAGGAGAATGGCCTGCTGAGGATGAAGTGTGTGGTGGTAGGTTTGCCTCTCTGAAGACCAAATTTTAAGCATAGTCATCTTCTGTGTGGAACGAGGTGTTGAGAGCAACTCTTGCATCTTGTTAAAATCCATATGTTTAGGGATTACAATAACACAAGATAGGTTGTGGTTTTGATCCAATTGCACTTTTTCAAATCAGTGCTCAGTGAAATATGTTCAGTAAGCAGCTAATTTCTTTTGCCGCTTATGGGCCTTTTATCTTACAACTCTAGTAATTCATTACTGTGCTGTTCATTTTCCTGATGTTGAATTTCTTTTTATGTTTGGAAGATGAACTTCACAAATCAAAACAATGTTAGATGACCCTATAAGGTCATGTCATTATCAAGTTCCAACAGATTTCCCGGAAGACGACACCTTATCTCAACTAATTTTAATACTTGTGTACTATTGCAACCTTGGAAGAGGACACACTTTCTAGTTCAATGTGTGATGACACAAACTGCATAACAAGTTTCCAAGTTTTTTTTTCTGGTTGACAGGCCACAACCTCAACAGTGTGTCTCTACAGAACACATTCACAAGCAAAACATCCTGGATTTCACTCCAAAATAATAGAACATTTTTTACAATTACTCATTTACCTAGGTCACTTAGTCGACAAGATATGGCATGGTGTGATTAGTGGACATTTCTATGTGAACAGACTTCAAATTTTCATTTAGCAGATGAAATAATCTAATGGACTTCAATTGAAGGAGGCACCTGATCCTATCTAGAGACCCAAATATCTTTTTGACTCAGTTTATTAAGCAACTACCTCACAACAACTCAGAACACCCTAGCAACACCCTACCCACCACCTTAAACTCCCTAACAATAGCTCAGAACACCTCAGCATCATGGCAATGACTTTTACAGAGGCAAGCACCACTCATATTTTCTATGGAAAAATGTTTCAGATATTGCAAGACAGCATATATATTTTACTTATAACTGTAGTCATATAAAAATTAATTTTACAAAATTATCTATATAAACAATTATATGTGATGCCTCATATAGACTTCTGGCTAATAAATTTGACAGTATTTTGCAATAAAATTACATATAATGTAAAATTAAAAAATTTTACTGCAAGGTAGCTTGCAAATCAACCAATCAACAGGTTTTTAGTATAGCATTTTTACAGTTTTTTTTTTCCTGTAAAAATTACAAAAACCTTTTCAAGTGCAGCTATTTCATCCAAAAGGAAATGGAAATACTCTTTATCTATGAACTTTGAATGTATGAACATAATATAAGAGCAATCATAAATTCAACAGCTGTGTGAGCTTCACAATACAGGATATGTTTCTTTAAAATCTGGGTGTTGGAGCCAAGAAATCATGTCAATGATCTGTGAACATCCGTTCTCTGGCAAATCTCAACCTAAATGTCAAAAACCTATATAAGAAACTCTATGGGTTAGTTACTTTCTGCAAAAAGTAAGTTATGCAAAGCATAAACCACCAGAAGCATAATAGCCATTTAAAGGATTAGAAATCATTATGTAATCATTACATCGAGAGATAATTATCATCCTCACAAACGAGCACATATACATATCTAGGCTTATGAGTCCTATGATACTTTCTAAAAACATATTTTTGACTATGATTTCATTGGCCTATATTATCAGAAAGGTGACACTGTGGTTTTACAGACAACCGTAACATTTTGGCCATAGCCTAAGCAAGAGAAACCCACAAGCTAAGCAGCTTAAAATGATTCCAGCTATAATTCACAAGGGACCTTCTTGGTTTTTAGGCCAACTCTCTGTCAACCCCAGTTACTCTGGGCACTGACCATGTTCAATTACTTTGTAATAAAATCAACTTATTTGCTGACTTACATAATTCCAAATAGCACCTGTTTATATCCATCCATCCATCCCAATCTCGTAACTAACGTAACTATTTTGCGAGGTGGCGATTTAGTATAAAATCGTACAATGTGAATCGTACAAAAACAAACAATTTTTTAGAAAAAGTAACCATGAAGGACCACCCTTAACCCCATCCCTAATCATACCCGTCACTGGGGTGTAAACAGATCGTACTAATCAAGTGTACTCATGTAAGAGGTAATGAGATGATTAATGTTCATAAACCAACATCCAGTCTCTGTTTCATTCTGCCTCCCTCTTACACCTCAAATAAGACCCCAGATGAGCGTCTGCAGGGATGCTGTGCATGAACAAGATGCTCATCCCCACACAGTGATTGTGATCTCCCACATTGGCACAGCGGTGTCTGTCTCTGCTGCCCTCTCGCAGTGTCTGACATCCTTGCGGAAAAGGGACAACCTGATTCCCAGACGACCAATCCTCTGCACATGATTATCCCACCCAGTGTGATCATGCTAATCCGATGAAGAGACCAGAAATACAGGCACTATTAGACTATGAATATGTTGGATAACAGCACAGGGGGTGTGGGAGGGACGTGCCAGAGAATCTCCATCATAGGAGGAATCACAGGGTGAAGACAATGAGAATTTGCCCAGTGCACACACCTCCTGCTAAATGAGATATCAGAGAGGCAGACTGACAGTAGTAGTCTCGAGGGCTACTGAGTAACTTTAAGCTTTTGAGACAAAAGTCCTATTACACAAATGCCTAATTCTAGCAGTGGTTTTGTATGTTGCTTTTAAACCGAAACTGTCTTAAATTAAAATATTGTGAAAATGAGTTTCTTACTCAGCATTCTTAAATCAAGATACATTTACTTAAAGGATTAGTTCACTTTGAAATGAAAAATACCCCAAGATGTACTCACCCTCAAGCCATCCTAGGTGTATATGGCTTTCTTCTTTCTGATGAACACAATCAGAGTTATATTAATAAATATCCTGACGCATCTAAGCTTTATTATGGCAGTGAATGGGACCAAATATCTAGCTTCTGCCAGATCACCTTCTGTATTCAACTTAGGAAGAAAGCTTTTTCTGTAAGTTGAATAACTAGGACATGGCGTTACACTTTCTTCGTAAGTTGAATACAGAAGGCGGTCTGGCAGAAGCTAGATATTTGACTTTATAACTTGTTAAATATGGATATTATTCTTACACAAATGCATCGCTGCACTTCAAAAGGCCTTTATTAACCCCCTGGAGCCGTGTGGAGTACATTTTGCTTTGAAAGGATGCACTTTCTTGAGCTTTATACTCATTGGCCCCATTCACTGCCATTATAAAGCTCAGATGCAACAGGATATTTATTAAAATATCTCAGATTGTGTTCATCTGAAAGTCATATACACCTAGGATGGCTTGAGGGTGAGTAAAGCTTTAGGTAATTTTCATTTCAAAGTAAACTAATCCTTTAATAAGCATAATGACATAATATATACCTAATGTATTATCCTGAAAAGTATATCAAAATTAAGTGAGTTTATGCTTAAAACAAGAAAAAATGGGGTATGAAAAATAACATGTTTTGCATTTAAATTAAGTTTTATTTTTCTTAACCAATGGCAGATATGTTTTTCTTGTTTTAAGTATAAACTCAATTCATTTAAATACATTTGTTCAGAGAAATTCTTTGTTTTTCTAAATTATATTTATCTTTATTTGTTTTGTTTTCAAAAAATGCTTAATATCTCAAGTCATTTTGCCTCTCAAGTCATTTTCTTCTTGATTGTAACATGTGAAACATGCATTGTCTCTAAAGCATGCTTTGAAATGATATGTATGGTGAAAAGCGCCATATAAGCATGAAATTAAAATGACTTGAAATATTTGTAAAGGAAAACAAGACAAGAAAACTGAGTAAGAAGTACACATCTCTTCTCAACTAAAATTAATATAACATTTTTCTATAGCTGCTGGGTAAAACGTGAACCCAATAAACCACACTGACATATTAAAGCAACAGTCATAAGAATATATAAAGCTGATTTTAACTGAAAGTTTAAATTGTGCTCTTCTCACAACAAAGCTATTTTTCAGCTATATACCCTTTATTAATTTCAGTATCTGTTGAACAAAAAATGTTTTTGTATGTTAGGTTTTTTTTTTAGGTTTAAAATGTGCTGAAAAGCCTATAACATTTAAAAGCTGGTTCTCATTGTGACAATTTTGCTCATATAATTTTAATCAAAACAGGGGCATATAACCACAAATGTGGGTCAAAGTGGGTTAAATTAACTGTATATTTTTAACTGGACAACAATGATGGAAAGCTCAATAGCAAGGCATGTATAAGTATAAGCCCACTCTGAGAAATGTTCACAGGAGTGAAAAGTGTGACAACTAGCCCCAGATTCCCATATATTCTACACAAACATTCATCCACATAGACGACTATGTTCTCTGATCATATAATAATTATCTAAATTGTAAAATGACAAAAGTGTTGGCATGATGTGCTAATACATGTGTTCACATAAACACCGTCTGTGGCTCATGAGGTAAGTTGCGAACAACGCAAAACATACATGTATTCAGAAAACAGCGTGTGCAAAGCATATATCAGTGCATACGCACACATGACATACATATATGGGGATTCCATATATGCATGTTCACATTCCAACACAGAGCTTTGCATAGAGAACATAAGGTATATATCTGTGCATTATTGGCTTATGTTAGTCAGGCAAACCAGAAGTGGGTCAGTTTTAAGGGTCATAGTTCATGCACTGGTGAGTGTCTAGAAAATAAAAGTGAATAAAATCACTGAACCACAACTGGTGGAGGTGTCAGGGTGGACATGAGCAAGGGGTTGGCTGGATGCAGAAGAGTAGATGCCCTCTTTCCTCTCTCTCTCTCCATGCCAGAAAACGTTGCCCATTCTCACATTAAAGAGCTTTTCTGTTTCTCGCGTAAAGGGAGTACAGTACGGAGACTATCTGCTGGTTGTGTGAATCAACAGGCTTCAGGCTCTGAAACATGAATCAATGTCACGACCGACAAAAGACTGAGCCACTCCCGCGCCCGCCGCGGCGCCGCGCTGCGCGATCCCCGGCGCGTCCGGAGGTGATAGTAACATAATTAGAGAATGTGTTGAAGGTGAGAGAAAAAGTGACAGGTGAAGCACTAGGCTATCCTATTTACAGGGGGATTCCTTGCTCTTGTGCACAATAACCTAGACACACAATATAAGGGCGTTGAACATGCCAATAAAAAGCACTGCTATATGAACATCAAACACTGGCTTTTGAGGAACATGGCATATATGCATCGCAGGCTCTACAATATATGCAATGTGATATATGTACAGCGTGTAATGCACATCCAAACCACTAAATTATGTCATTCAGACATAATGGGACACATCTGACAGCTTCTAATGCTGTTTAACTCAGTGTGTGTGTATGTGCGGATGGATGCACCTAGTGAGTAAAATAAACTCAGTGACATCCATTGTAACAAAAGCATATAATAAAACTACCTGTTTTGAAAAAAGGCTCCGTGTCTGCATCGTTCGGTCCATCCTCAGCCGCCTCGGCAGAATTCATCATTGCAGAATATGTTTCCACGGATGATGATTATGATGATGGTCAGATTTTACACCTATGGATCTTTGCAATCTATGTGTGAAGAACACCAGAGCGCGTGGCCGTCTCCATTGGTGAACGCTCGTAGTAGTGAATGATGATGATGATGATGATGATGATGCCGGAGGTTCTGCGCTCAGCGATACTGTATCCAGCGCTCCACCGGGCGCTATTGTTTAAAGCCTACCCGCCTCTGCAAGACAACTGCTGGGGGAACCCCGATAGAGAGAGTCGGAAAAAACGCGCGTGCGACGTTAATGCAGGTCTTGTAAAATCCCTTATTCATTCGTTCCTCCTCCACCCGAAGTATATTCCTTCATTCGTTCGATGTCTTGCACAACCCAGTGGATATAATGGCAGCGCTCCCCTACACTGACCGAACGAACCGCAATTTGCCTCCCACGATGGGCTCCCACTATTACAGATGAAACAATGCAGCTAATGCAACGACTGTTGTAGATGTATGTAGCCTGTATAATCGTTCTAGCGCGAGGGAGGTTCTTTATTGTGGTGCAGCCTGGAGAACTGGACCAATCTGTCCTCCTGATGTGCTCAAGCGCTTCCTAATAATGGGGTGTGTGTATTTTTCAAGAGGCCGGAGAACCCCTACCATCACCATACGGTCCTTTTTAAGGGATGCTTACTAATTAGAATCAGTGAATCGCAGTCTGTTATCATTGGAACCTCCTTAAAATTAAAACTTATTTGCTGGGGTTTTTTTTATTATTAAAAATGAATATTTCTTCGCTGAATATCAACTTAGATTATTTTCCTAAAAATTCCTATTCGTTATAATTTTTTTATAATCTGTAAAATTAAAATTTTTGAAAATAGATTTAAGCTTTTGCTTTTATTTAATATATTTTTTATAAG
>RJVU01051519.1:4468510-4488151 GCA_003731715.1 Anabarilius grahami | reverse complement strand
CAGTTTGTTCGTAATTTTAAAGGAACACTCCACTTTTTTTGAAAATAGGCTCATTTTCCACCTCCCCTAGAGTTAAACAGTTGAGTTTTACCGTTTTCGAATCCATTAAGCCAATCTCCGGATCTGGCGGTACCACTTTTAGCATAGCTTAGCATAGTTCATTGAATCTGATTAGACCGTTAGCATCTCGCTCAAAAATGACCAGAGAGTTTCGATATTTTTCCTATTTAAAACTTGACTCTTCTGTAGTTACATCGTGTACCAAGACCGACGGAAAATGAAAAGTTGCCATTTTTTCATTTTGCGAATGAGAGCAGCCTATAGTTCCTGGCCATATCGGCCTAGAAAATCGCAACTTTTCATTTTCCGTCGGTCTTAGTACACGATGAAATTACAGAAGAGTCAAGTTTTAAATAGGAAAAATGAAACTCTTTTTGGTCATTTTTGAGCGAGATGCTAACGGTCTAATCAGATTCAATGAACTATGCTAAGCTATGCTAAAAGTGGTCCCGCCAGACCCGGAGATTGGCTGAATGGATTCGAAGACGGTAAAACTCAGCTGATTAACTCTAGGGGAGTTGGAAAATGAGCCTATTTTCAAAAAAAGTGGAGTGTTCCTTTAAAGGGTTAGTTCACCCAAAAATGAAAATTCTGTCATTTATTACTTACCCTCATGCCGTTCCACACCCATAAGACCTTCGTTAATCTTCAGAACACAAATTAAGATATTTTAGTTGAAATCCGATGGCTCCGTGAGGCCTGCATAGGGAGCAATGTACACTTCCTCTCTCAAGATCCATAAAGGTACTAAAAACATATTTAAATCGGTTCATGTGAGTACAGTGGTTCAATATTAATATTATAAAGCGAGGAGAATATTTTTGGAGCGCCAAAAAAAACTAAATAACGACTTTAGTGATGGCCGATTTCAAAACAATTCTTCAGGAAGCATCGGAGCACAGATGAATCAGTGTGTCGAATCTGCTGTTCGGAGCGCCAAAGTCACGTGATTTCAGCCGTTGGCAGTTTGACACGCGATCTGAATCATGATTCGACACACTGATTCATTAAATGTTCCGATGCTTCCTGAAGCATTGTTTTGAAATCGGCCATCACTAAATAAGTCGTTATTTTGTTTTTTTGGCGCTCCAAAAATATTTGCGTCGCTTTATAATATTAATATTGAACCACTGTACTCACATGAACCGATTTAAATATGTTTTTAGTACCTTTATGGATCTTGAGAGAGGAAGTGTACATTGCTCCCTATGGATGCATCACGGAGCCATCGGATTTCAACTAAAATATCTTAATTTGTGTTCTGAAGATTAACGAAGGTCTTACGGGTGTGGAACGGCATGAGGGTAAGTAATAAATGACAGAATTTTCATTTTTGGGTGAACCAACCCTTTAAGTCACAAATGAAAACGGTTGTAAAAAAGAAAGCAAAATTTCATGGTCTGGAACGCATATATGAGTTAAAAATCTTCCTAGCTCCACTTCCACTCCGCGAAACAATAAACAAAACGTCAGCGTTTCTGAAACGACAGTCAGCCAATCAAATTAGAGGACCGGAACTAACCTGTTGGCCAATGGTAAAAACAAACAACATTTTAATGATTAATAAAGTAGTGCATTATTTTATTGTGTTAGAGAACGTATTATATTCTCAGTATGGTCTAAGTATAATACTAACAATATTATTTGGTTTGGTGAGAATTTGCCATCAGCACTAGTGTCAATCACCACACCCCCCTTATGAATGAGAATGTTTATTTAGAAATCAAAAGTATGCTTGAACGTGGGCACAATTGTGTTGTTTCTGGAAGTTAAATAGCCCTGTCGACTCTAACCAGGAAATTTAGTCCTTCCTGTGATTCAGATTTTGCACATGGGTGAATTCAGCATCTGCGAAAACAAATGATTGTATGCTTAATGATTGTATTACCACAGTATGACTTGCAGATTTGTAAGATAACATTAAAATGATTAATCATTCTAGTGCATACCTTAAATTCAGTGACTGAGAATGAAATGTTTTCTTAGAGAGAGATTGAGGCTAGAAAATGATGGTGAAATGCCGCCCTCTTGAGGAAATGTGGTGTCAAAAAATACTGAAGTTTTTAGTATTTTTCATTCAGTTTAAAACAGCTATTGAATTCAACAAAGCACGCAGTGTTTTAGTAGAAATACTTTATTTGTATCGATTTGCTACTTATTTAAATGAACCTGTAACAGATTGATTGTTTATTCTTGGTGTAGGTCTTAACTTTCATAATGTCTCTTGCACCAAAGAAGGTGATAATCCCTCCGGAAGGATGCCATCAAATCCTAGCTGCAGAACATCATTGAGTGGGCAGCACTCTGAGGATCAAAACGAACAGCTTCACATCACTTTATGCAGATTTATTTAACCTGCTGAGAAAGCAGAATACAAAATCTATCAAGTCATCAAACATTCATAAGGAAGAATTTCAATTCTTGAGGTACTTTAGAGCACTGGTCCAGGAAAACCCTCTGCCCACCATTTCTGATTTTGTGGACCTGAAAATGTCACTGCTGTGCATGCACAGGTGATCATATTCTTGACTCTTGAGTGAATAAAACTACAGAATTTATGGCTTACATTAAATTTGGTTGATGATTGTCTGCAAAATATGGCTATTGTTGTTAATGGCTTTTGTATTTTTTATACATTTTATATATTCAGAAATGCCGTGGCTCATCATTTATGCTTTATACTGAACGACGATGAGCTCACATGTGTGCACTGATGCACGTTTGCCATTTAAGATGTTCTGTGACCTGTATCTGAATGGCAGAAAAGAACAGAGAGGTTTCACAGACTCAAGATGACATGGCAATCTCTTACCTGGATGCACAAATGGGAATTAAATATTTTTCGCTTCA
Source organism: Anabarilius grahami (assembly GCA_003731715.1). Taxonomy (NCBI): domain Eukaryota; kingdom Metazoa; phylum Chordata; class Actinopteri; order Cypriniformes; family Xenocyprididae; genus Anabarilius; species Anabarilius grahami. The sequence goes on along the minus strand of RJVU01051519.1, from coordinate 4,485,241 downwards.
GATATCCGTTTCTTATTTTATAATATCTCTAATTTTAAACAGAAAAAGTAATAAAGTGTATTTTACAGATGTAGTTGTTCAACAATAGTTTATAGATAACAGATTATAAACAAGCAAACTACAAGATCAGGCATAACATTATGACCACCTTCCTAATATTGTGTTGGTCCCCCTTTTGCTGCCAAAACAGCCCTGACCCGTCGAGGCATGGACTCCACTAGACCCCTGAAGGTGTGCTGTGGTATCTGACACCAAGATGTTAGCAGCAGATCCTTTAAGTCCTGTAAGTTGTGAGGTGGGGCCTCCATGGATCAGACTTGTTTGTTTAGCACATCCCACAGATGCTCGATTGGATCAGTGTTGCCAGACGTACGATAATTATCGTATTTGTACGATAATTTTGACCTCTGTACGATGTACGATCAATAATGAAAAAAATCCCATAATGTACGATAATTTCAGTATTTTGTGACACTTCAAATGATGGTCGTTATAAATCGGCTCATTGATCTTGCTGTGTGGATCCTCTATGTCATGACTGTATGGAGAACGTGAACTTTGTTAGGCACGTCTTCCATCTCATCTCATGTTACGCCTTCTCGGCCAATCATCGTGGAGAATGACTCCCTCTCACGAGCACAAGTTAAGTTCCTGCTGCGGCGCTTAGGTCAGTTGTTTCCCACTAATGTACGCCTAATTATTTATGTATTGTGGTAATTTGCAGTTCATGTCAAAAAGTTGTTGGTCTATAGATAAATAGCTGTATACTGTACGTTTGAGTTGTCATGTCACCTTTATTTATACAGCTCTTTTTGCAAAGTATAGTTTTACAGAGATAGAGGGAACATTAATTGGCTGTACAGCAGCTAAAAAAGTGTGATTGTCCAGCTTAAGTTAGTTCAGTATTGATTCTTTCCGTTGTAAAAATCAATAGTTATTAATTTAGTTCATTTACCTAAAAAGGCATGTACGATAATTGAGCTTCTGGTACGATAATTGGACATTTCCAACACTGGATTGGATTGAGATCTGGGGAATTTGGAGGCCAACTCAACACCTCAAACTCGTTGTTGTGCTCCTCAAACCATTCCTGAACCATTTTTGCTTTATGGCAGGACACATTATCCTGCTGAAAGAGGCCACAGCCACTGGGGAATACCATTTCCATGGTCTGCAACAATGCTTAGGTTGGTGGTACGTGTAAAAAAAGTAACATCCACATGGATGGCAGGACCCAAGATTTCCCAGAAGCATCACACTTCCGGCTTGCCTTCTTCCCATAGTGCATCCTGGTGCCATGTGTGTAAGCAATGCACACTCACCCGGCCATCCACGTGATGTAAAAAAAAAAAAAACATGATTCATCAGACCAGGCCACCTTCTTCCATTGCTCCGTGGTCCAGTTCTGATGCTCACATGTCCACTGTTGGCGCTTTCGGTGGTGGACAGGGGTCAGCATGGGCACCCTGACTGATCTGCGGCTATGCAGCTCCATACGCAACAAACTGTGATGCACTGTGTATTCTGACATTTCTATCAGAACCAGCATTAACTTCTTGAGCAATTTGAGCTACAGTAGCTCGTCTGTTGGATCGGACCACACGGGCCAGCCTTCGCTCCCCACGTGCATCAATGAGCCATGACCCTGTCGCCGGTTCACCACTGTTCCTTCCTTGGACCACTTTCGATAGATACTGACCACTGCAGACCGGGAACACCCCACAAGAGCTGCAGTTTTGGAGATGCTCTGACCCAGTCGTCTAGCCATCACAATTTGGCCCTTGTCAAACTCACTCAAATCATCACGATTGCCCATTTTTCCTGCTTCTAAAACATCAACTCTGAGGACAAAATGTTCACTTGCTGCCTAATATATCCCACCCACTAACAGGTGCCGTGATGAAGAGATAATCAGTGTTATTCACTTCACCTGTATATAGGCCTCGTACAAATGTATCTGAACCCTGACTTAATGTTTTTGTCCACATAAATCTTTTTATATATTTTTGTTCACTTTTCCCTTTTGAAAAGCTCTAATTTCTTTCGCCACAGGAAGGCATATAATGGCATGATGAGGTGTCTGATTTCATCAGCAGTCATAAGTGTGTTTGGGATGAGCATTTAATGGGATAACGAGAGGAAGAGAACAGACTGAAACCTCATCCACCCATTTCCCAGGAGCCAATAAACACCCCAAAATAGCGTTGAGGGTTTTCAGCTTTCTTGCTCTGACTCAAGACTGGATGTAATGTAGGGTATTCAGCACTGCAGTGTCGGTAGACCACCACTGGTGACTGATTTAATTTCACTGGAATTAATGAAAACTACTTGAGCTTATATATTTAATGTTGACGAAGAAAATCATTATACACACATACATACAAAGCAGCAAATTCAAAATCGCTTCTAACACTGACACGCGGGAATATCATTTTACAAAACCGCGAAGTACTGATTATTCTTCCACTCCATCTCCATAGAAACACCCTTTCGGCGTCTGAACTGAGCTCTTAATGGGCGTTATCCAAATCTGAGGAGATGAGTGGCTAGTGTTCATATGACTGACATAGTCTGAGACCAATAGACGAAAGGTTTGCAAAGATTTCCACCAATGAAATCCAGAGATTAAAACGAATTGTTTTTCTATTGGACTACGGCACTCGGCTTCCGTTTTGAACGAAACGATTGTGTAGAGGCAGTTTGTTTTGATTTTCATCCATTAGTTTTGGGATTAGTAGTTTGATATGTCATTGGTCTTTACGTTTTTGAAGTTAATGCACGCAATAAATACAAGAAGTAAACCATTAGTAGACCTTTATGATCATGATAAATAAATGTTTGCTGCTTGATACATGTAGGTGAAGATTTAACCGAATATACATCTCGCATGGCAAGTCAAGGAGTATCAAGATCAAAGGTAGTGGTTGTAAACTATTATATTTGTTTTAATTATTATATATTTAAGTTATAATGTTTTGTTTTATCACTAAAGCAAATTATATTTTGCAGGTGGTTTCATCAGGCAGGCTGACAGGCTCTGGACGGGGACAAATACACAAAAAACGGTAACAAACCGGATAACAATGTCCATACTGCATGAATTTTAGATGCTATTTGTAACACACATTTAACAAACATAAATGCTGTCTGGTTTAGTGTTGCTGGGAGTCGTGTGCCTCCTCTGGAACCAGCGTATTCTCTTTATTCTACAGACTCTGAAGATCAGGTAAAGAAGCATTCATGAAGTAGTGTAAAGAATCAGTATATAATCAGTGACATTCTTTCACATTGACAATTGCTTCCAGGTGACAACAATACACAAGGGACTGGACCGATGTGCTGCTTTACTCAATGGAATACTTCAATCTGAACAAGCAGGTATTGTATTTACAAAATCACACCTAATTTTCCATGTTCAGCAATTAAGTACCGATGAGATTTGATAATCTTCACACAACAGAATCAAAGCCCAAACCACAGGGAACAAAAAACTACACCTTCAAATCCAAACCCAAGAATTTATCAAGAAAAATCGAGATTGACAAGAAAAAGCATGGGAAGAAGACAAACACGGCAATACATGTGAAAAAAAGGGCAGGTAATGTGCTCAAATATAGTGTTCTTTATTTTTTCATCTTAGAAATACTTGTGGAACTTGTTTTGAAATCTGTTTTTTTGTGGAAGCTGGTTCCACCATGGAATATTAAAATAAAAAAGGTAATTGCGACTTTATATCTCACTTATTCCGAATTGCGAGATATAAACAACCTTATTAAACTCACAATTGCTGGGAAAAAAAGTCAGAATTGTGAGTTTATATCTCACATTTCTGACTTTTTCCTCAGAACTGTGAGATATAAACTCAGAATTGCAAGAAAAAGTCAGAATTGTGTGATTTAAAAAAAGTAAATTCTGACTCTTTTCATGCAATTTTGAGTTCAGAATTGCACATTTGTTTTAACCAGCTTCCATTGTTTTTAAAATGACATGTTTGTCAATCTTTTTGTTTCACTTTCATCCTTTGTTGTAAAAATCCTTAGTAGGATATGAATGCCACAGCAGGTGATTCTTTTTAACAACCATTTGCAGAAGCATAAAATAAATACTGCTTGACAGCTTATTGTATTTTTCTTACTGTAGCTGCAGTGCAGAAGACGATTCCACCTGCCAGCTGTCACCTGAGTTCAGCAGGGCAGCCGTGTTGTCGTGGTGATCAGAACTCTGGGATCAGATGGGCGCAAGGATCACAGGATCAACCTTCAGCACTGACCCGTGTAACGCAAGCAGAAGATGCCCAGCAAAACTCAGTTCCACTGGCCTACTCTCAGCCTGCTGCCAGCTGTAATCTGCCGACTTCTGGTAAACAGACACATTAACACATTATAAAACAACTGGTACTTTTAATACATTTATTAATAAATAAAATATCTAAAATATTTAGTTCTGTGGGTTTCGTAAGGGCCTACTCAAATGATGATCATTTATAAGAATGTCTTACTCTAATCAGTATGGTTTCTCCCTCTGTTTGCAGGTCAGGTTCAGACATCCACTGTATTTAACTGTCGGCTGACTACATCTACTCCTGCGTTGAGCCCTCAGAGACCTGGATCAGCTCACAGTGAACCTGTACATCTACTGCAGCATAATCTATTAAGCAACTTAAAATAGAACAGCGAGAGCTGTCAATCAATTCAAAACGAATCAATCACATAAAATACACAATATGGTGATTGAAGGGTTAGTTCACCCAAAAATGAAATTTCTGTTATTAATTACTCACCCTCATGTCATTCCACACCCGTAAGACCTTCGTTCTTCTTCGGAACACAAATTAAGATATTTTGATGAAATCCAAGGCGTTTTTTTATCCTCCACTAAAAAAACAACGAAATTACCACATTTAATGTTAATCTGTGTTCTGAAGATGAACGAAGGCCTTACGGGTGTGGAACGACATGAGGATGAGTAATTAATGACACAAATTAAATTTTTGGGTGAACTAACCCTTTAATAAAATAATTAGAAAGATAATTCATCAACTTTACTTTGTCAGACAAGTGTTTAGTAGAAAGGACAAAAGTGGAATTCAAATCTATTTGTTTTATCATAATAACTGAACATAAGCCTATTACTTTAACACTGAATTTGCATAGTCTATGTAAATTATTAACTTCTTGGTCTATGTACTGTACATATGTGTCAGACACACACTGCCATTCAAAGTTTGGGGTCGTTAAGATTTTATTAATGTTTTGGAGTCTCATGCTTACAAAGGCTGCATTTATTTAAATAAAAATACAGTAAAAAACAGTAATACTGTGAAATATTATTACCATTTAAAAAAATACTTTTCTATTTTAATATATTTTGAAATGTAATTTATTCCTATGATGGCAAAGCTGAATTTTAGCAGCCATTAATCCAGTATTAAATAATTAAAAATTTAAATAATTTCTTAAAAACAAAGAAATTTAAATTTGGTGCTGCGCAACAAAACATTTCTTATTTTTGCCAATGTTGAAAAAAGTTGTCTTAATTGCTGTATATTTTTTTGTGGAAACAGTGATACATTTTTTTACATTGATAGAATTTCAATCATTTATTTGAAATAGACCTTTTTTTTTGTGATAAAATGATCAATTAAATGCATACTTGCTGAATAAAATAATTAATTTAACTTATTGACCTCAAACTTTTGAATGGTTTTGGTGGCTTTCTTTGAAATGCTGTGACGGTAGGATGATTTTTATTGAATATACATATTGGATGTGTCAAATTAAACAGTTATTTGTACTAAATGAACACTTTTAATTGAGTGCTCTAATAATACAGGTGCTTTTCCTTTCTCTGTCTTCCTGTCTATTTCCTGGTTACTTTTACACTCTGACACACTCATTGGATCTGTTTGCCTACGTGTCTCATTCTTCATGCTTTTGTCTTTCTCTGTCATTTAGTGTACTTCAAAGTGTGTGCTGAGCAGTGGTGGCTCATCTGGGGAGTTTCATCAGTTGAGTGCTGCCATCCCCTCCTGCCCTCATGCTTCTGTAGAAATGTCTGCCACTCCAACTCAGTATGCGGCTTCTTTCTCCATGCCACCTGCAGTCCAACAACAGTCTCCAGTTACTGTATCTCCTGTCCAAAATGGATCCTGCGCTCCAGTAGGGCACGGGCTACCTATAATCACCAGCCCTATCTGCAGTGTTTCTAAGGTTGACTTGACATCATCCACTGGGTCCTTGACCTGTTCCTCAGCAACACAGATGCCCAAGCAGCTCCGGGTCAGCCAAACTCAACCTGATCCAAATGGACCAGTACAGGAGATCTGCACTGAGGAGAGTGTGGAGAAGGGAATTACTGGTGCAGAGGATGAAGATGAAAAAGATGGGATGGATAAGACACCTGTCAGAGACATCAGCTGTCAGACCAGCTATGAGAAATTAACAGTTCACAAAGACAAACCCATCAGTCCAGAGAAAACCGCACAGAAAGTGATGACTCTTAAATATCTGCTGGGAGAGCTGAAGACTTTAGTGGCTAATCAGGGTGAGAATATTTGATTTATTTTTACATTCATTTTCTTTTCCTCCCTTTGACTTTCTGTCCATCTTTAACACTTCTGATTGGATGACACTGACTTTAATTTTATAGACAAAAACAATGATATATTTGGGAGCTTTTTATTTTTATAAATCTTTTTCTCGCTATGTTGTTGTCAGGGTCTTATTACAGGGCTGTCATCTGGAAGTCATCATTTATAAAAGTTGATAACCATCCCAAGTTTGAAATATCTAATTCACATTCTTTAAAAATCAAAATATTGGACCTTCAGATGTCATGACACACAAGGATTGAGTTGCTGGATTTGCAGATTCTCAAAACTTGACAGATAAGCAGATTTTCTCTCTGTGTTATTTTCACATTCACATATTTTCTCTTCTGTGCAGACAGTGATGCTGTGCGCCTGATCTCTGAGGTGGAGCAGATCATCTCACTACTTCCTGTCATGGTGGGCAGCACCAACATCCAGGCTGAGATTGCGCTCGCTTTACAGCCACTCAGGAGTGAGAATGTACAGCTGCGAAGGTCAGCGACACAAAGAGTGTATAGAATCCTAAATCTTAACTACTGCTGCAGAAAAGAATACAACACAATTACAGACATGCATGTCAGTGTGTTGCAAGGATGTGTGTGTATTTGTATTAACGCTATTAACTGATTTAAGACTGTAATTGAATGAATTACATAATATGCCATTTAATCGCATGTATCAATACATTGTTGGGATTTTGTATTTATTTGCATGTCTCCTAGGCGTTTGCGAATACTCAATCAGCAGTTACTGGAGAGAGAGAGAGCAGAACGGCGAGGCAGAACGGAGGCATGCGACATGGAGGGTGAGTGTTCTCTCTGTTCTGTCTGTAAAGGGCTTGACTTAAGAAGAAATACATCATATGGAAGAGTAAATGTGAAAATATGTAAATATATTTTTGAATTCAGCTTTTTATTTTCTTTCTAGCCGAGTGAGATGCATGAAAACTACCTTTGTGTTCATTGGCATGGTTGTGTTACAGTGGTTGCATTGCAGTCTCTGAACTTCACTCTACAAACTCAGTTAAATGAGAGCAGAAGAGAGCTTGATGATCTGCAACAGGAGAACATGAGTCTACGGAAAGCCACGGAGGACAAAGACAATGAGCTGAAGCAGCACAAAGAGTTGTATGAGTTCGAGAACAGTCGGCTAAGGCTGGGTAAGAGTATTCTCTTGGACTGTTGGGTTTTTTTTAGTTTAAAAATCATGTTTGTATTTGGAAAGGAAATTCATATTATATTGTTGTTTCATTATTTTTATTTTATTATATTATAATAAATACATTATCCTTCTGTTATGTTTTATATTATCCCATGATCCTTTCTAAAAAAAATCTTAATAATGGACATGTTAACACTTTACAATAATGTTTAATTTGTTAACTTTAGTTAACTATATTAGTTAACTTGAACTAAAAATAAACAATACTTGTACAGCATTTATTAATTTTAATGTTAATTTCAACATTTACTAATACATTTTTAAGATCAAATGTTGTATCTCTTAACATTAGTTAATGCACTGTGAACTAAAGCTGCTTTTCCACCGAAATTACCTGGAACTTTTTTCCTAGGAACTTTTTTCCCCCAGACCTGTTGCTGTCTGCTTTTCATCGGGGTCTAAAGTACCGTGAAGATTAAGTCCGATGACGTAGGACTGCGCGCAACTTTCCAGTTCCCGCTGGATTTCGTCCTCTGCATATGAGGTTTAATAAAGACTGAACCTCGTTGTCGGTCCATCTGCCGTATTTTTTAAACTCCATTATTAATTCGAATAGCAAACAACTCTTACTGCACACACCGCAACAGACTTTTAAAAATAGTGGTTGAAATAAAATGCTGCGTGGAGTCAACCAATCAAAATGCTGCATGAACTGAACCAAACAGCCTGTTCAGCGTCCAAGTCCCACCCCTGAAAGTTCCTGAACTTTGAAAAAGCAAGAAAGGACTTTCTGAGGGGGAAATTTTTACCCAGAACTTCATTTAGACCCTGGTTCCTGGGGTCGAAACAAACCGAGTACCACCCTAAAGTCCCTAGTTCCTGGGGAAAGTTCCTGTGGTGGAAACGCAGCTTGGAAACATGAACATTTTTATTAACTAACATTAACAAAAGTTAAATGCTATAAAAGTTAAATGCTATAAAATTATATTGTTCGTTGTTTGTTCAAGTTAGTTAGTGCACTAATGTCAATGCGCTAATCTGTTAACTAATGTTAACAAAATTAGACTTTATTGTAAGGTGTTATCATTGACTTTATAATCACTATATTGACATTATGGACAGGTGTGACTAATGCATAATAACATTTGTCACACATTCCAAGATATCTTTATTTCACAAATGACATTTAAGTTTTTTTTCTTTTTGCTGTAAGTGATTGTCATGCCATTTTATCAATGCAGAGATGAATGAAGCATTAGCTGAAATGCAGAGCTACCAGAGTAAACTCAAAGAGCATGAGATTGAGAAGACAGTACTGACTCTGAGTCTCCAGCAGAGAGAGGCAGAGATCAGCAGACTGCAGGAAGTCATCAGGTAACTAGTGGTTCTCTTCTGATGAGTCAGAAGTGAAAAAACAATGCTAAATGCAAATTATCATATAATTGTTTGTACTTAAGATAGTAAAATAAATATCCTTAAAAGGAGGAGAAAACATCTGTTTTGTTGTTGACATCAAAATTCAATCAATCAAACACTATTTTGATGCACGTTCATCTGTCACTTAAAGGGATAGTTCACCCAAAAATGAAAATTCTGTCATCATTTGAACTGTTGAACACAAAAGAAGATATTTTGAAGAATGTTGGTAACCAGACAGTTGACGGTAGCCATTGACTTCCATAGTGTTTTTTTTTCCTACTATGTAAGTCAATGGATACCGTCAACTGTCTGGTTACCAACATTCTTCAAAATATCTCCTTTTGTGTTCAACATAAGAGAGAATCTCATACAGGTTTGGATCAACTTGAGGGTGAGTAAATGATGACAGAATTTTCATTTTTGGGTGAACTATCCCTTTAAACCAAGTTAGAAATGACAAGATGGACAGGTTGTGTGACAAGCCCTCATCTTTTTTGCAAGTGAAGGATAAGCCATTTTGATACCGTAATGTTGCAATTTAAATTCTTGGTTGAGAATCATTCATCTAAACTATAATGAAATTACATCTTCAAATGAAATATGGAGAATCTAGCTGGTAGTAACCTCTGTTTTTTTTCATGCACACAGAAATCTGGAGAGAAGTCATACAAAAGATAATAGCAAATATTCTCCTCAGCTGGACTTGTGTCAACCAAACTCTCAGCTTACTAAGAGTGTTTTGGAATTGCATGAAAATGCACAGTGGGAGTCCACTGTGTCAGATAAACTTTCAAACTCTGTAAAGACGTACCTTCAGACCCTGGAGGGCATCGGACAGGTCTCTCCTCCACACAGAGTTCACTGTAAGTCCCAGACATTACAACCAGTCTCCCCTGGTCAGATTAATGGTGGAAAAGAGAACTTTATGCCATCAGATGCTAAAGTCTGCTCAACAACAGAAAGGGATATACACAAACCAACCCTGGAAACCATAGCTGAGAACATTCCTCAGTTAGAAGAGAAGAAAAGAACAATGTTTGCTCCTTTAAGGGAGACTCCAGTGGTGCAACTTCCCTCAGGAGTTGCTCATAGTAAGCCACTAACTCAGTGTAATGAGCCGATAACAGCCAAGAATCAAAGGGAATATGTGGATGCGCATGTAGGGCTGAAATATATGGGCCGTGCTTTTGAAAAGCTGGACATCTCAGATGGGCTCCACATTCAGGACGCAAAGAATGATGGCAGAGATTTCCTTTCAGATCATCATGGTGGGGCCTTACAGATAAATCAGAAAAATAAGGGCCTGAACAATCAGTCAGTGCAATCTCAGCATGCCCGAAGGATGGGTGTTCAGTCAGCATACTTTGGACGCCCTTCAGTGATAGAGAACACCTTTTCCTCTTGTGATATTAAATCTTTAGCCTCTGATTGGAGCATTAACTCCTGGTCCACGTTTAACACACAAGATGAGCAAAATTTCAGGGATGGGCTTGCAGCACTAGACGCCAGCATAGAAAGTCTGCAGAAGACCCTGAAAGTTGATCTAAACAAATAATTTAGTATTTCAATGTGTGCTGTGTATTGTTTTTAATTTGATTACATGTAATTAATGGATATTTTACGTGTCTCTATTTTTATTAAATTATGTGAAACATAAATGAATATTACATTTCTCATTGTATTTTTTTTCCCTTTGATCCTAAGACTTGCAGCTTGGGTTCCTACAATCTCATATAATACAGAATCTTTGGGTATTTAAGCAAACATAAATTTGTTCCTTATTAAATCTGTACAGGGGCGTTTGTCCTGTATTTTAACATTACACATCCAAACAGCTGACATTAAACTCTTAATTTATTGTATTTCAATCATTTTAATTTTGCATATGAACGTTAAAAATTGCACATTAGTATACAAAACATGTGGAAAACCGACTTGTTTGGCAATTTTAGGTTATCCACTAGTAGAAAAAAAAGATCCTCATAAATGGACCACGTGATGTTTGTATTTAAATCTACTGATGTGTCATTTTCTTGTTCTTGTTTTACTGGGGACTCCTGAACTTAAAAAGGTTTATTCAAATGTTTATTAAAATTGATAATTAAGTCCTCCAAGGCCACTTTACAAAATTCAGTAAATGAAATTCACATGGTGCTCGGTGGCAGAGACCGTAAGAATGATGTTATTTGATTTTTTTTTTGACCATTTGAGTTTAAGCATAATGTTATAAAAGCGTGGCAGACAGCCAGTCAGTTTTTTTTAAAAGGTGGTTTATGTTCCTTTATTAAAATGGAGAATGAGCCTTTAATGAGATTAATATTAAACTTAAGATCAACCACCTATTGAACAAGGGAGCAAGACAGCTTGATTTAAAAGATTTGATCATGGTTTAATGATTTTTTTGTCTGTCTTGAATCGGAGAGTGATCAATACCTTTTTTATTTGGAAAGGTAGCTAGAGATGCACAGATTGCAATTTTCTTGGCCGATTCCGATTTCAGATATTTTTTTTTGTAAGTGACCTGCCGATACCGATTTTTGCCAATTCAGATTTTCTCTCTAAGAACTATAATTGACAGCATTTACAAACAAAAATCTCTTTTTCTTCAATGTTTTTTTATTTTCGTAAAAAGTCAGTAATAAAATAAGAACATATAAACAAATTGCAAACAACAGCATAAATAAATGCAACAAAATAAAGAGAGATATAACAACTTTAAGTTTTTTTTAAGTGGTTCTAACAGTATATTCATGTAAGAAATACTACAGAAATTAAAGTAATCAAATGTAAAATAACACTGGATAGTCATCATGTCCGTCGCTGCTGCCTTTGAGGGTCTCTGCACACCAATTCGAACCGGCGACCATACTTGCAAGTTTCACACGGTACTTGCTACTTGTTTCAACCTCAGGAGGGCAGTACCTGAAGAAAAGAGATTTTTGATTGGTTACAAGAAGAACGCTTATAGGATATGGTGTAACTGGTCAGTAGAGTTTAAGTCTCAACTAAACATTTGAGGCATAATACATACATACCCCAGAATGTCTTACAGGTAGAAGTTTTTAGGAGGTCCCCACACCCGAAGTCAGGATTGCCTAGACACGCACATATAAACTCAAATCAGGTTTGTAGACATACTTTACACTTAGAAGAATTTTGACTTCAAAATTTCAAACCATGTCAAAATAAACAAACATACTGAATAAAAACAATTCACAAAAATGTAGTACCTCAAACCAGTCATGGAGAATGATTTTCCCCAAACCAAGCCGCTACTTTGGCTTCTGCTGCAGGCAAGATTGAATGAAATGGCAGCATTCTGTGCAGAAAGATAAGAAACTCTGATTATTACCTTAAACTTTACACCTGCTGTCTCTGATCAACCTAATCTAAACTGTAAGGTCAGAAACTCGGGAGATCTTACACCATCTTTTGTAAGATCACTTGACTTGGGTGTTACATTTCCTACCTTTTTTCTTTGTTCTGCTTTGTATGATTTAGAATAACAATTTGTCTTTGCTGAGGTGAATGCATGCTCACCTTTTAACAAGCCATGTTTAGACCAGAGGTCCACGTCAGTCATTAGGCAGAGACATAAACCTCTGGTTGACCATGGCAGGAACCTTGCCAGCCTCACAAAACGGCATGAAAGGATGGAGAGTTCACTCATGTCAGCACGCCAGATGCTAAGCTGACGGAGAAGCTCTTGAACTGATGTGTTAAATAGTGCAAATGAAATTTAGATTTCATTTACATTATGTACATTCTTCCCTCTTCTCCATGTCGTATTTGGTGACCTGAAAGACACAAAAAACGCAAATCAAGTTTATTGTCTACACTTAGAAGAGGTTTGACTTCAGATTTATTTCCATGTCACAATAAACAAACAACATACTCGATAAAAAAGCATTTTAGAACTTAGTACCTTAAACCAGTCATGGAGAATGATTTTCCCCAAACCGAGACGCTTCTTTGGCTTCTGCTGCAGGCAAGAATGAATCAAATGGTGGCATTCTGTGGAGAAAGATGGGAGAATCTGATTATTACTCTAAAATATTCACCTGCTCTCTTTGATCAACCTAAATTTAACTGTGTGATTTGACTGTCCTCAGCTCCCTGACAGCAACATAGTGACGGCCCAGATCCGGCCCATATCTGGTCCACGTGTAATCCACATGTACCAGATGTGGGCCGGATCTGGGCCACACTATGTTGCTGTCTGGGCTGTATTGTCAAAAACTCAGTAATATTACTTTTCCCGCCTTGCTTCTTTGTTCTGCTTTTTATGATTTACAATAACCATTGGCCTTCTTTGCTGTGGTGAATGGCATCTCACCTTTTGACAATCCAGGTTTAGACCAGATGCCCGCATCAATCATGTCCAGGTCGTTGTTGTCTGGAGGGTCTCCGCACAACAACTTGAACATGAGCACTCCCAACGACCACACAGTTGCGGGTTTCCTATGGTACTTGCCACTCTTGTCAAACTCAGGAGGGCAGTACACTTGTGTGCCTAAGGGAAGACATTTTTTGATAGGTTAGAAGAAGAATGCATATTAGGGTATGGTGTAAGTGGTAGAAGGTTTGAGGCATCATACATACCCCAGAATGTCTTATAGGCAGTAGTTTTTAGGAGGTCCCCGCACCCAAAGTCAATAAGTTTGACTTCAAGCGTGTCCTTGTTTAAAAGCAGGTTCTCTAGTTTGATATCCCGGTGAAGCACTCCACGGTGACAGCACATGTGGGCGGCCTGTACTACCTGCCACATGATAAGTCGTGCTAAGTGCTCACTGAGGACGCCGCCATGGTGCTTAAGGAAATCAAACAGATTCTCGCAGGGTGAGGGTTCCAGGACCATGATGTAGAAGCCGACCTAGTCCTGCCACTCCAGCAGCTGAACTATCTGTGGAACCCTGGGGCCCTTGTTAGCAAGCATTGTTAGGGCAACCTCTAAGGGAAGGGGTGTAGGATGACCAGGCTAGAAGAAAGATCATTTTTATGATTGTTACATGGAGCTTTCCCAAAAGAAGCATTAAGACTTGAACAATTCGTTGTTAATGGCAGTTTGAAAAATCATTTGTAGTCTATGATTATTATTAAAGGTGCCCTAGAACTTCTTTTTAAAAGATGTAATATAAGTCTAAGGTGTCCCCTGAATGTGTCTGTGAAGTTTCATAAAAACTGTATGCTTGCATACATCGGATCATGTAAGTATAGTATTTATTTGGATGTATTACATTTTATTCTGAATGAGTTTGAGGCTATGCTTCGTGGCTAAAGCTAACATTACACACTGATGGAGAGATTTATAAAGAATGAAGTTGTGTTTATGAATTATACAGACTGCAAGTGTTTAAAAATGAAAATAGCGACGGCTCGTCTCCGTGAATACAGTAAGAAACGATGGTAACTTTAACCACATTTAACAGTACATTAGCAACATGCTAACGAAACATTTAGAAAGACAATTCACAAATATCACTAAAAATATCATGTTATCATGGATCATGTCAGTTATTATTGCTCCATCTGCCATTTTTCGCTATTGTTCTTGCTTGCTTACCTAGTCTGATGATTCAGCTGTGCACAGATCCAGACGTTCTGCCCTTGTCTAATGGCTTGATCATGAGCTGGCATATGCAAATATTGGGGGCGTACATATTAATGATCCCGACTGTTACGTAACAGTCAGTGTTATGTTGAGATTCGCCTGTTCTTCTGAGGTCTTTTAAACAAATTAGATTTATATAAGAAGAAGGAAACAATGGTGTTTGAAACTCAGTGTATGTCTTTTCCATGTACTGAACTCTTGTTATTCAACTATGCCAATATAAATTCAATATTTAATTCTAGGGCACCTTTAATATAAGATGTTTTCAATTGTGAAAAAATATGGAGACCGCAGTCTACTTACAATGCTGATATATTCTGTGGTATTAGTTTTTAAGGCAAATTTCAGTGCCACCTGATCCAACAAAACAAACAAAAATTGTAACAATTGACATGTGCAGAGGTCATACCATTACAGTCATTCAACATGTAAAGTGCCCTAAATAGTGGACATAATATACAGTAGTCAACATTTGAAGTGGATCAAAAAAGTTCATCAAAGTTGTCTTAGAAACTAAGTTGTTCTAAGAAGGTTTTAGGACAACTTTGATGAAAGGTTTTGATCCACTTCAAATGTTGACTATACATCAAGAAGAATGGACTGGAATGGATACAATGAGACAAAACAAGATATTTTAAGTAAAAAATGAAACCTTAAGGTCATCCTTCAAGCGAATCCCTTCGAAGACGGCGCCGAATCCTCCCTCACCAAGCTTATTGCCGATTTCATAGCGGCTCAAAATGTCAATTATAAAAAGATAAATAATTGGAGTTACATTATAAACAACATTTTTCATAATTATTAAACATGTAGTTTTAATTTACAATTAGTAACTTTCTAGAGTATTTGTTTATTATTTGGAATATTTTTTATTTTTCACACTTGCAAAAAGAGCTAAAATGTAATTATAAATTGTGAAAAAGCTAAAAGAAATGTTACCGCTTCTACAACAATTTTAACATTAAATCTTGATTTTGACAAATAACATGACATAAAGTACATATGAAGGTCAATTACTGTTGGGGACTTGAGCTGGAGGAGGCTGAACCTGCTGATCCTCAGGTGAGAGGACATCAGGGCCACTGCTGCGAGGTTCCTGAACACCATGTTTCTCTACAGAACAGCTCGTGTGCTGTAGAGAATCCTGATCTAAAGAGGGACACATTAACCAAAAGCTGGTTTCAGTCAAATAATAATTATTGTTTATGGCATACTCAGTGATTCTTCAATGCCTCTGTGTTTGGAAAATGCTACATGTGAATGATAAAATTATTTTTAGGGACATTAACGTTCCTCTAATTAATTAATTTTCCTTTAAAGGATATTTAGCTGAATATGAAGACGAAACTTTTGGATGTACAGAGCTCAGGTAAACAAGCACATCACATGAGATTCACCTTCAGTACTTCTCTGCCATTGATCCTCCACTTTTACTTTCTGACCTGAGTCGGCTCTCGGGTCAGAGAAATAACGAGAGGGAGACTCCATCCTCCTCTTTCTCCCCCGCCTCTCGTTTTCCTCACCAACACCAACGGGCTGAAGATGCTTCACCGCCACATTAGTGTTGGATGTTGGAAGACTTTGATCGAAGTTGTACAACAGATCGCAAGCATTCTCAGCTTTTGAGCTGCGAGAACAACTTATTTTCCTCTTCAGTCCTATAATCACAATGTGCGCTTGAATTACACTATCGGAATTCAGGTGCTGCAGACAGAGTGAGTAATGAGAGAGAAGATTCACGCATCTGCCATTGTCTAATAATGCAATGGTAGCATTTGAGCCTATATCTGCCATAAGTGCCATCTGAAATTTTCTTCTAAAATGATCATTTTTTATCAAGCTTGTATGTTTAGGGTCAGTAATTTAATTCTAATGGCAATTAATAGGTCCTTTTAATTGCCATTAGAGTGAAATTACTGACCCTAAACATACAAGCTTGATAAAAAATGAT
>RJVU01051519.1:4449930-4462450 GCA_003731715.1 Anabarilius grahami | reverse complement strand
GAGGTTGTTAATCTATGGTATACTTTTGTTGAAGCTGTCGGCCTGCATTATTTCAACTTATTTTTTAAATAATTATGTTCAACATTGGAATTTGTGGTAACAAACTATATTACCCATGATTATGTACAGAAAATTCCACCAGAGTCTCGCTACAAGCAAAACATGCCAAAAGAGCTCTTTAGCTCCGCCCACTCCCATTTACTACGAATGATGTAATCTCCCTACGCTCTCAAAAAATAAATATTTGTTTATATATATTTGTTAAAATATATAGTTTATAAAATGTCAACATTTTTAAATGAGTAGTTTTATATTTCTCCATCATTTTTTATTCAGTTATGGTGTTCCTAATGCTACATGGGATTGTAGTTCTTTCCCTCAGTAAAGTCGTTAAGAATTTTCAATACTTTTTTCCTTCAAATTAAAGTTTGTAATGTTATGATTCACCTCGTAGCTGGTTGGCTTGGTTCATGGCTTATAACGCTTTAACAAATACTTTATTTTAATCCAAAAGGGAGAAATAAACGAAAAAAATACTTCTGGAGAAAAAGTGGGCAGGCACTGTTACACTCTATAATGGCACACTGGAACAATATATTTGGAATCACTTTCAGAACTATTTTTTTTCTAGCTGATGAATGATAAAAACAGCCAATCACAATTCATCCTGCTGTAAAGCGCTCGAGCATTTAAAGCAGCAGACAACAGAACTGCATCGCATGCTTATAATGAACAGGGCTGAGTTTCCTAAAAGCATCATAAGCCTAAGTTGATCGTTGAACAATTGCGACCAATGGTCTCTACGATCAGTTTAGGCTTACGATGCTTTTGGGAAACACAGTCCAGGACGGTATTGTGCGTTGGTTTGGATGGTGGTATAGTTATAGTTATCGTTCTTGGTGTGAACAGGCCTTTAGTCCCTGAGTGTGTTTCCAATGTTTGGTCCTGCAGGTTTAGCTGATTTGGCCGTGAAAGACTGGCGTGGTAAAGGCTTTGACTCTGCTCTGGATCAGCTTATTGATCACCTGCGGTCAGACGTGCCATGGAGAGACACTAAGGTCAGCAGCCACCAGCCACCAGCTCAAAGCGTCTGCTGAATGCCTTAATGTAGACATCTTTTACATTTGGTTGCATTTTATTTTTTCCTAGAAGTCCACCTATAATGTTAAAGTCACCATGAAAACAAAATTCATAATTCTATTTTTTTATGGCATATTGCAGTATTTATTATAAATGATTTATCCATGTACATCATTATTATTGTTTTAAAATCTTTAATCAAAATAACTTCCCCTACCTCTTGCAACAACATTTCTTCTCTGATGGCGTTCACTGGCGTGAGGGCGGGGCAACCTGTCACTCGCATGACATCACAGCAATAGCAAACCACAATACAATGATCTAATCAATTCCCCATGGGCAAAATCAAGTCCCACCCTACATTTTTTCTTGTTCAAAAAGCCATTTCACTCAGATACACGTCACAATATGGAAGAAAAACGTCCGTTTCATGCTGACTTAAAGGTGTCTTGCATCAAAACTCATAGTTTTACGTGATCATTTTATGCCATCTCTCTGACCTCTTAAACTGGCTGTTTTTGCTACTGTACCTTTAGAAGGTTAGTTCACCCAAATATGAAATTTCTGTCAATAATTACTCACCCCCATGTCGTTCCAAACCCGTAAGACTTTAGTTCATTTTCAAAACACAAATGAAGATCTTTTTGATTAAATCTTAAAGCTTTCTGTACTACTTTGACGTTTACAAAAGTTCATAGAGAGATCGTAAAACTAATCCATATGTATTGAGCGGTTTAGTCCAAATTTTCTGAAGAGATATTAAATCTGAGAGATTAAATCTGAAAATTTGGATTTAACCGCTCAATTCATATGGATTAATTTTAAGATCTCTCTATGAACTTTTTAAAGCGTCAAAGTGGTAGTTGTGTAGATGTCTATGGAGGGACAGAAAGCTCTCAGATTTCATCAAAACGTTCTTCATTTGTGTTCTGAAAATGAATGAAAGTCTTACCGGTTTGGAACGACATGAGGGTGAGTAATTAATTACAGAATTGTAATTTTTGGGTGAACTAACCCTTTAATACTTCTATCGATCTCTATTTTAATTGTCTAACCTCTTTGCTGGAGAAATGACAACGTCATTGATCGAGACCATGAGGATTTATGAATTTTGCATCATATTTATTGATGAACTGTAGAGGAAGTTTTCTCATATTCATGATGTATTTCTTTACTCTGCATTATATTAAGGAGACATCTGAGGAGTGTGTGAGAGCAGCTTGTGTTATCCAGGCAGCCTGGAGAGCCCATCAGACCAGAAAAAGACTGAGGAAACTGCCCAGAGCGGTCAGCACATTACAGCGCAGCTTCAGGTAAGGAAAGATACAGTAAATTCCCTCTGAATAAAGGAGCTGAACACAGCAACTATGCATTAAAGAAAAGGAAAAGGCTATTTGCATATAGCAGTAAAAGTGAAAATAGCAGTTTTCTTTTTCACTATTAAATACCCATTAGGCATTTTATTTCCGATTGTCCGATTTTTTTCTTCATTTTTTTTTTATAAACACTTCTCTGTGCTGATATGCAATGGGAAACAGGAGAAGAATGAGTTTAGAAAAAGGCGGATTCAAACTCATTCATGTCAGAAGCTTTACTCTCCACGTCACTCCTCCTGTTATCAGATGGGTTTCCTTTGTAATTTTCTGGCTCAACCAGACATTGGTGTGTGGAGTTAGTGTAAATAGCCTCTGCCAACAAGGCGGGCTGTTTCCACTCGGTGTAAAATTAGACATTGCTTAAAGGAAATTAGAGTTTAGTGACACTATGGTGAATAGATTTATTTTTGTGTGTTAGGGAAAAGCGCAGACAGCAACAGGAACACATTGAAAGTCAGCGTGCAGAAGAGGAATTACGTCATCAAGTGTGTCTGCGAAGACAGAGAGCCATGAGACAGTTCCGCCAACACCAGCTTCATCTGATGGAGATACTACCAGCCGGTAACAACACAAAATGAATCCTTATCAATGAGTAAAACTGAAATGAGTGTGGTAAATATTGTATGTATCAGGTTATTGTTAAAGGGTTAGTTCACCCAAAAATGAAAATTCTGTCATTTATTACTCACCCTCATGCCGTTCCACACCCGTAAGACCTTCGTTAATCTTCGGAACACAAATTAAGATATTTTAGTTGAAATCCGATGGCTCCGTGAGGCCTGCATAGGGAGCAATGACATTTCCTCTCTCAAGATCCATAAAGGTACTAAAAACACATCTAAATCAGTTCATGTGAGTACAGTGGTTCAATATTAATATTATAAAGCGACGAGAATATTTTTGGTGCGCCAAAAAAACAAAATAATGACTTATTTAGTGATGGCCGATTTCAAAACAGGCCATCACTGAATCAAACAAAACGCTGAATCAGTGTATCGAATCATGATTCGGATCGCGTGTCAAACAGCAAAAACTGCTGGAATCACGTGACTTTGGCACTCCGAACTGCTGATTCGACACGCTGATTCATAACGCTCCGATGCTTCCTGAAGCAGTGTTTTGAAATCGGCCATCACTATATAAGTCGTTATTTTGTTTTTTTTGGCGCACCAGAAATATTCTCGTCGCTTTATAATATTAATATTGAACCACTGTACTCACATGAACTAATTTAAATATGTTTTTAGTACCTTTATGGATCTTGAGAGAGGAAATGTCATTGTTCCCTATGGAGGCCTCACGGACCATCGGATTTCAACTAAAATATCTTAATTTGTGTTCCGAAGATTAACGAAGGTCTTACGGGTGTGGAACGGCATGAGGGTAAGTAATAAGTGACAGGGTGAACTAACCCTTTAAGCACAAACTAAACCAATCAGAATAGAGTATTTTGACAGACCTTGGTTATAAAGCTAAAATAAAATATAAATATTAGATGAAAAATGAACTAAACAAAAATTAGAAATGCTGCAACTAAAATTGAAATTAAAATAAATTAAATTAAACCTAAATAGTAATATTTAATTAAATCTAATAAATATGACAAGCATAAAACAAAATTACTAAAATTAAAATAAAAACTGAAAATACAAAAACAAAAGCTAATTCAAAATATGAAGAAATACTATAATAGTATATAGATAATACTAAAATAACAAATATGTGGATTGAGTCTTAAGGTTGTATGCTGTTATCAGCATTATCTGTTAATAAACACAGAAAACATTGTTTGTATACCCCCAGTTTGTAAAAATGAAGAAAAATTGTTAATTCACTTGTTATGGAAACAAGTAGCAAATTGTAGTTCATGGCTGTGTGTGACATAAACTAAAGCCTATAGACTATTCATTAAAATGAATTTGTCCTTTGAAATGTCCTGCCTCAGCTCACTGTTTCAGTTGAAAGTATGTCAACACATGAAAGGAAACTGCATGTGAAAGCATTTCATGAGGTTTTTAATTGCTATGAATATCCACCTCTCTCAGCCCAGGTGGAGAAATACCTGGGGGAGCTGGAGAACAAGGCAGCTGTGCTGATTCAGAGAGTGTGGAGAGGACACAGAGAGAGACGCAACTTCCAGCAGCACAGATACATTCTCAGACAGCACAGAGCAGCTGTCACTCTACAGAGAGCTGTGAGTGGACAGATACACGGACTAACAGACTTCCACGTGTTTTACAGTGTAATAAGTTCAGACTCAGTGTTAGGCCGTGTGTCCACCAAAGTGCTTTTAGCCAGCTGAAAATGCCAGGCTCTCTGCTGAAAACGCCTAGCTGTGTGCGCTTGAGAGCGCTCCGGCAGCGCAGTGTTTTTTTATTTTTATTTTGCTTGCTATGATACGGAATATGTTTCTAGTATCTCATTTCACATGTAGTTTGTTTCTGTATTGTTTCTATACAAAAATGTTGATACAATGTAAAGTATTTGCTCTGACTCTTGTTTTAAATTATTTTGTTACATTATTATGCTTGTTGTCACCTGTTACCGTTGTACAAGCAGGATGTGGTGGTTGGTCGATGTGGTATTTGTCCCACCCCTCCTCTACTGTGATTGGACAGCTGGGTAAAAAGTGAGAGCGATGAGCGCTGCGTTTTTTAAAGTTGAACATTCTTCTACTCTCGACCGCTCAGTGTGAAATAGACACTCAGCGCCTATTTCAGATAATGCCATTTTGAAAACGTGGTGCTCCCATTGAAAACCATTGGAGAAATACACAAGCCTGTGGAAAAAAAATGCTTTGGTGGACACAGTTTTATTTTAGAATCATTGAAATACTATTATAGTTTTTTATTTAAAAAAATATTTTTTTATCATTTCCATTCTTATTTCAATTTTAAAGTTTTGTCAATCTATACATGTCTAAATAGATTTATTTTTTTATTTCAGTTTTAGTTTTACTTATTTTGGTACATTAAATTAAACTAAATGAAATGAGAAATGTTACCTTGCCAGTATGCTGATTTGAGTTTTTTATTTTATTCCGATTTAGGCTGATTTTATTTACAGTAATGAAAATGTTTTTTATGGTTTTAGTTAACTTTAATAAGCCTGTACATATATGAAAATAATCCTAAAATGATTTTAGCCACTTATCATTTATCATATATACTACTGTTCAAAAGTTTTGGGTCAGTAAGATTTTTTTTTTTTTAAGAAATTGTTACTTTTATTCAGCAAGGAAGCACTGAATTGATCAAAAATGACAGTAAAGACATTTATAATGTTCTGAAATATTTCTAATTCAAATAAATGCTTCTCTTTTGAACTTTCTATTTATCAAATAATCCTGAAACAAAATGTATATCAGTTTCCCCAGAAATATTAAGCAGCACAACTGTTTTTAACCAAATCAGCACCAAATCAGCATANATTTAAAAAAATATTTTTTTATCATTTCCATTCTTATTTCAATTTTAAAGTTTTGTCAATCTATACATGTCTAAATAGATTTATTTTTTTATTTCAGTTTTAGTTTTACTTATTTTGGTACATTAAATTAAACTAAATGAAATGAGAAATGTTACCTTGCCAGTATGCTGATTTGAGTTTTTTATTTTATTCCGATTTAGGCTGATTTTATTTACAGTAATGAAAATGTTTTTTATGGTTTTAGTTAACTTTAATAAGCCTGTACATATATGAAAATAATCCTAAAATGATCTTAGCCACTTATCATTTATCATATATACTACTGTTCAAAAGTTTTGGGTCAGTAAGATTTTTTTTTTTTTTAAGAAATTGTTACTTTTATTCAGCAAGGAAGCACTGAATTGATCAAAAATGACAGTAAAGACAGTTATAATGTTCTGAAATATTTCTAATTCAAATAAATGCTTCTCTTTTGAACTTTCTATTTATCAAATAATCCTGAAACAAAATGTATATCAGTTTCCCCAGAAATATTAAGCAGCACAACTGTTTTTAACCAAATCAGCATATTAGAATGATTTCTGAAGGATCATGTGACTCTGAAGACTGGAGCATTGATGATGATAAATTCAGCTTTTACATTAAAATATATTAAAATAGAAAAGTTATTTTAAATTGTAATGATATTTCACAATATTACTGTTTTTACTGTATTTTTGATCAAATAATTGCAGCCTTGGTGAGCATAAGAGACTTCTTTCAAAAACAACTTATTGACCCCGAACTTTTGAACAGTAGTGTGTATTAATACATTATATACATTAATACATAAGTGGTTGAGTTGTTTTCCCCTGATAATCCTGATCATCTATGTGCCAATGTTCTTTTTATCAGATTCTGCAGTTTTTAAAACGTCGTGAAGCACAAAGGAATATTCTCACACCATTGAAAGGACCCAAAGGACTGACTGACAGTAGAAGAACAGAGCTCAGGCAACAGATACAGGAGCACATCTCTCTACATCCTGTGAGTCACCATGAAGAAATGAAATCTTGTTGTGTTCTTTTGGTGTTTAATGTCTTTGGGAGTTAAATAATGAATTAAACACACAGCTTGTATCAATTTTCAATTTAAATTATTCATCTTATCAATGATGATGGTTTTTCTGTTGTGCAGTCATCTGTGATGTCAGCAGAGGACAGTGTGGAGCTCCACCAGAGAGCCCAGAGTTTCCTCCACCAGCATCTGATCAGCAGAGCATCTGATCGGGCACCGGAGCAGCACAGACAGGCTCTACTTGTGCAGATCAACACAGACGTGGAGCTTTTATTAAGTACGTACCTAAATCTAAGGCTGATCTGCTGAAATGAAGTATAACATCATGAAGTCTGCAAAGCATAAGGCCCAAAACATACTGTATGTGAGTGTGAACGCTTCTAGCTACGCAAGCCTGATTGCAAATGTGGCTATGTTTGTGCACTTGCATAGAGTTAGGGGTGTAAGGCCCTGTTCCACCTGGTATTAAGATGCGTTTGGTCGATCAGATCATAAGTGGATGAGGGAGAAACATACCCGTTTCCACCTGGTATTTAAATCAGTCTCTTTTGTCCACTTTCAACCACTTCTGTCCTGATTTCTTCAAGGGGATGGTCTATGTAAGGTTTTTTTTTTTTTTCAGATCTTTCGATCTAATTAACAAAATAAGCTCGCGCAATTTACATATGAATGTGTCTGGAGATAATGGAAAAACATACGGAAAGTAGGAGCTTTTGTTTTTGCACTGACAGCCGCAAAAAAAGATGGACGACGCACCTTCACTCTCTTCCACTGTAGTAAGTGAAGCCGCCAGTGTGTCAATATAGCGCTGACATCTTGTGTTTGTGCATAGTGAACGCGAAGTGGAGCCGCGATATCAAGGTCCCACCCACACTCCCGCAAAATCGGTTAATACTGCAGAGCAACTTCGTGTCGGTGTGATACAAACAGTTCTGGAAATGTAGAAATTAAAGCTCCAATCTCATCCCAAAGATCCAGAAAAAAAGTCTGTTGGTGCTATAGTGACTACCTCGCTCAGAGAAGCTGTCAACCTCAGCTGTCAATCATGATGTCAAAACCCACATTTTTATAGCATCAAATAACTAACTAAAAACAAACTTTTAAAGAACTAATATTTTAACTAACATCAGCGTTATAAAAACTGCCTAAAATGACAGAAACCATCTTTGGAAAAAAATATTTGATGTGTAATTTGATGGTTTAGTTTGTCGCATATCCAATTACATTACATGTATACTGCATCCAGCCACCTGGGGCAAGAAACTTTGGCTTCACTTTTCAGAACTTGTGTGGCACGCTTGTTTTCACCAGGGGGCAGGGGCCTCAAGATGACTTTAAATCAAAGCCCCTGGAAGGCAAGCCTGCAACCTTTAGCCAAAAAAGAGTAAACGGCTAATGCTAACGCTCCGACTGTGGCGGTACACATGGGCGGTACGCAGGAAAGGAGACCAGAGGCCACTACACGATAGGCTGAGAGGTGCCGCACGTGATTAAGTTAACCGTTATGCTTTAGTTATAATCATTTTTGTAAAGTAATACTAATCTCCCTATAATATACAATCTGTTTAAATGATTTAAAATAAGACAAAACAAGCATTAAATTAAGTCAAAACAACTAGACATCATGGCATTTTTTTTTAAATTATTTTTTTTTATTTACTCTTGGAAAAACCTGGATATATGAGGAAGCCTAATTTTAAAAGTTGGATTTCTAGACATCTTTTATATTTTTATGATGAATATACATTTTACTACTTATGCCAAGCTAAAAACAAATTATCAGGTAGAAATTGTGTCAAAAAAAATTATTCACTAAATAATAAACAACTGGAAATTTATTGTGCATTTGGGGGTCCTTGGAGTCAGAAAGATTGAGAACCACTGATCTAAAGGTACGTTTACACGACAATGATGTACTATAAAACTGAAAGATTTTGCAACGATTCCCATTCACACAGATCCATGAAAACGACTAAAAACGCTGTATTATGCTGCCAGGCCAGTAGTTGGCGATGTCACTTTGCAAAGAAACGATAGACGATAACGGTATTTTTTTTCAAAAACTTGCACTTCGAAACTCGTTTTCAAAAATGTGTTTTCAGGCCCCCAAAATGAACGGCCAAAACGCAAAAGTTTTCCATTTGTAGTAAACGCCCCCTGAAACCACTCATTTGTTTTTGATTTTAGATGCGCCGTCCCTGATGGATGCCAGAGAGGAGGATGCAAGTCTGTTCCTGAGCCGTTCCTGCCCTGTGGCCACACGCGCCCGTCAATCCCACAATGCCTTGATGCAGAGCATGCGTCTCCCATGGTGGAGGATGCTTGGAGATGAGTTCTCTAGCCCAGAGGAGCCTCCCAGGAAAGACTATGACATGGACATTGAGTCACTGTATCTAGGTGGCAACTAAAAGATGATGAAACTCAGACTTTATTTGCAATATAACTTTCATATCAGTGTACTTGAAAGAATGGTAGTTTGAACAGGTTTTATAGCACACTAGGGCTTCCAATATGATTACATGCATTTTAAAAATACAATGCAGTGACAGAACAAATACAGTGAAGCTGGAATCCTTTAGCTACATAATTACTAAAACATTCATTTTATTAATGTCCTCTAACAGAATGGTTTATATTTAAAATGTTTCTTGTTAAAGGGATAGTTCACCCAAAATCTGAAATTTCTGTCATAATTTACTCCATCTCATGTTGTTCCAAACCTGTATGACTTATTTTCTATTGTGGAAAACAAAATATATTTTAAGTTCACAATAAATGAGAACCGGTTCTCAATTGACTTACCTGGTTAAATAAAGGTTAATTAATTAAGTAATGTTGGTAACCAAACAGTTTAAGTTATTAATGACTTCCATTGAATGGGGAAATAAATTTGAATGATATGAAATTTTCATTTTTAGGTGAACGATCCCTTTAAGGAAGAGCAGAATAATACAAGCACTGTCTTGTACACAAGTTCTTTTCTTTTTTTAAATTAAACATCTCCGGTACATAATACACTAGCAGTCAGATTAAAGACTTGTAGTCACTTTTTTGTNACAAGCACTGTCTTGTACACAAGTTCTTTTCTTTTTTTAAATTAAACATCTCCGGTACATAGTACACTAGCAGTCAGGTTAAAGACTTGTAGTCACTTTTTTGTCATAAGTGCTAGATTTTTTTTTTTTTTTTTAGGTATTTGGGGTTAGACATCAGCTGGCTACTAAATTTGGTTGTTTATTTTTTACATTTTCATCCTTTTTAAAAACTTAAATGTACATTTAAGGGTCATTTCATTCTGGTTGTAGCGCTGTGCTAGAATTTATTTTCAAGGAAGTACCGTATTAAAAGTGCAATGTGTAAAATTTGGGAGGATCTATTGACAGAAATGCAATATAATATACATAACTATGTTTTCAGTGGTACATAAAGACCTTACATAATGAACCGTTATGTTTTTATTACCTTAGAAGGAGCCATTTATATCTACAAACACCGCGGGTCCCCCCTCCATGTCAAGTTGCCATTATGTGCCAGCGTGTTTCTACAGCAGCCCTAAATGGACAAACACTCTACAGAGCGCGTTTCGTCACTATGTTGTTGTTCTTCTAAATCGTTCGTGTTTTTAGAGGCAGCTTGCATCGTCACTACGTTGAATACGCACGAAGTAGTAGTAGCCATCTGGTTTATTAGAAGCAGAGACTGTTCTTTGTTAGAAGTAAGAAGAAACCTGATTGCTTCACACACGAGTCTCTGCTCTCTCAGACGACGACACCGTAGCTTCTCCGAAAGGGAGGAGTGTGCGCTGTTAATTGCATTTCGCAACCTCACCGCTAGATACCGCTAAAATTGACACACTGCAACTTTAACGATGCGTTCCAAACGGGATATATCGCCCTCAGAAGGGCACTTCGGAGTGAAAACAACCATATTGAAGGGTCGTTCCAAACCGAAGTGCTCAAAAATGGCCACTTCAAAGGGCCTTTCGGAATGAAGGATTTGGAAGGGTACAACTGATGGACACTTCGGGCCCTCATGATCCTTTGCACAGGGCAGTTGTTTAGCATCTCAGAATGGGTACAGGAGGCTCAGAGTTAGATTTTTACCTATAAATGTATGTATCATATTTTTCTATACTACAGCAATATTTCTACGAGTTAGATTTGGTACATTATTATAGTCAAAACGACATTGTACTTCAACAAAAATACAACTTTATGAGTCCATTCAAATGTTAAAAATACATAGACACAATATACAATATGGTGCAATAAACCAAAAATAAATAAACTAACGTTAAACAAAAGGCGCAGCTTGCACAATCTACTCATCATTAAGAGCGTGTTTTTTGGGGGGTCAACCAGCGTACAAAATGTGCGACGAATCCCTACACCCGTCATCCCTTCGAAGCTCTCACTCCGGAGGGTAAACCCTTTGAAGAGATTCGGGCATAGGGATGAGCCCTACACAGGGTAATGGAGCTACAATAACATCTTCATCAAGTCAGCTTGAGATCCTTTCCATCTAAACTGGTTTTATATACAGTTGCAAGAAAAACTATGTGAACCACTTGCAGAATCTGTGAAAATGTACAAAATTTTATCAAAATAAGAGAGATTATACAAAATGCATATAATTTTTTATTTAGGACTGTCCTAAGTAAGATATTTTACATAAAAGATGTTTACATACAATCCATAAGACAAAAAAATAGCTGAATTTATTTGAACCCTTTACAGCAGTGACTGAATGATTTTGAGATCCGTCTTTTCACACTGAGGACAACTGAGGGACTCAAACACAACTATTAAAAAAAGGTTCAAACATTCACTGATGCTCCAGAAGGAAACACGATGCATTAGGAGTCGGGGGGTGAAAACATTTGAACAGGATGAAGAGGTCCAAATTTTTCATATTTCGCTTGAATATCTTTTTTTTTTTTTTCATTTAGTACTTCCCTTCGGAAGCAACAGAAAATACTTGCATGTTTCCCGGAAGAAAAATTAAATACAATTTACCTTGATCTTCAAATTCCAAATGTTTTCACCCCCCATCTATTAATGCATCATGTTTTTTTTCTGGAGCATCAGTGAATGGTTGAACCTTTTTTAATAGTTGTGTTTGAGTCCCTCAATTGTCCTCAGTGTGAAAAGACGGATCTCAAAATCATTCAGTCACTGCTGGAAAGGGTCCAAATATGCAAAAAATGCTGTAAAACTGAAGAATCTGCAGGACCTGGAGGTTTTTTCTGAAGAACAGAGCTCAGTTTAACTGCTCAGAACAAACAAGGGACTCATGAACAACCATCACAAAACAAACAAACAGTCGTGGATCATCCAGGTAACCACACAGTATTGAGAATCAATGGTTCACATACTTATGAATGGGGTTATTTTAATAAATTCAGCTATTTTTTTTGTCTTGTGGATTATATGTAAACATCTTTTATGTAAAATATCTTACTCAGGACAGTACTAAATAAAAAATAACATGCATTTTGTATTATCTCCCTTATTTTGTTAAAATTATTAACATTTTCACAGATTCTGCAAGTGGTTCACATACTTTTTCTTGCAACAATT
>RJVU01051519.1:4321694-4444769 GCA_003731715.1 Anabarilius grahami | reverse complement strand
TGTAAAATCCTTTTTACTATCATGAACTTACTCAACCGTAATGCAAAATATGTGAATAAAATATATTATTTAAATTGAAAAGTTTTATATTTCAAAGTAGTATTTTTGTTGTATTGCCTTTAATTACTGGTTTACATTAAAAAAAATCATTAGTTGTGTCCCAAATGATGCACTTATACACTATGTCCTTGTGCACTATATACTCAAATGTGTAGTGGATGAATTTTATGAGGTTATTTTGTCATTCACCGTTGGAATCTGATAGCCCCTCCCCCTCCGCTACATAATTAAAGCTGCGACAGTTGAGTGCATAAAGTGTCCAACATTTCACACTTTCGGTGTGTTTGAAACCGAATACTTCCCTACTATATAGTATGTAAAAAACAGTATGCCAAAAGAGTAGTATTTGAAAAACAGTAGGCGAAAAGTCCCTGGATGACCTACTAATTCTGTTGAGATTCTGAAGTGTGCATTCGATGGACACTTTATCCCATGAGGCCACGGGAGAGGATTTATGAATGGAAGTGAAATGACTCGCACTATTTATACTACAAAACGGCATAGAATAGTGCATAAGTATGCAAACTGGGACTAACCTGTTGTATTATTGAAAATCACCAATGAGAATAATAATGGGAATTACAAATTATTGTAATAATAATAATTTGGGGCTGGAATTTTTCTTTTACAACTGTCATGAATTTAATGCAATGCAAAATATGCAAATGGTCCTAAAATATGTATTCATTATATATTCATATTATATATGTGTACATTTTCATTATGTAAAATATAATTTCTTTTTCTTTCTTTTCTTTTGATTTTTGGAGTTAAAGATGTTTATGAGATTCACCCTGTATTTGTTCAAATTTACAGAGTACAGAGTGAGTCTCATTTAAGTAGGAGTGTTGTACCTCTGCTCCAGTGAAGTTATGGCTACATTTACTAGAGTACAATTATTCAGCACTCATTCCACCAACATTGTTGTGTAATATCTCACACATTCTTCACTGTAGCCGCTTAAAATCTCTCACTCTCACTTCACACTGCCTCTCCAACAAGCTCCTTTACTCACACACTCACTCGATTCAAAGCATAAACGTTTAATAATTGGTCGCTAATCACGGCTGATTTCGCACAGTCATGCTAGCTTGACTAGCACTAATGCCTGCTATGATATTATGAGTTGAAATACGCATTGTTAAATTGGTGAGAAAACTTATCTTCTGACACTGACAATGTTTGTGTGATGTCATTTAAATAAATTGTACCTTTCCTTTGCATCGAGGAAAGCTTTGGCAAACGGATTGTGTTTTATCTTCAGTGCAGTTATCTGTGAAGGGAAGCAGACCAGAGGATTGTGAGGATAAAACATTCATACACCAGAGGTCATATATTTTCATCTATTAATATAATATGTTTTAACTATTTTATATACTATTATATTTTGCTTTAAGCAAAACACAAACAAGTAGCTTCTTTTTAAAGGTAAAGTTCACCCAGCAAGATTTTCCACTGAAAAACAACTTAGGGGCCGTTTACACGACACCGTTTTCAACTAAAAATTAAAAACGTTTTATGCCTTTTGGCCGTTCATTTACACGACAACAGTGTTTGAGGCCTGAAAATGCAAACATTTGAAAACGGGTTTCAAAGTGCAAGTTTTTAAAAACAATACCATTATTGTCTCCATGTTAACTACAGAAACGTGACATCATGCGCATGCGTATTACATGTTCAGTCTATAGCCGCATAGTATTTCTTTACAAAGTGACATCGCCAACTACTGGCCTGGCAGCAGAATACAGAATTTTAATCGTTTTCACGGATCCGCATGAACGGGGATCGTTTTGACAACGTTGTCGTCTGTATACGAAAAACACAAAGGAAAAGCTTTTCTGTTTTTAGTACATTGTTGTAGTATAAACATACCCTTAAAGGGTTAGTTCACCCAAAAATGAAAATTATGTCCTCAATTACTCACCCTCATGTCGTTCCACACCCGTAAGACCTTCGTTCATCTTCGGAACACAAATTAAGATATTTTTCATAAAATCCGATGGCTCAGTGAGGCCTGCATTGCCAGCAAGACAATTAACACTTCAAGCAAGGCCAGAAAGCTACTAAAGACGAGACAAGAATAATTTTTGTGCGCCAAAAAAACAAATAACGACTTTATTCAACAATATCTAGTGATGGACGATTTCAAAACACTGCTTCATGAAGTTTTGAAGTTTTACGAATCTTTTGTTTCGAATCAGTGGTTCGGAGCGTGTATCAAACTGCCAAAGTCACGCCCCCCAGTGGTGAACCAATGAAATTTCAAAACACTTATGACGTAACAAAACCTTGTTTACTGAAATCACCTGACTTTGGGAGTTTAATACGTGCTCCAAGCCACTGATTCAAAACAAAAGATTCGTAAAGCTTGGAAGCTTCATGAAGCAGTGTTTTGAAATCGCCCATCACTAGATATTGATGAATAAAGTCGTTATTTAGTTTTTTTGGTGCACAAAAAGTATTCTCGTCGCTTTATAACATTGAGGTTGAACAACTGTAGTCACATGACCTGTTTTAAATATGTCTTTAGTAGCTTTCTGGGCCTTGAAAGTGTTAATGATCTTGCTGTCAATGCAGGCCTCACTGAGCCATCAGATTTTATCAAAAATATCTTAATTTGTGTTCTGAAGATGAACGAAGGTCTTACGGGTGTGGAACGACATGAGGGTGAGTAATAAATGACAGAATTTTCATTTTTGGGTGAACTAACCCTTTAAAGTAGACCTATTATGCCCAAAATCTTAATTTTGTTTTTGGGGTCTAGGTTTTTTTGTGCTTGAATGCTCAAAAAACACATTATTTTTCTGATATTTTACATTATTACAGCATCTTTCTTTAAGTGTGCTCTATTTGGCTGTACCAGTGTGTTGTGATTGGTCAACCTCTTCGAGTGTTTTTGGGAAATGTTTACTATTAAAGCAACTCAACCAGGCCTCGCACCCATTTTTTTTTGCATATGCCTGATTCAGGAATTATTTAAATGAGGGATACTGTAACATATAAGTTCCCGGAATAAAACTGAAGACTACAAAGGAGGTGTTTCAGGGAGTTCAGAAGCAGTGTGCACTAACTCCCTTTGAAGTGACTTTCTGCTTTGTGATTTTGGAGACCTTTGGAGAGTTTGTCATTATTTATTTTCACTTCTTGGTGAAGAACAGCATAAACATCCTGCCTAACCGCACTTTTCAAGGTATACGGAAGAAATGTGTCTGTCCTTTGGAACAACATGACAGTGAATAAATCATTTTTGGGTGAACTATCCCTTTAAGCATGTTTATCCTAAATGTTTTGTGAAGATGCTCAGACCTCTTCATTCTGGTAGGCTGTTACAGCGATGAACTGAGTGTCTGTGAAAGAGATGTTGGTCACCATCCTGTGGCTGCCTCCTACACGAACGATGTGAATTTGAGGTTCGTACTTATGGAGAGAATTCAGCATGATCTGGACCAGGTAATCAGAACAGAAGACAAAAGGAAAGTTAGAAAGAAATTGGTTCTTCACAGGTGGATAGTTTACAACATCTGTGGAAGGTAGCGTACATATCGACTTCAACTAAAAATGTAGGTCCATACTGCACCCATATACAGTATATATATATGTGGCGAGCAGGGCGGGCGAGAGCCGTGAGGGAACGGCGCGAGGCCGGTGACGCGAGTGTTAATGATCGTCACCTGTGAGGCGCACCGGCCTCGAGTCCCTCACGGAGGAGCTCCGGAGGCATAAAAGGAGGAGCGACGACAGTGAACGGACGAGAGAGGACCAGGCCTGGACTTTATTTTATGTTTTATTATGTTTGTGTGGCCGGCAGACGTCCGCGAGGGTCTGCCAGAATTACTTTCGTTTTGTATTTGTTTATTTGATATTAAAGTTTTGTTGAATGTTCGCCGGTTCCCGCCTCCTTCTTCCCGTATTTACGAACTGTGTTACATTGGTGCCGAAACCCGGGAGGAAGGAGGGACATGCTGTTGGGAGCCCTCGCTGCTGAGGGGGAGTTCGGGCAGCGCGGGAGTGGGAAGAAGGAGGCGGGAACCGGCGAACATTCAACAAAACTTTAATATCAAATAAACAAATACAAAACGAAAGTAATGCCGGCAGACCCTCGCGGACGTCTGCCGGCCACACAAACATAATAAAACATAAAATAAAGTCCAGGCCTGGTCCTCTCTCGTCCGTTCACTGTCGTCGCTCCTCCTTTTATGCCTCCGGAGCTCCTCCGTGAGGGACTCGAGGCCGGTGCGCCTCACAGGTGACGATCATTAACACTCGCGTCACCGGCCTCGCGCCGTTCCCTCACGGCTCTCGCCCGCCCTGCTCGCCACAATATTTTAGACTGAATTTTACTGGATTCAAAATGAGATATCAAACAAAGGATGTAGAATTGCAAATTGATTTTGTAAAATGTAAAGAATAATTAAAACAGACTGAAGTCCAGTGCAATTCATACAACTGCTGTAAATGGGTATAATACATACACAGAGCAAAGGGTAACACTTTAATTTGATGTTCCACCTTTGACATTCTACTAAGTAACTTTGCAACTACATGTCAAATTATTCTACTTACCTGGGCAGCGTTTTCCAAAAGCATCGTAAGCTTAAGTTGATCATAGCTCCACTGAAACCAATGAAGCTACGATGAACTTTGGCTTACGATGCTTTTGTTTTAAAATGTATTCCTGTGATGGCAGATTAATTTTCAGCATCATTACTCCAGTCTTCAGTGTCACATGATCCTTCAGAAATCATTCTAATATGATGATCTGCTGCTTAAGAAACATTTCTTATTATTATCAATGCTGAAAACAGTTTTTGCTCCTTAATATTTTTGTGGAAAGCATGATACAAAACGGTTCAAAAGTTTGGGGTAAGATTTAAAGAAAGAAAGAAAGAAAAAAACATTTATTTTATTCAGCAAGGATGCATTAAATTGATCAAAAGTGACAGTAAAGACATTTATAATGTTACAAAAGATTTCTAATTCAAATAAATGCTGTTCATTGAACTTTCTTTTCATCAAAGAGTCCTGAAAAAATGCAGTTTCCACCAAAATATTAAGCAGCAGCAACAACAGTTTTTAGCAATGATGATTATAAGAACATTATTAATAATTGAGCACCAATAATAATTGAACACAAAATCAGCATATTAGATTGATTTCTGAAGGATCATGTGACACTGAAGACTGGAGGAATGATGCTGAAAATATTTCTGTATTACAGTAGTTATATAAATTGTATTGAATTTTGTTCCATTTATATTTTCTTTGTATAAAGTTACCCGAAAGTTTGCCATAAAACAGTGGCTATTTTGTAGTGCTGTATTGCAAAATTAAAATTAGTTTGATAGCCGTTTAATTATTTTGACAGTACTGAATGTAAGAGCAATATGTTAAGAGCAATACGTCTAATCAGATGAAAAATCATGTAGGCTATTTCATATATCAAGATGTAATTATTCATGTCATAACACTGTGGGATGTAGCCAATGTAATTCTAATTCCGGTTGCACTTTATTTTACAGTACATGCACTTTTAATGTACTTACAGTGTACTTACTAAGAACGTACTGAGTAATATAAGGTAACTACATGGGTCAAGATTAGGTTTAGGTTCAGGACTAGTATCTAGTTATTACCCAGTTATTGTAATTACTACAATAAGTATATAGTATGTACATGCGAAACATGACTGTAAAATAAAGTGCTACCCAAATTCCAACTCATCAGTTGGAACTTTTGAGTGAAGAATTCTGATCACTACATATTGCTAAGTTTTTACATTTACACACTGCATTGTCTATATAAAAAAATTCTTCGAATGACTGCAGTGACCATGTCAAGCATGAATAAATCTATCGACTGAATTCTGAGAAAAAGACAGGCGGAATGAGAGAGAAAAGCTGATATTTTTTTACTCTAATTGGTAGATTACAATGACTGATAAGGGGCAGGTACTCATCTGCATGGCTCCAGGGGACATAAAGGGCTTTGTGTGCTTTTCTCTCCCCGCTGCCTTTTTTAATATGTTGCCTTTTTGAACATCTAAGGACTGATGGCTAAATTAATTTTGCATAGAAAAAAACAGAGGTAATTACCATAATGTACAACTAACCACAGCAATTATTTCATTTAGAGCTGGTTCTCTCTCATCGTCCTCTCCGCTGCCAGCTCTGCGTTTAAAAACCCCGGTAAATAGGGAACAGGCAGGAATACAGGAGAAGAGGATGGGGTGGCAGGGAGGGTGCAGGGGAGGGGTCATGTAAATACCAATAATAATTTGGTGGCGGAGTCATACTCGAATGGAGCGGGCTGGAGCACCTCGCAGCGGCCCCGCTGAAAGCCAGGATGGCTAGCTGAAGTAGACCACTCTCTGTCTGAACGGCAGGAAGTGCATTAAATGAGAAAAGTGGCAATTAAGAGCTGTTTATTCCTGTTTACATGCAGTCCCTGCTCAACAAAGGGGCTCCATAGGTGAAGTGGATGCCGAGGAGAGCACTAATTGTATAAATGCACACTTGAAATTTCCCCGTGGCAGCGCACAGGGTGATTAAAGGCAGGCCAAGACTCCTAAAAGCTACAGAGAGGCCTGTTTGGACACACAAGAGACCTGAGAGGCTACTCAAGATTACAGAACAGGCCACATACAGCATTACACACCTGCGCAACATGAGCGTTATGTGTATACATAATGTGCAGGGGGTCTTTGTTTCTGTAGATTTTAATACAGGGAACATATGTCACTTTGACAGCACGCATGACTGAGAGAGAGTAGAGGAGAACGGCAAACTTATAGCTAAAGACAGGCTGGAGTAGGAGCTTATTTTAGCCATTAAGCTATTTCATTCATTACATATGTCTTCTATGTGTCAGAGTTTCTGCACCTGGCCACCTCCGTTGAGTTTGTTGGTCAGTTTGACTTTGTTGAAGGACACCGGAGCTTTCATCCAGTGGGCACCGAAGTTGGGGGAGTCGGGGTGTATGTAGACGCAGCTGTGAGTGTGAGGCTCGGGTTTGCCCGCAGGGACCCACTCGCCGTTTACGTATTTCCAGCGGTGGCCGTCTGCTGGGCTGAAGTCCAACAGGAACGAATACATGGCGTTGGGATCCAGACCCGTCACGCTGACCTTCAGGACTGGAAACATCCTCCTACAAAGGAGGAATTATGACAGAAATTTTGCTTCAAAATTATCTCCTGTACACTCTTAACATAAAGGTTATTAATTGGCATTGATATAGTTCAATAAAGAACCTTTTAAAGGGACAGTTCACTCTAAAATGAACATTTTGTCATCATTTACTCACCTTCAAGTTGTTCCAAACGTATTCATTTCTTTCTTCTGCTGAACACAAAAGAAGATAGTTTGAAGAATATGGGTAACCAAACAGTTGATGGACCCCATTGACTTCCATAGTATGGGAAAAATACTATGGAAGTCAATGGGGATTATCAACTGTTTGGATACTGACATTCGAAATATCTTCTTTTGTATTGTCAGTTTGACAGCACGCATGATTAAATCTACATTTTACAACCTTTCCATCGCACGAGAGGTTCTTTATAGTGGAAAAAAGGTTCTTTAGATGATTAAAATGTGCTTTACACTAAAAAAAAAAAAGATTTTTTTTAGGAACTTCACTGAAAGGTTCTTAAAAGGATAGTCCACCCAAAAATTACAATTATCCCATGATTTACTCACCCTCAAGCTATCTTAGATGTATATGACTATCTTCTTTCAGACAAACACAATCTGAGATACATTTAAAAATATCCTTAGTCCTCCAAGGTTTATAATGGTTGNCTGTTTTGAAGTCAAAAATAAAGCATCCATCCATAAAAAAAAAAGTAATCCATATGACTCCAGGGGGTTAATAAAGGCCTTCTGAAGTGAAGCGATGCATTTTTGTAAGAAAAATATCCATATTTAAAACTTTATAAATTCAAATAACTAGCTTCCGGCGGACGACCGTACGCAGAATGCGCGATTTGCGGCGGAAGAGTATCCTTTGACCTGACGCACAACGTAATGACGAACGCAGAGGCGCAGAGGATAGAGCAAAACAAATCACCGCTCACGGATTATAAGTCTAAAACAAGATTTTTAAAGAGAAATGTCAGAGGATTTTGATATAAGCGAAGAGGAGCTTAAATTTGTTGCCCAGCATTTGTTTGAACCGCGAGAGGCGTCTAAGCTTACAATACTCCTACATCATACGTCGCGTCAGAGGGTTACTGATTTTCGAGTTGACTTGCGCATTCTGCATACGGTTGTCCACAGGAAACTAGTTATTTGAATTTATAAAGTTTTAAATATGGATATTTTTCTTACAAAAAAGCATCGCTTCACTTCAGAAGGCCTTTATTAACCCAGTGGAGTCATATGGATTACTTTTATAGATGGATGCATTATTTTTGACTTCAAAACGCAGCCCCCCATTCACAACCATTGTAAACCTTGGCGGACTAAAGATATTTTAAAATATATCTCTAATGGTGTTCACCTGAAAGAAGATAGTCATATACACCTATGGCTTGAGGGTGAGTAAATCACGGGATAATTTTCAATTTTGGGTGAACTGACCCTTTAAGAGAAGCCAAAATCATTCTTCCATGCCATTGCTGTGAAAACCTCCATTTGGAATCTTTATTTTTAAGAGTGTATGTTCTATGTTTTTCTTTTTTTGTCCATACAATGAAAGTCAAAGGGTTCCAATGTTGTTTTGGATCCAACTGGCTTTCACTGCATGGACAAAAATACTTCAACACATCATCTCTTGTGTTCTGCATACAGAAGAAAGAAACCCAAACAGATTTGGAATGACATGAGGGCGAGTAAACGATGACAGAATTTAAATTTTTGGGTGAACTATCCCTTTAAGACGAAAATCTTAATAAATCTGTCCAAAAGCTGTCACACACTCACATCCGTGATTAAAAAGTTATCCCCCAACAATGATTCACACTGCCTGCCAAAACTCTACGAGCAGTTACAAGCACAAACTTCACGAGAGGTTGGACGCTAGTCATTTTCCACTTTTTTCCCCCCATGATTATTTTTTATGGATGAGAACAAGTTTAAGAGGGGCTGCAAATGGAAGGACACCCACCTGCAGAGCTGACCTATAACTACTGAATGAGTTGGTCAAGTCACCCTTCAGCTTGAAAACACCACAACAAGCCTTTTCAATTAAATTAATCTGCCTGTTCCAAAAAACCATCAAAAACAGCACCATGTGCCAATACCAGCAATACAAAATAATAAACCTGCTTAGAGATGACAAGGCATTTGATAGAAAGACAGATATAAAACTGGAAGCAGATAACTAGAGAGACATAGTTTGATCGTTTTGGTAATGCAAAATGTAATGAGAATAAAACAATAAAATGACAATAAAACAATTGTATTGTTTGTAAAAAAAAAACAGAACTACAACTGATTTTAATATTTTCAAAATTGCTTTTAAAGTTTTAGGTTCAAACTAAGACATTGACTGTTATAATCTTTATTTGTTTTTCTTTATGTACCATTCAAGAAGCAATATTCCAGTAAATGTTTAAATTTGGTGCAGTATTTGGACACTTAAGTCACAATTTAAAAATGTCCTAATGTCATTGTATTAGATAGAAGAAGAAAAAAGATGATTAAAATTCAATTTCAATAAATGTTTTTGCATTAACTCATTTAACTCATCAAAATAATTAATCAACATTCGTTCAACTCCATTAATAAGTCAGTTTAATAATAATATTAATAATAATAAGTTTAATAATAATATTACGTTGAAATTACCTGTACAGCCAATTTGAATATACTTAAAAATGTAAGGCAGCAATTTTTTTTTTTTTTTTACAATGTACAAACTATGAAAAACTATAAAAAATGTGGCATCTGCAAACTTTTTTTTCCAGAACTAACTTTACTGAGCCATTTTTACAATTACTTTTTAAACAACTGAACCCAAAGTGATTTTTACTGGATGTGAAGTCAGTTTTCACAGGTCTCCAGAGCGACAACCAGAAAGTTTCCATTTTTTTTTCATTTTGAACAGTATAAATATTGTTTTATCACTTAAAAACCTTTTTCTTTTTTTCTGCTTAAGTGCTTATCTTCTTTTAAAATGTTTTAAAGAAAGATGACAGAACAAATATACAATTATAATGATATTTTGTTAAATACTGCAGAGACATAATGCATCATACATTTGTGTGACATCACATTATTAAAAAAAATCGGATTAGAAATGAAAGTATAATTAAAAAAACTAATTAAATATATAAGTATAAACAATTAGAACGTATTCATTTTCTTCATAAGTTCAAGTAAACTTCACAAACCTGTGAAAAATAAATGTATTAATTAATACAAACAAACACCACTGCTTTATCAAAATCTTTTACAATGTTGCTTCATCGTGTCTCACCTGCCGTTCTTCGTCACAATCATCTCATTGGTGACTTCTTTGAATTTCCTCCAGAGTTCAGCATCTTCCAGGGTGACTTTGAGCTGTTTCTCAGTGGGGTCTCCCTTCTCTCGCCCGGCCTGTAACTCGCTCTCCACGACGCTCAGCAGTCTGGTGATGCAGCAGTCGTTGCTGCCCCGACCACCGGTCACCGCTCCGCCGCCGCTCCTCAGCTCTTCCTCCACCTTCATGAGTGACGGTTCTCACGCGCTTGCCAAGAGGAAAAGAACTGTACTTTAACTTTAGCTCACTATAATTTATGAGAAGATTTAGACCTAACAACTTGTGGACGGCATCAGTCACAAAAGAAAAAGAACTCTCTTTAGGATCGCAGTGGGTGTATTCTTGATCTGCACCTTCAGCTCACTGCGACACCTGTTCTTATGACCGGAGGACAAACCTGCAGTCACGTGGGTTTGCTCTAATTAAGTGATTCATTCACAACCCTTTTATTTTCCATTTCAAAACCCGTTCTAATGTTCAAGATTATTTCCAGTCTTCACTTTTTATGTTCAGGCAACGTTATAATGTTTAGATGACAGAAAAAAAAAAATGCAGAAAGTTCAAACGAAACTTCTGACAGGCAGAACATTTCATAGAGAAAAACACACGAACATTTTAATAACAATGAAAAACATGATGTCTAAAAGAAATATTAAATCACTCGCCGTATGTGTTTTAGGCCTATTGCAAATATATAAACGACTTTTTTTCAAAAACAACTCGCTGTTTCTTTTCAGAACCACGGACAGCTCGTACAGGACGCGCGTGTGTGTGTGTGTGTGTGTGTGTGTGAGAGAGAGAGATAAACTCTTGAGCGTAATCTTACATTCTCAATTTATAGACCCATCAGGTCTATTAAATGAATTTTAGGCTACTTTAAATTGTAAATGTGTTAATGACGTGATGTAGACCAGTTATTTAAATACATAATATTTTTCAAAAATGGCTTGAATACAGCTTTTTTTTATTATTATTATTATAGCAATGTTTCCAATTTCTCGAAAAAATCATTTGAATTTTTTTGTGGGGCTTAAAAGTTTTTTTTTGTTTTTTTTAAGTGCTTAAATTATGACCTTTTTTGTTATTATTAAAAGGCATATTTAGCTTAGGTTAATAACCTTATGCGATCATAACCTCTAGGTGCATAATTTCTGTAAAAAAAAAAATAATAAAAAAAAGTTAAATATTTTTCAAAAAACGAAAAATCACGTGGATTTTTATCTTAAACATTGAAGCATAGACTAATATACAGTTAGCCTATTTAAACAGACAAGCATTCGGTCTCTTTCGCTACATATGTAGCCTACTAAAAATACGTAGGATAAATCAGCATATTTCCTTTAGAATTAAAGTTAACGAACGACCTTCACCTCATTTTGCTTACTGCAGTCGGACTGGTATGAAACATCAGAACATCCACTGTGATTCACAAGACGGACTCGATAAGGGCATACTGTCAAAGAGCTTATAGTATTGTGCAAGCCATGTGGAGCATAAATAAAATACTGGATGTTCTCTGCAGCCAACGGGAATGAACGGAAACTCGATCCAGCGACCGGCGCTCTAATCACAGAGCCGCGCGCATGGAGATTAGAGGATTCAAAGAGTTTAAATCCGAAAAAAAGAGTCTCATTAGCGGGGAATCCTCCTGCATATCAAACATCAGAAAATCAACCCTCTGACCTTTCACTAGCAGAGATGACTTACGCACATCACTTTCATGAACTTTAACTTATAAAAGTCTTATTATGTGGAAGAGGGCTTCTTAAATGACAGCACGAGCACGTTCTTTGAATTAAAGAAAGAAATTAAAGAGATGCAGACATTGACAACAAAATGTACATAACTAGAATTAGAGAAGGGGAAATTGATTCATGCAGACGAGATAAATCTGAACAATTTTTAATAGCAATGATTGTTAATATGTCGTAGCAATAACAACATCTCACATAAAAATATATTTTTCATAGCAGTAAAGCACTCTATATAATTAAGCACAAACATGGGCAATACATCATGATGATGTAAAGGAAACACACATAATAAGCCATGATAAAATAATTCTGGAA
Source organism: Anabarilius grahami (assembly GCA_003731715.1). NCBI lineage: Eukaryota > Metazoa > Chordata > Actinopteri > Cypriniformes > Xenocyprididae > Anabarilius > Anabarilius grahami. Next base: position 4,432,182 of record RJVU01051519.1, on the reverse strand, counting down.
TGCATTTTTTTCCCACAGTAAAAGAATATTATTTCTATATGCCTACCTATAAATTAAAGTAATCTCTTCAGTAAATACAGCTGACAAAACTATTTAAAAGGCAAGCAGGAAAAACTATAGTTGCCATCTTGAAATCAAAAGTTAAATGGAAATGTGCTTGACATGATTTGAAAATACCANAAAAAAAAAAAAAAAAAAAAAAAGCCACATGATTTTGCACTTAAATGCAAAGCAAACTGAAAGCAGTAGGGTTGTTTGATGATAAATGAACCTTAAAGATACACTGGCACCCTAATGAGTGTTTAATATTTTACTTATCTAATAAGATAATATAGCAAGATACCATTACAGTAATAAGACATTTCTGTCATCCTATTACAGGTAATATCTGAAGTAAAAATTTAAATACAATTATAGAAAACCCTTAGTAGCAAAAACTCATTTTTCTTGGAAAAAAGAAAAGAAACCTAAACAGCAACAGTGGTTACAGTTCTACCCTAGTTCTCAAGTAATCCTCAGACGAAGGCACATAGGAAAGAATTAAGCAATTAAACAGCAGTTAAATGTAAAATATGCAATTCCATCTTGTTTCACCAAGCATTTCGAGGGCAGTCTGAAACCAAAGCATTTACCTAATTACATATTTCATAATTTCCCACTTGAATGTGAAGCACAGGTGTGTGTGTGTGTGTGTGTGTGTGTGTGAGAGAGAGAGTACTTGTCTGTGTGTGCTTGTTCACACAGATGGAGAGTGTCCATCCGTGAGGAAGAGCAATGGGAGCGGCTGTAGTGTGGTGTACTGTGCCAGGTTGCAGAGTGGGTACATGAGTGGCATTGAACGCAGAACCAACGCTGGAGCCTGAGCAGCACACAGAGAAACAGCCAAGGCCAAATGTAGAGGCATCTCACTTGAAGCACGCGGAGAACAACTTAATAATTGCATCCCTGCATAAAAACAAACAGCCAAAGGTAAACAAACGCCAAAGCCAAAAAATAGATGACTAAAAGTGTCTTTTTTGGCTTTGACAGAATGACAGCTTTGATCTGGAGACCTTATTTTAGTCTAATAGGCACTCTGATGAATTGCAAAACTGATATTTTAAAATGGAAATGTACTTTTATATACTTTAGCCTCCTGAGACCCGAGCATAGACTTTTGTCCACTGTAGTGGACGTTATATGTTAGCAAATTTCTCTGACACCGTACGTGTCATAGTTTTAAATGTCCTGTAAAGAGCAGATTCAGGGCTTTTCAGAGATATTGGAAGTTTCACCATGACTACTCCCTCTCCTTGGTCTTTAAATATGACACTGATTGAATGATCAAATTTAGCACCCTTATGGAAATATCCATCATTTAAATCTGACAAATTTTCAAATTGTTTGTCATAAATCAACATCTCAGGAAAACGTTATGGGGTTTCAATTCAGAATCTGTTATGAAACAGGACACTGATTTATATACGTCCACTGTAGTGGACACCAGGAGTTAAAGCATGTAAATCAGGCATTTTGAGAGACACAACAAGTGCATAGGGAAAGAAATTATATATCAATATTCCCAAGAAATATTAGATATTCTTATGAAAATGTTGCCAATTTTTACTCCCATTACACTTATTTTTTCATTACATGCTGCTCCAAGAACACATTAACATGCAAACTAGATACAATGTATCAATGCATTGTATAGAATGGGAAAAGCCGCTTATGGCCATTTTACACACACATCGCATAAAGTAAAATATCAAATCATTCTGTTATATCTTTCATAACTAGTTGAGAATCATCTTTATACAATGTTTGGTTAAAGAAAATCCTGAAACCTAAAAAAAAAAAAAAATGTTTGGTGAATGAAAAATAATCCATTGTTTTTGCATATACGTGTCTATTCATGCCTTGTTTGACATTGCATAACATATGAATAAAATATATATTTTTTACATTTGTTTCTTGTGCTCCAAGCAATGTAATGACAATAATAAAAAAACTAAATTCACAAATTTTTTTTCTGGGTCTCAGGAGGATAAAATGCATAATACTTCTAGAATAATACTAAAACACTACTAAATAGATAAAACTAATAGAATAAGTTCTGATAAATTGGGCCACTGAGAGTCTTTGCCTTCAGTAATGACAAATTTTGTTTTGGTTGCTATGTGCTAATTTATTTGCATCATAAATGATTGTCGATTTTCATTTGTGTCAATATGATTTTTTAATGGATGGTTTTGAAAATAGAAAGTAACCCACCTTGCAAATGGAATGAAGGATAAGCTATACCTGTGAAATAACAGGGATGTGATTTAAATAAAGACAAAATAAGTACAATTTGTGAATTATTTCACACACACTTTCACAGGTTTATGGGGACTCTCCTTAGGCGTAATAGTTTTTGTACTGTACAAACTGTATATTCTATCCCCTTACACTAATGTATGTTTAAGTGTGCTCATAAACCACGTTTACGTTGTAATACCCATGTCATTATACACATGTGTGTCCTCATAAACCATGTATACAAGAACACACACACACACACACACAGCTGTTTGCGCTGCCAGCGATTTGCAGAGACAAACTGACTAGAAGTCATTCATTTTCAATAAGAATTGGCAATTATTTAGCCAACAAGCATGTCACGCTAAACGATTCAAAACTTACAAATTTAATAAGATGTCATTACAATTTAATATGGAATAATTACAGCATTCACTTCATTACTTTCATTCCTTACTTTGCAAAAATCAGGCTACCAGAGCAGGCCACCTAATTTTGCATTAATTAACTAGCTTATTGAAAGTCGCTTATGTGAGAGTGTCTGTTAAATATCCTCAATGTAGATTCACTATACAAACATTGTCCTTGTGTCAATATCCCAAAAAGTTGCTGAAAAAGCTCCTCCAAGCACAGTTAATTTAGTCATGTGTATTTGTAGCGACATGTTATTGAAATAAATAACATTTATAAATAACTTTTTTCAGCCTTGAGAGATCTGTTAAAAAGAACTCATATTATACATTAGATTTATTTGAACATTTATAAAGGTACTGCAAGCAACGTTCTGCCAGACTTAGTGACTGAATTACACACACCGCCTCTTTCTAAACCCCACCCATTGAGTTTCCAAACCCCACTGTAATCAGAGATGGAGCAAGAAAGAGGGCAGAAAACATTATCTCAGTGTTGCCAAAATCAATGCAGGATAGTGTTCTAGTGCTCAACTTCAATTATACACTTCAAATATCCTACTCTCAGAATTCGGCTTCCCATACAATAAGTGGGCTTTCCACCAAAAGCACAAAATAACTTATGAAAAGTTTTCAAAAAGAAAACACTTTTGAAAGGTTTACAAAGCCTAAGGCTGTCACAGAGACAGGTGTGATATTTCAGGACACCTAATACAGTGATATTTGTCAGGTAATAGTGCCGGTCCATTAAAAGAAAAAAGAAAAACATTGCTTACAGCAATGTGGGGTTCAAGGGTCAAGGAAGGTGTTTTATTGCATGGAGTTCTCACTTTCACTCAGCAAATATCACACACTCTCTCTCTCTCTCACAAACACACACACACACACGGTATCTTACCATGTAAAAGCCAAAAACTGGAGGACACAGAACAGCAGAGCAAGGCCTTTATTCTTCCACTAAAACAAAAACAAAAAGTTAAATTAAGATCAAGCAAAGAATCACTAATCATAATAAACATGCAAACTGAAACATAATGTTACATAATACAACAACTTTATAAGGCTATCAAATAATAATCATGCTAAATAAGAAACCAACTTACCCAAAAAGCCGCACAGAAGGTTAGCACCAGGCATGTCTTTAAAAACACAAATGTTCAGTTTACAGAAAAGGCCACAAATATTAAGATATAAGAAATACTGAATCTCTCTGTATGCATTACAGTCTATTATATCTCTCTGTGTGTGTGTGTGTGTACGTGTGTGTGTGTGTGTATGTGTGTATGTGTATGTTCTTGTTTATATTACATCGTGGGGACCAAATGGCCCCACGATGTAATAAAAACCTGAGTTCACCTACATCGTGGGGCCCAGCCAGCGGTCCCCACGAGGGAAATGGATTAATAAACATACTAAATGATGTTTTTTTGAAAATGTAAAAATGCAGAATGTTTCCTGTGATGGTTAGGTTTAGGGATAGGGGTAGTGTAGGGGGATAGAATATACAGTTTGTACAGTATAAAAACCATTACGCCTATGGAGAGTCCCCACTAAGATAGCAAAACAAACCTGTGTGTGTGTGTGTGTGTGTGTGTGTGTGTGTGTGTTCTTACGATCATAATGCCGGTTGCCAGAGCTCTCGTCTTGTCACACATCCTCTTGAGTTGCTTTAATGGACCCATTAAGAACATAGTGCTGAAAGTAATCCACACCCAAAGAACCTCAGTACTGACTTAGAGATTCTTGTTGATGCTACATATCAAAATTCATTCTGATATATTTTTGGGGGTATATTTTTGACTTTGCCATAGCAAGGTTAGTTTAGTAGAGTTAGTTTATAAGAAATCTTATTGATATTCATGCCATTTGGAAAAAAACAAAAACTATAATGCTTTAAAAATACAATTAAGAGGTTTTATATACACATCTGTAATCTGTGTTTTGTATGAATTTGTCATGTACCGGATGAAAATAATAACTTGAATTATATATATAAAAAATACAATTAAGAGGTTTACAATAACTCACATTTATGAGGAAATGTTATTACTTTATACTTGATGGTTACAAATCAATTCATTTGTTAAAAATGTTTTCTAAAAGTCAGTATTTGTCACTGACCACATGCCAGTGCAAACAGTGACACGCCTTGGCTGAGATCAATTCAACGGTGGAGAGATAAAGCTGCATGACTCACCTTAAAATAGAAGCAATATTACCTAAACTGTAAAACACTGCAAAGAGTGTCAGTCCGCTTTTCGGAACCCAGAGCAAGCATGTCCCCTGAATAACAGAAGTAACGAAAGATATGACGTTTGACTATTAAAATGAAACGATATAAGACCATTTGTGCATTCGTCTTACCAAAACTGAACACAAGACGCCCGCCACAAAGCACGCGATGAATCCCTTGACGCGCGTGCCCCATCCCAGTGTTGATGCTCCATTCGCTGCCTAAAACAGCATTGTTATATTCGTGGAAACATGTTCACCAAAAACAGAAAATGACTTCAATCAACTTGATATTCATAAATAGGCAGATTTTAAAGCTTTGTGAATGACAGACGGGTAAACACGCAGGCAACAAACGTAGCAAAAGTATAGATTCGGATTCAAAACGAAACCCCAGTGTATTTCAAACAGACATAGCGATTACAACCGAGTTCAAACTCAGTCGAGACTGTCAAACGCAGCTACCTGCAGTACGTTGAGGTCGTCAGTGTCATCTTGGCCACTCAAAACTTTCTTTAATTTGTCCATGAAGGTTGAGATTGACGGCTTTTAAACAAACAATTCAAAAAAGATACCTCAGGTTAAAAAAAAACTGGTTCGAAGCTACTTTGTTCCAGTATATTTGTATCGATTCGTTCCCTTTCCTGTTTGATAGTGTAACAGGTGCACAAGATAACTTCCGTGTGTAGCCACGGCAACGATTACGCGACGTCATGACGTTCGACGTACTGAATCGACAAACTGAAACCAATGTTTTGTTTGCACTTAGTTGCTGCGTCCCAATTCGCCTACTTATACTACGTCCTAAAAGTATGTACTGTTTTTGTAAAGAAAAAGTACATACTTTTGAGTGTGTAGCAGAAGAGTATGCAAGCTTTGGGACTTACTACCTCGTCATAATTGCGTCTTTAACGGACGTTCTGTCGCTTAGTAACCTATAACTGTTTAAACTGCCCTGTCAATAATCTTGTCACATTTAAAATTCTCCACATTCAATTAAATGTATTTTCCTACAGTTTCGGAGAGAAATGTAGTCGCACGTTGATCTGCCAGTCATGGGTCTTTCATGCAATAACTCTCCTCATCTTTGCATAATGATGCATTTAAAAGTTAATGACCAAACGCATCGTTATAAAAGTTCACAATGCTGTTGCAGATTAAATATAATGTGGATAACATTTAATAAATATCTTTTCGTCAGGTTTAACTGATTATGAATCATTCAAGCCTATTTATCTTAACCGCTCTGCTTAACCGTCGGTCTCGCACATCCGTCATGTTTGTAGTTTTTTTTAACACTTTTTACTCGTATTTGTAGTTCTAATCGAATCCTCGTCCACAGCGCAATGTGTTATGGGCAATATTAGCCGTTAGAAGTGTGCACGGATCTGCACTTCGAATTCTAACCGGAAAAAGTAGACCATCCGGGTATCTTTGGAATACTCATTTCAACATACTACGATTTGGGACATACTAATTCTTTTTTCGAATACTATTTAGGACGGATAGTATGCGAATTGGGACGCAGCAACTGTTTAGGCTTAACGATATATAATACAGACAAGTAAATAAGAGAGATGTAAAAAATTATTTATACTTAAGTGAAAGTATGGGTGCTTTGCCAGTATTTTACCCATTTAAATTTCTAAACTATCTAAATGAAAACAAAGTGGTGAAAGCTTAGCTTTTGAATTTGACTCATGAAATCCACAAAAACATTCACATTTAAGTAGCTTAACTGTGCAAAGTAACCAGTTTAACCACAATTTTATTAATGTCATGTTCTATGTAAGGCTCCAAGACGCATCAGATGTAAAACTGAAAGTGTTATAGTGTAATATTTCACACTAAATAGTTTTTTAAACCCTGATCAGACAGAATTTGAGTCAAGTTCATCTTCAATGATATATAAAACTAAATAAAACTTGCTTTGGGCCAAAATACAAAACTGATTACATTCACATTGAAATCTGTTTTATTGGCTGTTTCAACAAAAGTTCAGTAAACTTCACAGTTCAGTAAGACTCATTGTGTATATCTTCAAGAATGACAATGACAAAGAATAAATGTCAGGATGACCAATGAAATACAGTATGAACTCAAAGTACAAATTCCCCAAATATATTATAGACTTAAGTATAGTAAAGAAGCGCAATTACTCAAGCACACACCAGAGGCCTGTTGCATGAAGCTAGCTGAACAAACTCTGAGTTTCAAATCCATATAAATCCAACCTGTTTTAAATCAGACTCACAAGACTCGGGGAAAAAATGTTCTCTGTGAACTTTGCGAAAATCTGAAGCATTTGCACCTAAAAGTGTGACACGTGAGGCAAACAGCCAATTCACTTCTCTTCTGAAGATTGTTATGAAAAATATCATAAAATTAAATGCATTTACAGAGCAGGAATAAACACTGCTGCTGCAGTGAAAGTTCGAGAAGGCAGCTGAAAGAAAATATCTTACTATATCAATGCATGTGAATCAAACAAATAGGCCTTATAATTTATATAGCTAGTTTCACAAAGACCTCTACGCTTTAAAGCTCTATTCAATATTATTTAATATTAATGCATGTATTATATTTATTTTAATTTAAAAGCAGAGTTTAATATGGTAAATTAGGCTAATATAATAATTATATGAATATATTTTATGATTTTTCATAATTATAATTCATATAATATAAATATAATAAATAATTAGCAACAAAAGACAAGCAATTTTTTCTCTAAAATATTTTTACTATAAACTGATTTAAATCTGGAGCGAGAGACACAGGTCACTTTACTCGCAGCTGATTGGTCGAGTTTTGGTCTGTGATCTTTAACCCAGAATAAGACCTGCGGTTAACCCTGTAGCGTAATCCACCTTCATGAGCCTGAAAAAACACAGTTTGCTCAAACTAATCTTGAACTTACCTGGGTAGAAACTGGAACAAGCTTTGTGCAACAGGCCACGGGTGACAATGCAAGCCTACTTTTTGGTTGAAAGCGTCACTTCAGTTACATGTTGGCCTCGTACACACTGTTGGCTAAGTTTTAGGAGTGACAACCGCATTAGTGAATCCCCTAAATCAAGGATCTCCAAACTCAGTCCTGGAGGCCCACTGTCCTGCAGAGTTTAGCTCCAACCCCAATTAAACACACCTTAACCAGCCAATCAAGTTCTAATTAGGCATTAGGCCTACTAGAAACTTCTAGGCAGGTGTGTTGAGGCCTTGAGGCACGTTGCAGCTAAACTCTGCAGGCCAGTGGCCCTCCAGGACCGAGTTTGGAGACCCCTGCCCTAAATTATTAATACATGTGTGAACAGAACACGACTTACTCCCAAAAATGCGATGACAGACAGGCCGGAAACCATAGCAACGTTCTGGAGTCTCTTGTGTTTGGTATCCGTTAATGTGACCAAAGCAGTATTACAGTGACAAAACACTCGTTTTCAGCAATTTAACTAAACGCAGTCGACAAAGGGGTCTTGTTTCGTTTTAAGCTTGTACAACCTGTTTTAAATAGGGCCGCTTTTTCTGTGTTGGCATGATCACTCATTATCAGCATTTTTGGGCTTGTTGTTTTAGCTCGGCTCATTAAGCGATCGGGTTAATTAAGTTATTAAAGTGAGCAGACATGAGTCTGAGTCTTATTTTCAGCATAAAGCATTTGGATTTATGTCGGTTTATTTTAGGAGCTAGTTCTTGTTCTAGCAAGATCTGGCAACACAAACGAGTCCAGGCTCGTACTGCGTTCCTTGTGCTGTGATTCACCGCGCATACAGGAGAAGAGAGAAACATCTCAGATGCACGTTAAAAAACGTCATTAACAACTTGTTGTTCAGTTCGGTTCCGTTCACACTGCACAGAATTGCTGTAAATGCAGTTAGAGTTGGTTATTCGGGAGTTAATTCGGTTGTAGAATGCGGTTGCCACTCCCGTATTTTACTGAACTGTGTGTGTACAGAAGGGGATTAAGCACTAAAAGGTGAACTGACAACCCGAATTTAGCTGCAGTGTGTACGTGGCCTTTTTTAATATTTCGAGTATGCCTACTTCAAATTACTTATTGAGGTATACATTTTACAATTTTACATTTTCATGCAACTTGTTCAGTTTGCTTAAATATATGCAGAAAAAGATAACCACAATAGAAAATTACACATTCAATTTCTTAATTTGTAAATTCAATTTTTAAAAAACAATTTACACTCAGTGGTGGCAAAATCAATTAGCCTATATACAGAGAGATGTTCTGCCCATCTGATTCCATATGAATAAAATCTCCCTGCGATCGGTCAGATGACCACCCTTTTTTCCCCTTTCATATCCATTGTAATTTGTCCGCATCATGTAACCATTCTGTAAAAGCTGATGTCCAAGGTAGTTTGAATGGGTGCTGGAAGAGCTCAGGGCACTATTACTCTGGTAGATGTCCAGTACAGTGGCTCTGGCATGGCAACATGCTTTTGACATGTGGGACAGGTCTGCTTGGTCCACAGCCACTCCTCTATGCACTAAACCAGCAGCAGGAGCACAATATTAGTTTTACATTCAGCTATTTTGTACAGTACTTTCAAAGCGGCTTTACAAAAGACAGCATCTCAGTACCTAAGAGAACAAGCCACATGGGACAATGGCACGTATGAAACATGGTTAGGGAGAATGAGGATGAACTCTTAGGAGAAAACATTGGCTCAGCAGCTACAGTAAGTTAAATTGTAGAATAGGTAGTAGCTAATCTGAAATGTCCTGATTGGAAATAATGCAATTTTGAAGTTAAATTTGACTATTTATAATACCTATCCTGGCTACTAGTTTATAAAGTCTTAACCCTTACCTCACTGTGGAAGCTGTGGGAACAGTGAAGCTCTCTGATACCTCCTCCTCCTTTGCGTAAGTCGTCATGACAGATCAGACACAAACTGTCCGCATCACTCTACAAAACAAACACCACGTTATATCAACCAACCACACATTATATTTGATCAGCAATACAAAAATGCAATTGCATTTCTCATTTTTTTATGACCTGTCCATTTAATTAAAGTGATAGTTCTCCCAAAAATAAAACAACTTTGGACCCCATTGACTTTTTTTCCCCAAATTATCTTTTTTTTTAATCCAAGTTTGTTTTGGATAAAATAATCAATAGGATGTGAATGTAAAAAGTATTATGAATTTATACTTGAGTGAATTTATGGGTGCTGAGACTCTGTCACCATGAAATCAAAATGGAAAATTCTTATTTTTTGTGGAATATTGCAATATTTATTATAAATTATTTATCTGTGCATATCATAATGTTTTTGAAAATTCATGTGCCCTCATAATCTTTAAACAAAATAACTTCCTCTCCCTCTTGCATTGACATCTCTTCTCTTCTCTGATGATGTGTTTACAGGCATGTGGGCGGGGCAACCTGTCACTCACATGACATCTCAGTAATAGCAAACCAGAACCATCCAATCAATTCCCGATGTCCAAAATCAAGTCCCGCCCAACATTTTTTCTTGTTTGAGAAGCTGTTTCACTCGTTTATACATAACAATAGGGAAGATAAGACTATTAAAACTAATCTAAACAAAATATTCAAACATACTTAAAACAACCCTGTTGTGTAAAAACCTGTTCCTGATTCTCAACAGGTTGTATTTAACTTTATACATTTAGTTTTTAGCTTCAGGATATAACATGTGTTGTACATGCACTGATACAGCCTCAGATTTTTCTAGCCTTGTCAAAGCACTGTACCATAACAATAAAATGATCTTATCTCATGTTCGCTTATCTAAATGCTCCTGAGATTGAATAACCTATCGGTAATCATTCGCATCTTTACACATTAAAAACAAAATCATATAAATCACACCAACCAGAGACATGACATTGCGGCTCCTAAATCGGGCTTTTCTTTCCAGAGTCTCGTGCACCTCAGGGATGGTAGGGATGGGATGTGGGCGTCTTTCACATGTGCTGCCCTTGGTGTGCGTTCCCTCCTTATTTTTGCCAACATGGCTGGAGCGAGAGCACGGCCTCGCCTCACTGCGCTGAAGACAGTGGCTCAGGTGAGCTGGGCTCGGGGCCATGGTGGCAGATTGCAGGCGGCTCAGATGCATCGCATTCAGCTGAGCCTGTAAAATATGCATAATGTGCATGCAAGCATAAAATAAGAAAAGGCACAAACAGTCCATTTTTCATTACAATTGAAATTATAACAAAAACAGCATAACAATAGTTCAATCATGACATCTCTCGGAATAGTTTTAGCATGTTATTGTATATGGCAATGTTAATGTATTAGATCTTGGTGGACTAGATCTGCTACGATACGAAGTATAAGAGCAAGTATGGACTTGCTACAACTAATAGATACGCAGACACACTGATGTGAACATGTAAGATATGCTGCTGCTGCATAAATAAACATACATAAATCCCGTAGCAGATCTAGGCAGGTGGAGCTGGGGGAGGTGGAGGGTTTCAGAGGAACTCTGATAGCGCTGCAGGACTAGCTTACAGCAAACAATGAACCAGACAATTTAAATGTTCAGCAAGCAATCTCATTGGCTGCAGGATCAGCAGAGGCCAATCAGCTTGTGCCATGTGATAATGATGTGATTGTTGCCAAAGACTATAGATATAGAAAGACGGTTCACTCCTATTAGTTATGAATGGGAGAAACTGCAATGTACAATATGGCGAAATACGTCCCGCCTTTTAAGTATAGAGCCAATCGCTGATTGATAAAGTCATTGTGTCACTGCAGCTGCCGTTAGAAGCTCTGGTTCCCATAGAAACCTTATTTTAAAAAAAAGGTTCCCATAGAAACCTGAGACTCGCGCTTAGGACTGCATATGCACAGAGGCTTGTCTAGCCTGAAAAATAAGCTTTTTTATCTTTAATGTCAGATTTTGTTACTGAAAAGGGTGGTCATTTGAAATATGTTATTTAATTGTGAGTTCACCAGGCAGTTTTTGAGATTTCAGGATTCCCCCATTCAGTTAGATAGGACTTGGTCTTGGATGCCCTAAATAGCTTCCCGGAGGCGGTGCAAATATGGCTGCCGAGTGAACAGACTTTCCTTGAAAGAGATTTTGTTGTTGCAGAATGCATGTTAAGGACCAGTTAGCCTGCGCTTTCTAGAGTTTCATGACTGAAGTAGATATTAGTGAAAAGTTTAATTGAAATTTTTGAATGATGCAGTATTTGATATGTCCCTCTTTTCATTTCCAAAATGACTTTGTTTCTTCCGTGGAACATAAAATGGAAGACATAATGGAAGTCAGTGGGCTTCAATGGTGTTTGGTTCCCAATGTTCTTCAAAATATATATTTTTCTCCATAGAAGAAAGAGATGCATACAGGTTTGCAAGGGTAAGTAAATGATGGGTGAATTGTCCCTAATGGCAGCAGCACTTGAGCTACAGAACTCCACAAAATTGTGTAAAACCAGGGGCCAGTTGTTCAAAATTCATCTGATTGGAATTCGGCCATCGGATTGGATAAAATCTTGAAAATCAGTTGTTCAAAAGGAAAAAAGGATTCTGAAATCAGATTAGATCACAAAATCCAATCTTGGTTTTGATCAGGATAAAATCATCAGTTTGTTCAAAACTTTTTAGTAAGATAGGGATACCTTTGATCTGGATTATACTGATCCCATCAGAAGGGTGGATTTCAGGAACAAAAATGTAATAAAACTTTAAAACTGGTCAACATTTGTATCATGTAATATACATACAGACATATTTTGTATTTTGCTCTTGACTAGTTTAACTGTTAAAGAAATAAATTAGAAGTAGACATTAGGCTATATTTAGTAAATATCAAACAAAAATATTATATTTAATTTAAAGTGTTTTTTATCACTGTTTGAAAACTACATTGACACAATCATAAGAAATGAACCTGTCAAAGTTTCTCGGGTGAACACTATGGGAAACTTTTCTGAGAGAACGCAAATATTTTTTTCTCATTTTCTTTCTTTCACCATGTCCCTTTCGGGGCTCCGTAGAACACTACTAATCCAGATTTGGTAATCTGAAAAAGTGTATATCTGTATCAGGGTGATCCAATCCAATACTGCTTTGAAAAACCAGCACAGAAGTAAGATGGATTACCTGATCCTGGATAGCAAAACATGGGATTTCCAAATCCAGATAATTCTGATCCAGATTAAACTTTTTGAACAACTGGCCCCTGATGATCCATATTTCCCAGTATGTGAGAATGATCCAAACATTTTGTACAATGAGCTCACAGTTGAGAATTTCACATATTTCTTATTGATCTGACCTCATGTTTAAAATTATTTTAAAATGTTCCAACTTTTTTTTAACTTTACTTTAATCAGTTTTGTCCAAACATTGGAAGGCAATTTCAGGATAAACTCTTCTTTAGAGTTTAGATTATGCAAAATGTGTCCTACTTTGATCTCTGATGTCACAAACCTGTAAATCAAAATGTTGCATTTTCACAGCTGTGAGGTGCACCTTTTGATTTGCAACCTGAATTATCTGTTTTTCTGTACAGGAGGTGACATTTTAATGATTCATAATTATATTGGGTCTTCATTTCTGTAGGGCAAATTGTGTACATTTAAGCACCAAACATCATCATGTTTTTATTTAGCCGAAGAATAATTTTTAACAAATCAGTGATGTTAAAATAATTCGTTTTAGCTTCAGTCCTGTCAAATAAAAAAGAGAAATAAAAATGTAATTCACTTGGTAATTCATTTGTAATAAAAGAATAAATAATATGAAAATAAAATGCAAAATTGACTATGGAGGGAAGAGAAATAAATTGCTTGTGGAAAAGCCCCTAGTGTGGCTTTGAGATACTATTTAAAAGTGTTAATTGAATCAACTGCTCGTCGGCTGCCTGTAAGACAAATCCACAGCTTGGCCCAAAGCGACTGGTGTCTTTCTGCTCTCATTTAGAAGATTGTGTGCCATAGCATTCAAACTTGTACAAGCTACACGCACACAAAAACTTGTATTGTGTACTGACCGGGCATGGAAGTGAAGCTCTGCGACTGGCCAATGATCGACTTGGAATTGGGACATCCCAACTGCTCTTCCTCTCAGCCTCTGGCTCCTCTTGTTCTTCTTCTTCCTCCTGCTCCTCCACATCTTCCTGCCCTTCATATCCTCCCTGCAATGCTGTAAAGATTTCATCTTCCTCTTCCTCGTTCTCCATGTTAAACAGCTGTAGTTGTCTCCAGTCCCTGAGACCGAATACCTCTGAAAGAGAAACTGTGAGGTGCAGAAGCTTGAGGCTGTGTGACTGGGTTCTGGACAGGCCTTGGATTGCTGATTAAGCCTCTGTAATTAGATCCCCTGGTTTTCTTATCCCATCTGTTTCCTCTGTGGCTCTAAGCCTCATAGAGACGACACAACGACCGAATGCAGGCTCCTTTAACTCCCGAGTAATCTGTTTAGGGGAAAGGTGGGGACTTGAAAGAGGAGGGAGGGGATTCTCAAAGCTCTCTGGAAGCATCTTGCTCCAGATCTGTTCAGAATGTTCTAAATTCTTTGGATATTGCATGTAGTGCACACTATACTACAATGCAAACGTGGAAAAAAAATTAGGTCAGTGTCTCTGCATGATATAAAACAGTTGCCTAAGAAACATATTGTGATTTTGTCTTGGAATAAGTGAGACATTAAATTTAAAATACATTCTGAAAGACTCTATGAAAAGTTTCTTTGTGATATTTCTTCCAATAAAAACCCCCCTTGTGTTTATTTACCTCATACACCCTACACAAACACACACAAACCAAGTGTGAAAGGCATCAGTGAACTGGATTATCACTTAAGTAGATACTATAAATGTTAAGCACCTTAGAAAGTGCAATCACAGGGGCCATCTAAAATTAGACCTCACAAATACATACATGGAACGCAGATGGACTAAAAGCCAAATAGAGTGTCAACAACAGTTGAAGTCACGACAAGACATTGGATGTTACTAAAATTAAGTGTGACTCATTGGACAGGTAATGCTATATAATCTATTGAGCGTCTTAGTCTTTGATGATATGAATCTGCCTTTTCCGTTTTGTCAAACATCCAAGAAAAAGCAGGAAGGCATTTAGTTCTTTGACATTTTTAATGCTTGATGTAACAATGAAATTGCAAGTAACAAAATCTCCTTTACAAACAAGAACCTAAATATGGATTACCTCTAGATGGCAGCAACACACGAAACATTTTTTTCCCTTCACAGTTTAGGGACCGCCATAAAAAGACTGAAAAATGATTGGCATCTAAACATTAAAAATAACAACGTTTGCATTAAAAATATCAAGAGTGTGCAAGATAAACTGTAATAAAGATGCTATATTTTAGTTTTTGTCATTTGTGGCATATATATGGATCAAGTCTCTTTTAAGAGTCTTTGATTGAGTCCAATAACCAGCTGGGTGAATTCATTACTGAAAACCTCCACAAAATCTGCACAGATGATGTTCAAACATGTTTTGCCCGAGCCTGGACGCTGCTGCTTGACCCAGTTCAAAAGTAGACTATAGGAGCTCAGGGTCATGCTTTGCAATGACTGGCATGGATGACAAAGTATATACCTGGCATCCTCGGTTAGGTTCAGACCAGCAGCAAAAAACCTATCTGAAAACAAATTTGGGGCAATTATTTAAGGAAGAAAAACCTTTAATGAAAGATATCTTCTCATTTTCTTATTGTGACTGACCTGGTCTCCCTTCCTCTTTCCTCTCCTCCAGGTAGGATACGACACGGTTTGGATCTGATGTGTTTGCCCACCAGTATTCACACCGGGGCCACAGTTCCTCATGTCCAGACGCAGCTGAGTCATCATATGAGAGAATAACCTGATAACTGTGATTCCAACACTCCTGCAGTGAGGGTGTGACCTGATATAACACAAATAATAAGGGAATTATAGGGGAGATAGTATTCAGCAGCGGGCCATGTGATTTCAACCCTAAGAAGCAACCATGGAAAATAAAATATCTTTTATCAATCTGCTGATAGGAATGCACCGATAGGATTTTTTTGGGGTTGATATCGATTATAACAAACAATTATTGGCTGATTCCGATACCAATATTTATCACTTGCTCTCTTATTTGAAGTTTTATCATTAAAATAGATAGTGTTTTGATCATGTTTTAAATGAGCAAAGTTCAATGCATGTATTGTTATACTAGCTAAATTATTGCTGTATCATCAAATAATTTCTAATGAACATCCATTTAACATTCAGCAGGCCAGCATAAATACATAAACAGAATAAAGATACGTATGAAATAAACAGTGCTTAGGTTGGTTTTACAGTAGTTTTCAGGTACAGAAATAAAGTAAACAAATGTAAAATAACACTGTGTTTTCTTCAGTGTATAAAATAAATACATATTAATCCTTATTAAAGTTACAAAAGTTATTTTGTAAAGAGCAGTGAGTGATTTTTTTGTCTTTTGTTGTTTGATTAACATTAAAACGCAGACAGCAGCGCAGCAGGAATATTAGGCTGCTGTCACTTTAAGAGCTGCACAGATCCAATATACTGTTACACAAGCGTTTTATTTCTCAGCTGTTTACGTTCATTTACGACACAACCGACTATGTTATACAGCCGTATTGATATACTTTTGTGTGATTTAGAAGCTAAAGACTTCACGCACTAAGACGCTTTCCGGGCTCGCGCTATGGATGTGTGCGAATTTCTCAACTTCTTGCGCTTGAATATTTAAATTCGCAATGCTTAAAACCACATGCAAAGGATAAACTTTCACAAAGATGCAGCACTGGCCCATTCGGGACAGTGACAACGTTGTATTTTGTACAGTTTTCATTGTGTTTTGGCAAGAATTTTATTATTTTACCCAGAAAAAAATGATGAATTATGCAACAGACATTATACAGCTCAATGCCTTCATTAATTAACCAATGTAAACTGATCAACAAATGGCCGATACATCGGTGCATCTCTAGATATAACTGAAATCTTCATCTCATGTGAAATTACATCTACAGTACAGTCCAAAAGTTTGGAACCACTAAGATTTTTAATGTTTTTAAAAGAAGTTTCGTCTGCTCACCAAGGCTACATTTATTTAATTAAAAATACAGTAAAAAACAGTAATATTGTGAAATATTATTACAATTTAAAATAACTGTGTACTATTTAAATATATTTGACAAAGTAATTTATTCCTGTGATGCAAAGCTGAATTTTCAGCATCATTACTCCAGTCTTCAGTGTCACATGATCCTTCAGAAATCATTCTAATATGCTGATCTGCTGCTCAAGAAACATTTAATGTGTACAATTGTACAAAATATTTGTGTACAATATTTTTTTTCAGGATTATTTGATGAATAGAAAGTTCAAAAGAACAGTGTTTATCTGAAATCTAATCTTTTGTAACATTATAAATGTCTTTACTGCCACTTTTGATTGATTTAATGCATCCTTGCTGAATAAAAGTATTCATTTCTTTAATTTCTTTTCAAAAAAAAAAAAAAAAAAATTCTTACTGACCCCAAACTTTTGAACGGTAGTGTATAATGCTACAGAAGCTTTGTATTGCATATAAATGCTGTTCTTTTAAACTTTCTATTCATCAAGGAATCCTGAAAAAAAAAAGTACACAACTGTTTTCAACATTGAAAATAATCATAAATGTTTCTTGAGCAGCAAATCAGCATTTAGAATGATTTCTGAAGGATCATGTGACACTGAAGACTGGAGTAACGATGCTGAAAATTCAGCTTTGCATCACAGGAATAAATTACTTTGTCAAATATATTTAAATAGTACACAGTTATTTTAAATTGTAATAATATTTCACAATATTACTGTTTTTTACTGTATTTTTAATTAAATAAATGTAGCCTTGGTGAGCAGACGAAACTTCTTTTAAAAACATTAAAAATCTTAGTGGTTCCAAACTTTTGGACTGTACTGTATATGTAGAAGTTTTTTGATGAGTAAAAGAGGTGTTTTTTGATGGTAAAAATGGTCTTTAGTAAGCAGCCCCCCACACATGACATGCGGGGGGAAAAAACATGAACATACTTACATGATTGGGACAAATTTTATTGTTAAAAGTGCTTATGAGGAATTGAATGAGGTCTCTGTGTTGATCCAGGTTCATTCCATCAAAGGCAGAAAGTGCAATGATGACCACTTCCTTGATGTGCCGCTCTAACCAGTGAGAAACTTCTGTGAGCGCTTCCTTCAAATAACACAGCCAGAACACAACCAAAGTTATTCTCCATTGGAATGAGGATTTAACATTCTTTTAAAATGATCAGTACCTTCACTGTCAGAAGAGAGTAGATCCCATGTGCAAAGTAAAAAACTTCCTTAGGGTCTTTTATCTTATGAGCTATTCTTAGATCAAGAAACCGAATGCCTAAATCCAGCTGGTTAGAGATGCTGTCCTCCTGGATAAAAAAGGATAAAAATAAGCCATGAAAAATGCTGCATATCATCAACACCTGTCATAGTTTACCCACATTAAGACATATTGACATATTTTTTCTGTGCAGAATGACACACACAGTCACCAAACTTTGTTGTTGAAAGAAGCAATGAAAGTGAAGGTGACTGAGGCTGTCATGTTAACATTCTGCCTTTTGTGTTCCACTGAAGAAATACATTTATAAAATGCTATTACTACCTGTGTTGTTGACCATTTGATGATACAGGGCCGAACGATACAGGGAAATAAAGCGTCTAACACCTGCAGCACCTTCGGCTCAGACTTCAGCACTGAGGACTGCTGATCTAAACAGTAAGTCATGGTGTCATGACTTCCTGAAAAACAGTAAACAGATAGTGATCATTGTTATATAGTAACAGTTATCAGTCAAAAAGGTGATCAATTAATTGTAAAACTGAAAAATGTATCTACGTACCGGGTATAGCGAGATTCCACAGCGGGATGTCCCACAAACCCGCGGACATCTCGGACATCCAGTCCGAACAACATCTGGAGATGCATATTTCTTCATCCTCCATTTTTAAATTCGAGCACACCTAAAACACGTGTGTTATTGTTCATTCACAGCACTATCCTTTACTGTACAGACCGCTGAAACTAAAAATACAATCGTTTCCGCTTTTTCCTGAATGTCATGTGATGTCAGACAGAAACACCGTGTTAGAAAATGCACGGAATTCCATTTAGCGTTGTGATCATTACATTTGTGAAATATGAATTTGTTAGTGTTCAGAAATGTAAAGATTTCCCGTGATCATGACTTTTCCTGTCTCGAATCTGGATGACAACAATGTTAGGGACCATCTGAAAGTGCGACTGTTTTTCGTTTTGTTGAAGAGACCGAACACAACAGACACACGTTTGGAGTTTATTTTATTTTTAAGAATTTTAATTTTGTTATTTGTTTAAACGATGTTTGTCATTCCAAAGCTCACAAATACGGAGCCCCCTAAAGGGACATGGTGGTGGAAAAAAAGTTGGGATGGGAGGAAATTGTCCCGCACAAACGTTTTGCGTTCCCCCGAGAAACTTTGCGTTCCCTCGCAAACATATTTTCGTTCCCTTGCTGTGAGCTCGGACAAACACTTCCTCTTTAATGTCCCGCTGGCTGGCAGTAGTGTTTCAGTTAGTAACATACGTTAATAATGCTAAATTGGTCTCTATGAGCAGGCGGCGGAGATACACGTCTGAAGGGACCGTCTGAAAAGTGCAAAATCCCAAACCCTTTTGCTCGTTTTATATTATGAAAAATACTCAATAACTTACCTGTAACACACTGTACTGTCACCAAATTCAGTTCATACATCACTGCTCTCCGAGGGAACGCAAATATCTTCGCAAGGGAACGCAAAAGATTGAAAAAAAATAAATAATAATCCTCCCATCCCAATTTTTTTTCCCAACACCACGTCCCTTTTAGGGGCTCCATATACACAAATACTTTATATAACCAACCATGGATTTCTCTATAACCATTGTCATCAAAAACGAGTGAAACAAACTGATATAAAAGCAGCAACAGGGAACATTCTGAGAATGTTAGCTAACGTTCTGGCAAGGTTCTCTCAAAGATGTGAACAAACGTTCTTCCAGTAACGTTAACTGAACGTTCGTTTAAAGTAATCTGGTCTTTAATAATGTTCTGAAAAACATTATTTATACATTGTTCATTGAACTATTTTCCTGAAACATTTTAGTTGGATGTTTGTTTAATGTTGTTTTTTTTTATTTTTTATGTTTCTACTTGTTTCAGAATGTTAGGAGAACATTCAGAAGTAATCAAATGGAACGTTTCCTTAACGTTCGTATAACCAAGGAAAAAATACTTTAAAACATTTAATAAACTGGTCATTTTGAACATTCAGAAATAACTTTTTCATAACTTAATGGTAACGTTAGAAAAATGTTCTTAGAACATATTTTGTTAAAGATTCAGATTCTTCTTAATCTGTTTGAAGGAGACTCCAAAGACCCTCTCATGACCCATGGTCAGCACTGTTGAGCTGAATGATATCCTGAGCAAGGCTATTCACCCCAACCTCCAGCAATGATGTTGATGCTTTCTTTGTCAGCGGGTAGGCCTTCATGGTCTTCTCCTTCTCCTTTGGACACATTATGAGTAAAGTACTAAATTCACATTTCTTGGAGCATTTTGTTGAAACTAAACAGACTTTTTAGTAAATGTAAGGTATTTTTAAGCAATTGACATCTCTTAACTCACCTGGTCTATTCGTTTCTTGTTATTGAGGTATGAAATGACCTCCTTGGGATCTGAATAATCAGTTTGAGTACTCGAAAAAGTTATGAACTATCCTTGCAGTTTTTCATAGGTTAAGGTATTTTCCATTAAGCCTGTTGAATTCGATTAGCAAAAAATTTAATTAAAATGAATATTCAAAAGAAACTTGATCTAAAAGTTAACACCAAAGTACAGTGGTAATTTCTATTATTCTAGGCTAATGCTGCAATAATCATCAAAAGTATTAAATCTGTATATCTGCATCTGTTTTTTATTGTTTGTCTTATACTGTATTTAGTACAAAAGTGTGCCATTTGTGTCACAGGTAGAGTGAAAGGATGATGACAAAATATTATATGTTATAATATTATAACACGCACACACACAAAAACATTTTTACAAGCTTGTTTTAATTATTTATCCTCAAACATTTAAAGAGGCAATATTATACCCTTTTACAAAGTCTTGATTTTGCTCTACTAGAATAGGTTTTCATGCCTGAATGTTAAAAAACATTATTTTTCACATATTTTACATTGTTGCAGCACCTCTCTTCCCAGTCTGTCTGTAACGCTCTGGGCTGCATTTCCCAAAAGCATTGTAAGCCTATGTTGATCATAAAAACCATTGGTGGCAATTGTTCTACGATCAACTACGAAATTGCATACTTCCCTATATAGTAGGCAAAAAACAGTATGTGACAAAAGAAGTACAGCTATGTCCAAATTCACAGTACTCATAAAAGAGTAGGCAAAAAGTACCCGGATGACCTACTACTTCCGGCGAGATTCTGAAATGTGCATACGATGGACACTTTACTATCCCATGAGGCCACAGGAGAGTATTTGTGAATGACAGTAAAGTGACGTAATTGACACTGGTAGTTGTATAATAATTATTATACACTGTTATAATGACAGCATGGTGGATGTAGTATGTCCAAATTACAACTATACTGCACACATTCATACTGTATAGAACTTACTTTTTTAACTGCCGTGAAGTAATTATTCAAAATAAGTACCTACTCAAGAGAGTATGTGATTTTGGATGCAGCCCCTGTCTCTGTAAAGCTCCTCCTTCCGAAAAGCGAAATGTGCTCTGATTGGTTGGCTTGACCATTGTGTTCTGATGGTTCAAACTACTTTGAGTGTGTTTCGGAAATGTCACGGCCCTTACCATAACCATGAGTTTCAGCACACTACTAGCGATATTGTGATGTGTACGTTCCTAATCATTCAGAATTTAAGAGAATAACTCCCTTTGGAGTGACTTTGTGCTTTGCAACTTTTTCACTTTTTTTAAGTGCTCAAACAGGGGGGGGGAAGTAAAAAAAAAGAATTCCAGAGATATTTTGATTGAATTAGAAACATTTTTTATTTTTATTTCAGGTTATTCACAAACACAGCAAAACAAACAAAACAAATGAATCTATTCAGCCTTTGCACCAAAACCTGTAGGTTTATTTAGTATCCTCAAAGTCAACATGAATCTGATCCTATTCACCCTTTTCATTCTCTTAATGCATGGTCTGAAATGACTTTTCAGCTTTCCAGCCTCTTTCCTCCAACCACCATTCTGGTATATAACAGCTACTTTTTCCAGTCCAATCAGTTCCCAGTAGATAAAATCAAATCTGAAATACAAATTTTGGAAGTAAAATAGGATTGTGAATGGTGTGTCATTTTGACATTTGTTTATAACGTAAATCAAAATTCCATCATTTTTTAAAATCATGCTTGTTTGACTTAATTCAGTACCTCCCCTCAGCAGCACAGCTAAACAAGCATCAAGTTTATGGTTAATATACATTACAAGCATTAATTAAAATTACCTAAAAAATCCACAAAAATCCACCACTCGCAATCATTTCCTAAAACTTGCACAGTCACAAAAAGCTCTTGGTGTAGTTAATGTAAACAAGAAATGATTTCACATAAATCATGCAATTTCATCTTTAATTTTAGTCATTTAGACAAACTGCTTCTTATATCTAAGGGGCCATTCACAGAACGTGTTTCTGGGCTCAATGCAAGGCGCAGGTCAGTGGGGATGCGCATTTAAAAAAAAGTTAAACTTTTACTCGAGCGGCGAGTTTTTAGAACGCTGTGTCACGCGCGAGACACTGCGTCAAAGACACAAGACACGAGCGCAATGGTCAAACACGTCTGTCTTGCGCATGTTTGCATAGAAAACCAATGGAAAAGCAGCGCAGTTGAATGAAAAACACATTCTGTGTGAATGGACCCTAAATCATCTGAAATGATCTAAGATTGTCTAATATTATATAAAGTTATATCCCTGATTGCACAATTAGAACATTGTTGTAGTATTGTGACAGCAAAATGATCATGATGTTTTCATTAACATCACTTTTTTCTTTGTTTTCATCCAGTGTATGAATATGGTGGGATGCCCTTCACTCCTAAACCAGACACCTGGAGTAAGAATAAAGAATATAATGTGTCATTATGTGTCAGAGGTGATGTCATGCCACTTTGAGCATGATATAAAATGAGACATCTACCTTAAATATGCATCCGGCCTGAGGTTGCTTAGCCAGTGAATCTGAATCCATGCCTGTATACGCTGAGGTGACGTAGAGATCACTGTAGTCCTTTCCTCCAAAACAGCATGAGGTGGTTTTCTCAGCTGGTAGTTTCACTGTCTGCAGCCGTGTGCCTGAGAGAGGAAGTTCATTAACTACTGAAAGATCAGGCAAAAAAAAGACTAGTTTTCCTCAGAACAAGTACACCAACCTGTTCTTTGTTTTTCATTTAAATGTTCTATTTATATTCAGTTGACTGTTAATCATTTGCATGCTCTTGATAGTGTACCGCTAGTCTGCAGTGAGTATAGAGATGTTCAGTTTGTAGTCCTAAATCCCAGAAGAGAAGTAAAAATTGTAAGTCTCTTTTTATACAGTAGATATTCTAACCTGCATTTACTTTTTCCATTATTTATGAGATGGAAAAATGATGATATTTGCACCTGATGTGGCGGTTCTCTCATGCTTATCAAGGCTGCATTTATTTGATAAAAAATACAGTAAAAACAGTAATATTGTGAGCTTTCTCTTTTAATATATTTTAAAATGTAATTTGATACTGGTAGGGTAAAGCTGAATTTTCAGTATTCTAATATGCTTATTTGGTGCTCAAGTAATATTTCTTTTTATTATCAATGTTGAAAAACTGCTTCGTATTTTTGTGGAAACAATGATAAATTTTTAAGCATTCTTTTATGAATATAAAGTTCAAAAGAACAGCATTTATTTGAAATAGAAATGTTCTGTAAAATTATACATCTTTACTGTCACTTTTAACCAATTTAATGCGTCCTTTCTGAATAAAATCACATTGAACTCAAACTTTTGAACTGTATGTTTGTGTCATGAACGTGAGTTTGATGGCAAATTATGGAAGCAACAGTGTGCAGGCCTTTTGTGCTTCTTCCCTCAGGAATCTTCTGCTGGGTTTATGGGTCAATTAATGAGTAAATTAAAGCTGCAGTTCGTAAGTTTTGCCTCTTTGTCGCCATCTCTGTTTGAAACCTGCAATTGCAGTTATTTGCGGAATTATCATCTTTACGTGGGTTGTGCATCGGCGCGGCTCCTTAGCGCGGATGAATCTAATGTTTGCTGTCAGTCACCGCATCGGTGTGGATACTATACTTTCACAGATTCTATGTCTTGGAAGTATGACCAAAATAAGAATTTTCACCAGAAAATGTCATCGTAACAAGTAAGTAACATGTCTGCTACTTTTGTTCCGACCAACTGAGAAAAAAAGCATTAAAATAAATCACGTTGCCAATGGTGATTAAATCTAACGATCGCTTAGCTTGGATCCTGTCAAACCGTGCAAATTATATTATTGTTATACTTCGTTCTCAGACTGTTAATGTTAACAACATTATTATAGCATTGCGTGACTATGTGTATTTAGTGTGTATTAGCGTTACCTGTACATTTCAATTTCTGTAGCCACTCCGCAGTCTGAAGTCTTTTGCTTTTGACTACGGGTGAATCTCCAGTTGTCACTGATGATTGTCATTTGGACCTTTCTGGATTACAATCCACCATCAAAATGATAAGTTTAATTATTGCAGCTGCTGTGAGAAAAGGCTATATAATGGTCCGTCACAGCATCCTCCACATGCTATAACATAACCTACTAGCTGGGACTCCTTCTTTCTGTCTACAAACGAGATGTAATGCCGCAAAGACAAATGGCGGCATGCTCGAATTTCCTGCGGATTTTATTTTAAAACCGATTTACAATTACAACATTACAAGCTTACCATTGTGAATCGGGCTAAGGTAAGGAGATAATTTTGAACACTGGCTGGTTATGTACTTTTTAAAAAATTTATTTTGGATAATTTTTAACCAAAAAAGTTACGGACTGCAGCTTTAAGGTTAACGTACTTCAGGAGACTTTCACATTTTGATCTAAAGCATAAATTATACACAACAGACATACCTCAAATGTGAATAAAAAAAAAAAAGACATCAAAATTACACATTTCACCATTAGTTTTTGAATTATTGTTTCGCCTGGGCTATACGATACTTATACAAGCATTTAATACACTTGTACAAAACTCACACACCTGTTTGTGGGTCGATACGCAGCACTCTTCCTCCATTGAAGCAGGCAACCCACAGTTTGCCCTCTGTGTCTATGCACATCCCGTCTGGTATGCCTTCATCTTTCTCCATCTTGTAAACCATTCTGCGGTTAGCTTAAAAACACAATTTAAAGAATACACAGATTTGACAAAACCACACAAACCCAAACTTTTTACATCAAGACCACAAACCAATGCAAAACAAACTCACATAGCCCTCCAGTCTGGATGTTGTAATCAAAGGCCTCCACCATGAACGCCAGACTGTCGATGTAATAGAAGATGCGGTGATCCAGTGACCAGTCCAAACCATTGGAGATGCGCACTTTGTCAAACTGCTGGACAACAGAGTGGTCAGGATGGAGGGTGTATAGCGCCGCATCCATCACTTCAGGCTTCATGTCCAAACACATTGTACCTGGACACAGCAAAGGAGAAGTGGGAATGGCACAGTTCAAATGGGCTTTTTTACTGTACAGAATTAAAGAGATAGTTCACCCAATAATGAAAATTCTTTCATCATTTATTCATCCTCATGTTGCTCCAAACCCATATGAATTTCTTTCTTCAGCTGAACACAAAAGAAGATATTGTATCCTGTTGAATCCAAAACAGTTTTGGTTCCCATTGATTTCCATTGTATTGTTTGTTCATACAATGGAAGTCAGTGGGAACGGAAACGGTTGGATAGCAACATTCTTCAAATTAAGAAACAAATGCATACAGATTTGGAACAACATGAGGATGTCTTATAGTTCACATTTGCAGAGTAAAATGTGATCTCTCTCATACAGTACCTGCAAAAAACCTGCCAGCTGGATCTACTTTTCCATCATTGAAGCGGGTGTTAGGTTTTTCCTTGTCATTGACATGGGCAACAGCTGTAATTGAACGCTTTACCCAGTCAACAAATGCAAACCGAGTTTCCTCCACGATGACGTAACCACCTGCCTGCCGTGGAACCACAGAACCTACAAGTTTCTCTGTGCAAAAAGAAAATATGGCATCACAGAATAAAGTACAATGACATTACATAAGCTAATTCAACTTGAATCAATGTCTAATGCATCTTTGAATAAAATACAAGCTTAAAACATTGAATACATGACTTTTAATGTGGCAACTGTTAACTTTGGTTTCACCAAGTTCATCGAAAGTCACTAAAAATGCA
The DNA here is from genome assembly GCA_003731715.1 of Anabarilius grahami. Taxonomy (NCBI): domain Eukaryota; kingdom Metazoa; phylum Chordata; class Actinopteri; order Cypriniformes; family Xenocyprididae; genus Anabarilius; species Anabarilius grahami. The sequence goes on along the minus strand of RJVU01051519.1, from coordinate 4,405,736 downwards.
GCCCACACTAAACTTACATCTTCAGGCTTACCTGTGGCAATACTCTCTATTTGACTGGTCAGAGAGTTCCACCGGCTGACCCTTCGACCCATAATATCAACATACAACAAAGAGGAGTCCTTCTCCTCCCAGACTGGACTCTCACCGAGTTCATTCTTTTCTTTGATAACACATTCGACTTTTATGGAAGACATGACCTAAAGCACACAAATAAAGTTAATTTAAGTGTATGATGTTCTGAAACAACCTTTACATTAGACACTGATTAATTAAGCAAACATCAAGGAAGACAAAGTTCAGAACAATGCCACATGCCAAATAATTAATTAATCTTGCAGCTTTATTTCAGCTATTTTCAGTAGATTACACTCACTTTTAGCACACACTCCAGATGTCCATGTAAATTCAGCACATAACTTTATCAGCCATTATGACATTATAACACGTCATTACTTAAAATACAACAAAAATTGATCAATCAAACCCTCATGTTGTTCATTTTGGGTACATGACTGATCTGTATAATTGTTTTGCGCCACTAGTGGCACCAAATGGAATTGCAGAAATTAACTGTTGTCAAACCGGTTTCCCCTGAACTCTGATACTGCTATACTAGCATTATAAATGTTTGTAAAACATTTATTAATAATATAAAGTGTAACAATTTAGTATTATAAAAATACATGGATCATCAATGCAGAACCTCAATAAATTAAATCATGAGCTTTGAATGAATGTGTGTGACAACAAGTGATTGTATAATGCAGTGTTAACAAAGCTATAGAAAATAATTCATGTTAAATGAAAATGTGAAAAAACAAATTTTATGCAGCATGAATCATTGCTTAATCACAATTTGTCGTCGTGTAACACGCTTGTTTACAAGCGAGCTGTCAGTGGAAACTGCACCAGAACTAACCAATTCTCTGAAAAAAAAATTATTTTAAAACAAAATAAGATTGTGTGAGAGGTAACGTTAAACATAAGCGATTTGTAAGACAGACGCCGCCACAATGTTTCATTTGTAGATACACCAACAAAACAATCAGAACTGGAGAAATCAGCACATTTTGTTTAGTTTTCTGCAAGAGCAGAGCTACAAAACCACGTGATAAAGAAGTCACGCGACTCTGTGAACACAGTTTGTGTTGGACATCACGTTGCCTGCAAATTAAGACGTTTGTGTAGTCGTACCTTTTTAACGTATATCCTCTTTTCCACTATGGTCGGTGTTCTTGCACGTAGTTTCGCACTTTGCAAGGTTTCCGCCTGTACATGTGATGTGATGTGAGAGTGAAATAGAGCGTCCTCTGCGGTCTTATTTATAAATACACCCCAAAATCTGGATAAAAGTGCAAGTGAGAGGAGTTTGACCAAGAGGTTGAATCCAGTTACTTATTCGTTTGTTACTTATGACCCCATTCACTCAATCTCTGTGCAAGAGGGAAAGCGTGACTGTGGAAAAAAAAAAACATCTACCAGAACCAAAAGTATAGCCCATTTCCGCCAAATTAGGAAAAATATTAAATACTGTCATTTTTATCAGATGAAAAAAAATCGAAATTATGACTGGAAAGTCATAATTATGAAATAAAGAGTCGAAACTGTGAAATACTAAGTCGGAAATATGACAAAATCTCGAATTTATGATTTTTAAAAAGTCAATTATTACATTGTCAGAATTATGACAGAAACCGACTTTTTAATCTCATAATTACTCATTTATTATAACTTAGTCATAATTGTCTCTGTCATAATTTCGATTTAGTATGTTGAACATAGAATACAAAGACGCAAAGTAGTATATGAAGTCATATGTAGTGTAATAATTATGTCATAATCATGACTTAAGATAATCATAATCACATCCTAAGTCATTATGACTTACCAAAACACGATTTTTTGTTTCGTGTGTAGCAGAAATGGTCTTCCATAACAGTGTGATTCAGGTGCACACATTGCATCCAACACATTTTGGTAGCCAATCATGGTTTAATTAAAATAACAAATGTTTTGTTATATTCATAAAGGCAGATCATCTCTACAGAACACAGGCATATGATCAATGACAGTATGATTCTGAAATAAACACAATGATTCATGATGCAATCACAGGTGCAAAGGTTAAGGTTTACAGTGAAGTGCAAGATGGGAACCGCTACTAGCTGTCCGACAGAGGCAGGAAAAACATAAAATGCTGACGTGCAAGTTTTCTTGCTGTCTGTCTTTTTCTCCCAAGATATTTTCCTTCATTGTGCAGAATTTTCATGAAAATGTTTGATTACATCAGGAGTTGTTTACTCAGCCGAAAGCAAACTCTGCTGCGTGCGGTTTTGTGCTGGAGAAATGGTGCACAGGGGTTCACTGTTTGACAGCAAATGCAGTTCAGTTGAGCAGGGCAGAAGTGGACAGGCTCATTTTTTGGCAGCAGTGGCTTTAGCACGGTTGAGTCGCTCCACCAGAATATGATCAGTGGTGGCTGAACAGCGTGACAGAACAGTACTGATCTCGGATTCATTACGCCTCTCGATGGCAGCCTCTGCGGCACCTTCCACATCCCTGAGAGAGAGAGAATATTAGACAGTGGCTCTTTGTCTTAATCATGAACAGTAATGTACACTCCCATTTAAAAGTTTGGGGCCAGTAAGAATTTAAAAGATGTCTCTTATGCTCACCAAGGCAGCATTTAATTGAAAAAAATACAGTAAAAACAGTAATACTGTGAAACATTATTACAATTTAAAATAGGCTGTTTTCTATTTGAAAACATTTTAAAATGTAATTTATTCCTGTGATGGCAAAGCTGAATTTTCAGCAGCCATTACTCCAGTTTTTCGTGTCACAATATGCTGATTTGGTAACATTTGGTAATTTCTTATTATCAACTAAATAATGCTGCTTAATTTTTTTTTTGTGGAAAACATTATTTGATGAATAGAAAGTTCAAAACAGCAGCATTTATCACAAACAGAAATCGTTTAAACCTTATTATATGTCTTCACTCTCACTTTTGATCAATTGAATGCGTCCTTGCTGAATAAAGGGCCGTTCACACCAAGAACGAGAAACGTGTCGTCTGCTGCTTTAAATGCTTGAGCTCTTTAATGCAGGATGGATTCTGATAGGCTGTCAATGTTTTTTTATAGTTTCTCTGTGCTGTTACTGTATATTATAGTTGTGGTGTGGACTCTGCTATTCTTTTACATTTAGAACAATTTTTAGAACTATATCTTTATCATTATAGTTATTGTCCTTGGTGCGAACGGACCTTAAGTTTTCATTTCTTTCAAAACAACAACAACAACAACAACAAAACTCACCGACCTCAAACTTTTGAACAGTTTAGTGTGGTTAGTGTACACTGTATAGAGTTTAAAACCTAACAAATTTGTTTGTCATTTTGTTATTTATGTACAGTAATACACAAAATGGTCTAACTGGTCAAATACTTTTTGGAATAACCTCTTACCCCACTGCAAGGTGAGCTTTGACCTTCTGCTCAGGTGTGACTTTAGAGACATATTTCTTGGCTTCATATTTGTTATGGTGTTTAATGCACACTTCGACAAATGGCTGTAATCCAAGAAAGATAGAAGTAAGATTAATTCACCACAATAATTCTAAGAATAATTCACATAAGACAGATCAATAGGACATCAGTTACCAGATATCCAATAGGAGACTTTTTGCTTTTGGCAAATTTCTCCAGCTCTTCCCAATCCTCCTTCTCAGCCAGAGCCTTCAACTTCAGCCACCAGAACCTGATAATGAGAAACACCTTACATTTACATTTATGCATTTGGCAGACGCTTTTATCCAAAGCGACTTACATTGCATTATACTATACATTTGTATCGGAGTATGTGCAATCCCTGGGATCGAACCCATGACCTTGGCATTGCTAGTGCCATGCTCTAACCACTGAGCTACAGGAAAGCTACACTACTTCATTTAGAAACATTCATTATATTTATATTATATTAAACACCCTATCTAGGTTTGTAACTACAACCTTTTGGGTTACATGTATTTATTAAAAATAATATATATATGAAGACTTCAAATGCAAAGCCTCTAAGTGCCCTCTGAAATTTTCTTATAACATTTTTTTCAGGCTCATATGTTTATGTTTGGTTATAAATAGGTCATTTCCATTGCCATTAAAGTGAACTGACTAAACATAAACTTACTAGGAGCCTGATAAAAATAATCATTTTAGAAAAATATTTCAGACGGCACTTAGAGGCTTTTGCGTCTCAAGTCTTCATATACATATATATATATTTTTTAATTCACGTGCCCTTTTAATCTTTATTCAAAATAACATCTCTTCTCTTCTCTGATGACGTGTTTACCAGTGATGCCAAGTTTATGAATGAATTGTTCGTTTGAATCGATTCTTTTTGATGAATTGGTTGAACCAGTTCACCAAATCAGACTCAACAGTCAGAACAGATCTACAAGTTACTCAATCAAAACTCACTTTCAGATGTGCCTGATGAAATGAGCCAATATTCAAGGGTGTATGATCCTATGTTGCAGACACCGCCAGTGGGAAAGATAAACTATAAATCGTGTGAGTAAAACTATACCTCTTGTCGGGCACTTTGAAGTCTTTGTAAAGTTGTTCGGCGTGTTTGTGCAGTCCCACTGACAGCAGCATAGTCATGGTGTCATGAAGAGAGAATCCCACAAGTGGCTCACCCTTCTCTTCCTCTAGCTTCCTCTGAAACCGAAGGAGACGCATCTCATCTTCTGTGGCCTGAGAGAGAGAAAGGCTATAATCCCTCTTGATAAAACACAGATGTAATGTTCTGGTTACAAAGACAATGAACTCTGCCCCAGGCTGCTAATCTGCCTGTAACAGAAGAGGTCTTCACCTTGGCAGAAAATTCATTCTTGGCTTTGTAGTACTCGTCCACGGCACTTTGTAAAAGAGCAATCCGAGCTTCCAGTCTCTGCAATTACACATACACACACACATTACATTTTGTTCTTAGTAAAAAAAATAAATAAATCTGCACATCATGCTAATAAAACTACCATGTATGAAGAAATGAAGGTGGAAAGCAAAGAAGACAAACCTCACCAATTCGTGGAAATGAATCGTTCACAATTTCTTGAACTTTATAGCACTTCTGTCATTCAAATCATGCAAGTGAGAAGAAAATGAGGAAAAAAACAAAAGCTGCTGTAAAGAATTGTAAGCACCTACCTGCTCTTTATAGCTGGCCTTTACGTAGAAATTGCCAAGTTCTTCATGATCATCATCTTGATTGAAAAGATCTTTCAGTGTTTCCTGTTCTTGATGTTTACAGAACTGAAACATAAAGACAATCAACAATCAAGGTTTAAAAATGCAGAGGACAATGCAACATTGTCTAAGTGTAAACAGTGATCTTTGAAGTGTTATTTTAGTATTATTCATAAAATATTAAAGTGTTTATTAATATTTTGCATTAGCTTTTATTTTTAGATTTTCAGCTTTCATTTTTATTTTATTTTTAAGTTTNTTTATCTCGACTTTTTTCTCGAAATTTAACGAGTTTTTTCTCGTATTTTAATGACTTTATTCTCAACATTTTATCTCAACTTTTTTCTCGAAATTTAATGAGTTTTTTCTCGAAATTTAACAACTTTAAGATGGTTTTATTTTTTTATTATTGCTTGGCCCTAATCCTCTTCCGTAATTGTGTGATTTTGTCTTTTTATTAGTTTTTAAAAAAAAAATATTTAGATTTAGATTTAATTTTTATACATTTTTTAGTTTTAGTAATTTCAGTACTCACGTTTTTCAAGTTAAAGTTTTTCCATATAATATTTATATTTTAGATTATTTCAATTACTGAAAATGTTTTTTAATAGTTTTACTTTGAGTTAACAATAACAACATTGTGGCTATAGAAAAGCTGACATGAATTGCCTTGTTGAAAAATTGCCCTAAATAGGCAGCAGTTTTTTTTTTTTGAAAAGTCTGAAAGTGACATATAAATGAAATAACTAAATCATAGCCAATCAGAAGAGATTTGATGTGTACACAGCTATGAGCAGAATGGTTTGGACCAATGAGATTTTATTGTGGCCATTTGTCACATTCATGCCTTAGCTTATGAATATTAACTAGGTTAGCACAAAAAGAGGTAGGGACATGCCCTCGTCATAAATAATGGCTATGGTTCCTCAGGTCTGCAGCTGTAGGGTGTGTGTGTGTTGTAGGGAAGCAGATGTGTGCAGATGTGTGTACCTGTCTGTAGAGGCTCAGAGCCACAGGTTGGTTCCTCAGCATCATGAAGAAGTCTCCTCTGTTCAGCTCATTCTTCAGGTACATGACCACTGTGTACACTAGCATAAAGAAAACATGTAGGTAGGTAAACCATCTCTATGTATCCAGTAGTCTATTAAGAAAGTAACAGTGTGTGTTTCTAAGTTTTGGAGGTTTTGGAAGATATATGTGAATGCGTGTTTACCGAGGTCTGTGTCTCCACTCTCAATGGCTTTGCTCAAAGCCAGAGGACTCTTCTTCATTTTTAACAACAGTGGGACCTGCTCACCAGAGCGAGGCTCAAACTCCAACAACTGGAAAAGAGAGACCGAAACAAACTGACTGGCAACCCATAATATCAGTTAATGATAATTCTGTGCCCCTTGGTCTTTATTAGCACGTGTTCTGTGCGTGCATGTACCTTAATGGCGAGCTCTGTGCGTCCACTCTCATATGCTTTAGTGGCGATTTCAGAGTAGGAGATTCCTGCAGCATCAGCTAGCTTCACACTCACAGATTTTGCTATGACTTCATCTGATTCCTCCTTCTGCTGGACCTACATTAACACACACAAAGGAAACAAACTTTTGTAGGACTTCACTTGATGGGCACTTCCCTCACAAGCTTCCTTGTGTTGCATTGAAACCTCTCAGAATGGACATGTCATACAAGTTAACGTGTGCAAAGAAACCCATCTGCACCTGCAAATGTGCTCTGGTTCTCTAAACAACAGCTGTGAAAACCATTCATTACTGTGGTTTTATAAAACTCATAATGAACGGGAGAAACCAACGTTATAATGAATGGGGATTTCAAAAAAAGGACCCAATTATGCTCACTATACATTTATTTGATTAAAAATATCTTACTGAACCCAAACCCTTGAATGTAGTTTATATAAAATACTGAAATAATTAAATAAATAAAAATCTTAAATATAACATGTAATATTGTATAATTTTCATTGATTGTTGTTATTCATATTAATATTAAAATAATAAAAAAATAAAACATTAACATTAAAATTCATTAAAGCAATAGTTCACTTCAGAATTCAAATTTCCTGATAATATACTCACTCCCATGTCATCCAAGATGTTTGTCTTTCTTTCTTCAGTTGAAAAGAAAAGGTTTTTGAGGAAAACATTCCAGCATGACCTTTCCAACATGATTACGTCATGCGTGGCATATCGCAAAGCAGTGCAAAACGAGCATTTGTGGTTAAAAGGTTATATAAATTATTATTATTTTTTTAGAAAATGGCCGATAGTTTAGCTAGATAAGACCCTTATTCCTCGTCTGGGATCGTGTAGAACCCTTTGAAGCTTCAATGAAAAAGTCCATTATATGGAGAAAAATCCTGGAATATTTTCCTCAAAAACCTTAATTTCTTTTTGACTGAAGAAAGAAAGACATGAACATCTTGAATGACATGGGAGTGAGTAAATTATCAGGAAATTTTAATTCTGAAGTGAACTTATCCTTCTTTGGTTCCCAAATTAACCCATAAATCCAAACCAACCCCTTACAGACTTTGTCTGGCATTTGTAGCTTTTATTATTATTATCATTATTATGCCTATTTTTGCATACCTTTTTATCAGTCAGGACATCACAACTGTGTTTTTTTTTTTTTCAACTTTCATGGGGATATTTTTAGACATTTGACCTTCAAAAGTATAGTAAATTATCACCTTGGGTTCTATCTAACATTTTTTGTCAAAATTGAGTTATTCACATATTCTTAGTCTGTGACAACTTATTTACATTATGTGATGTTTTTTAAAGTTGTGTACATTTTGGGACTTTTTTTCTAGAAAACAAAAAGGTTCTATCTACAAAGTCGAATGGAACGCAAAAACTTTGAAGCTCAATATCTCAAAACCGCCCAGAAGAATGCAGATACAACCTTATAATTCCAAGGTGGCGAAATATGTACACACACACAAACCTTGTAGCAGGCCCAGTGTTTGAGTACTCGGCTCACTCCCTGATATTCTGGTGTCTTTAGATATCGGCAAACCTCAATGGCCAGTGGATAGAGTTTACGATACACCAGTCTGAGACAGAGAAAGAGCCATAACTTGAGATTAATAATCTGCTTTGTTACATTCATCTTAAAACTTTGCTCATTTCAAAGGAAGTAATCACAAAACAGATCCCGGCAATGCAAACAGACAGCTGTTCTGCACAAAATCATCTCACCTGTCGATGAGCACCTGTACGGTCATCTGTTTGAACTGAGTGTGGGTAAGAGGAATGCCGACGGTATAGTCTCGTACTGCATTCAACACCCGCAGGTCTCTACACATGCTGACAAACTGCTCTGGAGGAAAATTACTCAAAAAGCACTTCCCAAATGAGGCCGCCTGCAGGGAGAATGAGAGAGAAGGAGATACAACATAAACCCATTTTTAGTGTCATTCTATCTGTAAATAAAATGTCTCTCCTCCTGCAACCTTCAGCTGGTGTGGCTCACCCTCAGGAGAGTTTTCTGAGTCTCGGGTTCATGTTCATGTCCAGCGGCCTCCACACACTGCCTCACTGCCTCGCTCAGCAGACTCTGTTCTTTAATCTCTCTCAGATACTCATCTGCCTTCTGACTCTCTTTCTGCAAATATTTTCACATATAAAACCATTAGACTTAATATACAGTACCTGCCGTAATTAGCTTTCAACATTAAGACTATTACGTGTTAGGAAACATTTAACATTTTTCACTGTAAAGACACCATGTCATGTTTCCAACATTCACTGTGTCTTACCTCATATTCTTTATGCGCCTCCAGCAGTAATGCTCCAGGAGCCATTGAGGCAATTTTAAAGATCTCCTCACACGCACCTGCAGAGAATCATGGGAAAATCATATCACTTGTGGGCTTTTATTTTATTCAGCAATGATGCATTAAATTAATCAAAAGTGACAGCATTATAATGTTACAAATATTTAAATTTCAAAATTCTTTTGAACTTTCTATTCATCAAAGAACCCTACATTTTTTTATTGTGGTTTCCACCAAAAATATTAAGCAGCATATTTCAACATTGGTAATATTAAATGTTTCTTGAGCACCCAATCAGCATATTAGAATGATTTCTGAGGGATCATGTGACACTGAAAACTGAAGTAATGGCTGCTGAAAGATCAGCTTTGCCATTACAGGAATAAATTACATAAAAAATAAATCTGTCTGAACCCAAACTTTGAACAGTAGTGTACATCTTCTAACCTGGGACCTCTTGCAGAAGCTCATGGTGCGTTCCACTGATGATCCGGACGCTGTCCAGTTCTGGCACCAGAATCGATTCATCGTCCAGGTGGTACTTAATTGTTTCTTTACACTCTCCCACCACTAGGAGAAGCCCATCCCACATGACCACAGCCGACGGCTGCTGACTCTTGGGCCTGCGACACCTGCAAGAAAAGCATAACAAACTTGTACTTAAAACTAAATGTCAATGAAAATATAGCATATACAAAATATACATAAATCATACAAAGTGTAAAATGATCTCATACCAGGCCATCTGTTTGGGGGGAGTTTTGATTTTGGTGTCCACTTCGCTGAGTTTCTCCTGCACAAGACAACATTCATCACCTGATGCTGCTTTGTTGTGCAAAACTATTAAGACTGTAATTAACGAAATTATTCATTAACTAATAACTAATCAATTAAAGTTGACAGTAATGAACTGACTGAAAAACAATTGCTACGATTATGACCAGAATATATATGTTCATAAAATACATTGAAGTGATATTGCTGGATTTCACTTACCTTTAGATTGGACGTGCCCATCCACACATGACCAGAGTCAGTGAGGAGTGCCAGATACTTATAACTGAATGAGACACATATGTGAACTATACTGGATGCTTCTGGAGAGAGACCTGGAGGAGTCTGACACACACACACACACACACAAATACAAACATTATTTAGCAGATGCTTTCTTATCCACATTGGCTGTTTTCACACTTGATCTGAACCAGAGTCCGATTCCACATGGCACTTTTGGGTACGGACTCTGGTACATTTTTGTTATGTCACCGTGATTACTCATTTTCTTTAGAGTTTTAAACCTTTGACCAAACTAACCAGCTACAAAATAAATCACATTATACATTATTTTCATTATTTTAATTTAAAATTACAATATAAATCTACTGGTTTATAGTCATTTTTTACATACACTACCATTCAAAAGTTTGAAGTCTGTAATTGGTTTTTAAAGTTTTGTAAAGAAGTCTCTTATGCTCACCAAGTATGCATTTATTTATTCAAAAATTGAGTAAACACTGTAATATTGTGAAATATTATTACAGTTTAAATTAACTGTTTTCTATTAAAATATATTTAATCTTTGATGGCAAAGCTGATTTTTCAGCATCATAACTCCAGTCTTCAATGTCACATGATCCTTCATGAGCTGATATGCTGATTTGGTGCTCAAGAAACATTTGTTAATATCATCGATGTTGAAAACGGTTGTGCTACTTTATATTTTGTGGAAATAGTGATATTTTTTCTCCGAATTCTTTGATGAATAGAAAGTTCAAAAGCAGCATTTATTTGAAGTATAAATCTTTTGTAACATTATAAATGTCTTTACTGTAACTTTTGATCAATTTAATGCATCTTTGCTGAATAAAAGAAATTTATTTTAAAAAAATAAATAAAAAAAATCATACTAACCCCAAACTTTTGAACAGTAGTTTTAGAGTGACTATTCAATGTTTTTTAAACATTTTTTTATTTATATAATCTGAAATTAAACTGACATTTTAGAAGACAGCTGCCTATGAGGCTATTTTGATGCCCTTCTATATTTCTGTTACAGTGAGTGAGGTTGTCTGAAAATGAGGGTTCATTCTAGAGACTGATTAAATCTGAATATCTGTGTAGTCTGAGTGCGTGCGAGTGTTCTTTACCACAGGTGTGCAGGCTGTATTGTCTAAGATGAACAGATGAGATTCATTGGCCACCAGCACTTTACATTGCCTGTCCTGAGTCAGGACTGCCCAGGATGAAGGCGCCCCCTGTAGACCTGAAATAAAATATCACTAAATTAAAAAAATTAGAAACCTCAACCCTCAATCCTTCTAACTCTCTTACAGAACCATGTGGAATAAGGTATTCTTATAATAGCACAAAAAATGCATTTTTTACCTGGAATTTCAGGTAACCGCCTCAGTTTTATGTCGTCAATGTTCGTGGCCAAAGTGAATCGCAAGGTACCTGTCAATATGGCAACTCCTGTCCCGTATGGTGAATGGAAAATCTTGGTCTCCAGCACCTGACTCTGAGAAACTTCCTGTGAGAGAATCAATGCTATGGTTCAGTGATGAATCAATACTGATTTAAAGAAGCAATGCTTTAATAGCATTGAATCACGGATGCATCCTGTGCATTCTCACATTGCCCATGCTGAAGTGTCTCTTGAAGCCACCAAAGAGATCATAGACAAGCACAGTGCCATCCTCCTGAACACACAGTAGGTCATCAGACACCGTCCAACCCAACTGCTTCACCACTCCACTCTTCCACTGAGACAGACAAAGAAAGAGAGAGAGAGGTTACTATACAGCATTTCTGTTTATAAATCATTCAAACAGAGCAGTATTTTTAGTCACTCATAGTCAATGAAAGGGCTGCACGATTTGGGGGAAATTATGATTAGATTGTGTGAATTCTGTGATTGAACTGTGTGCAATTCAAAAAAATTCCAAGTTTGCTGTGTTTGTTTGTTTTGCTGCACAAATTGGCCAAAAATGATTAAATATCAATATGACAATAAAATGATAATAATATTTATAATGATTAATATTAATCAATACAAATATAAAAACTACCAAGTAAAAACTAAATTAAAGGATTAAAGTAAATTACTATTGTAATAATTCACTGTAAGAAAAAGAATATTTAAGAAAAATTATATAATAATTGTATTTTTGAGTAAAAAGTGTAAAATTACAATTATATTTACTTTTACTATTTACTTTTGCTTCTTTTTTGTTAAGTGCTTCTCATTAAACTTTTGCCAAACATCCACTGAATGGAAACATCAGGACTTGGTGTAAAGTATATGTTGGGAATGCAATGGGGTAAGCAATTAACAATAATCCATTTCCTATAAAATTTTAACACATTAATACTGTCCTTATTTCAATATTAAAAGGTTAGTTTACCCAAAAATGACATTTCTGTCATTAATTACTCTCATGTCGTCCCAAACCAGTAAGACCTTCGTTAATCTGAACTATTTCTGAACTATACAGGTAGCAACGTCACTGCACATTTTGAGGTCCAGAAAGGTAGTCAAGACATCATTAAAATAGTCCATGTGACTACAGTGGTTGAACCTTAATGTTGTGAAGTGACAAGAATATTTTTTGTGCGCAAAAACAAAACAAAAATAATTACTTTATTTCAACAATTTCTTCTCTTCTATGACTGTCTCCTACACAGTTGACGAAGTGAACGCAGTGAAGGCTTCCATGTTTACTTCCGAACGCCGGCTCAGTATTGGCATTCTGATGTAAACACGGAAGCGCTGTACTGCATTCACTATGTCAACAGCGTAGGAGACAGGCATAGAAGAGAAGAAATTTTTGAATAAAGTAGTTATTTTTGTTTTGTTTTTGCGCAATAAAAAGTTTTAGTTTTGTCTAGTTTGGACTGTTTTAACAATGTCTTTACTACCTGCCTGGGCCTTGAAAGGTACAATGAAGTTCCTGCCTATGTGTGGTTCAGAAACCCTCGGATTTCATCAAAAATATCTTAATTTGTGTTTCGAAGATGAATGAAGGCCTTACGGGTTTGGAACGACATGAGGGTGAGTAATTAATGACAGAAATTTCATTTTTGGGTGAACTAACCCTTTAATGGGGAGTAGTGTGGGAAGATGGTGGGTGCATGTTACATTCCAAGTTCACGTTAAAGCAACCCAAACTCAGAGCAGATGCAGAAATGAAGTTCATGTGGAGCAGAATTTAATGCAAACCAAGGCTGCAAATACTGGCGGATAATGAGCTCCTCACATGCAAGAACACAGTGCCATGCTTCACTCTGAAACACGCAGCGCATATACTGTAGAAGTCGCAGCCTTTGCAATTTGATAATCGCAAGAAAACACTTTGTGATTTCTGTTTTATTTTGATTTGTGTGTTCTTACTGGAAAACTGGCCAGAGGCAGTCCTGAGGAAGAGTAGATCTCCAACTGAGGTCTGGCACTGGGAGAGCGTCGGTTGCGCCCCTTTAGAAGAGCTGATAGAGAAATAAGTGTAATTCTCTTTGAACTCCACAAAACAACTCTATGTACTGAGATATAGTCTTACTCAACGACATTCAGCTGGGCTGATCTCACCCAAAACTCACCGATGGGACCCCCATATGGAGCTGCAGCGACCAGACAGTCTCTCAGACCATCTTTCAGATTCCAGCCCATCTCATACAATTCAATCTTTCTGTTTCAGGAAAAAAAGAACAAAGAATGGGTAGGAGAAAGGGGTTAAAACCATAATAGCACATAATATATCTGCTTTGCAGTACAACATAAAGCCAAGCTTTGCCTAGATAAACACAACCCATGCTTTCTGGCAAACCTCCTTGGGGTTTTGTCCTCTGTAGAGGACATTTGTTTTCAGATCAAACATGGCACAGATTTAATGCACTTTAAAGCAGACATCCTGCCATCCACTAAACATATCATTTCGTTGATGTGTTTAGAGGATGGAAATTACAAATGTCTTATTTTGCTGAAATTACAGTAAAAACATTGTTAAAAAGCAAGTATATTACTTTGTAATATGTAATATTTTTCACATGGCTTCTTATAAATATCTTTGTTTTCTAAGCAGTGAATGGATGACTATTTTTCCCAAACATCCACTGAATGGAAACTTCAGGACTTAGTGTACAGCATATATTGGGAAGACAACACAAGTCAAAGTGGTCAACAATTACCAATATTCCATTTCCTATTAAACTCCAACAATACTGTCACTACTGCAGTATAATAACAGCATAAAAAAGTTAATTAAAAAAAGACATTATAATAAAGAACTTAGCCCATGTGTAATAAATCAGTAAGTAAATAGACTATTGCATAAATAAATAATTAAGTAAGATCCTAAATAAAATAGTAAAGAACAAACATGTGAGGTCTGGTTCATGTAATTAGTGGAAGTTGAGGTTTGTGTGTCAAACATTTGGTTACACTACTTTAAGGTGACGTACATTGTACTTACTCAGATAAGTACTGAGTAATATTAATTAACTACATGTACTTACTATAGAGTTAGGTTTATGGTTAGTTACTTGAAATTATGCATAATTTACTGTTATTACTATAGTAAGTACATGAAGTAACGTGTAACTACGTCACCTTAAATTACATTTTATTAAACAGCTTTCAAATGCTGGCACTGAAAATTCATAAGTATACTGGTGTACATCTAAAAAAAAGCAACTTTTTATAAACCTAAATGTATTTTACAACACATTTATCATATCGGTGTTGCAGAAGTCAGATATTTGTGAATGAAAAGCATAATTTTTGACTGCATTTGTCTTGACTTCATTAATTATTGATGCCCGCTCATAAAATATGAATAAAATAATTTTACCATGGTCAGACCAATGTCATTTCAGCTAGATTACATAAAACAAACGAAGGAATTTGAGCTGCTAACTAATTCACTGCCACTCATGACAGCTGTCACATGACCTAAGTGACAACTCATAACAAACCCCCAGTTTAAAAGCTCCATTTTCTCTGTACCTAAATGAGCAGCTTGAGCATTTGTGCAGGGTTATGGTTTCATACTCATATTCCGCACTATTTAATATACAGAATGATTAAGCTGTTCTGTTATTTACCTGTAAAAAGCCTCGCCCAAAGGGTTCCAGTTCGCTGTGACAAACGCCATGACCTCCTCTCCTGATGAAACGCTGCAAAGTCTTTAAGTTTATGACAAATGTCCCAGATAGCGCTGCATTATGATTACTTATTTTTGTGTTGTTTATTTCATTCTCGCTCATCTCTTCCTATCATCATCTTCTTCGGTGTCTGTGATGAAGTTGATCAGAGACTAGCGTCTGTGTTTGGCGCCTCTAGTGTTTTGGAAGTCGCAGTGCAATAGTAGCGTACACTATGCTGTTTCTAATTGCTTATTTAATTTTTTTATACAATTTATCATTTATTACAAAATAATACATTTTAAATTAAGTGGCTATAAGTTTCTCTGTGCAGTTATTAATGTAAAAATCTGCTGTTGAAGCACGTATCTGCGTTGTCACGTGGTATCTGTTACTTTTCTCAGCGCAGGAAAGAACGGGTCAAGTCGTTTGCGGTTAAAACAAGGCGTTTCTATCTAGAGTACTCGATTTGTAGGTCAGTTACCTGTGATTAGAAAGCGCTTGAAATCACCTCCAGAGGAAGACAACTTTCTTCAACAGCATTTTGCCGCGCAGTGAATAATGAATTACCACATGGTGTCGCTGCTCCTCCACATGTCACATCTATCCAGCTGCACCACACCTGATATGGACACCTGTTGTGTCGTTTGATCCAGGAATGGACAGAAGAATGGCGCAGGTGTGTTGGCTTTTAAAACGTACCCTCTGGGCGTAGCTGTTGTCTTCATATTGTCTATTTGAAACGTAACCTCATTCAGTAATCATTAGGACATTTGTGGTGGGAGATAACATGCCGCTGTTGAGCGTCTCAAAATCGCATCATTGTTAATATTACAAAAGCAGTCTTGCTATAATTACACTCTTGTCTTGTGAGGTTGGGGGTTGACTATTTAACTGTCAATCAAATGAGACCACTGGGAGTCTGGGAATCCTCTTTTCATCACAGAGCACAAAACAAATTAGCTAAAGGATAAAACGTTGTATTAACAATAATACTTATAAGAGGTTTCATATATTGATGTTTATTTTAAATATAGACCCTGCTCTCATCATTATTATTATTTTTCATTTTGATTTAATAGGTTGACCTTATTGTTAATTCTAGGATATGTGTGGGGATTCAAAAACAATAAAAAAAATATGAGTCATTCTTTAAAATTGGCCACATTACAAAGGCTGTAATAATGTAAGAAGACATGACAAAAGAAGATTTTTTGAGAGGAGGAGGGTTGGGTCTGTGGAGGAAAATTAATTTATTTTTCTCTCTAGCTAGAGCAGGACAAATTTATGTAGCCTTACTGGGATAAATAATGTCATTATGTATGTTGTCACATGTTGCAGAACATGCCAAGTTGCCCCTATATAATTACAATTATTCTAATCTAAATGATGATATCAGTATATAAAAAAGTATACACTAGTATTCAAGTTTGGGGTCAGTAAGGTTTTTGTTTTAAAGAAATTAATACTTTTATTCAACAAGGATGCATTAAATTGATCAAGAGTGACAGTAAAGACTGATACATACACATTCTATTTCAAATAAATGCTGTTCTTTTGAACGTTCTATTCATCAAAAGTATCAGAGTTTCAACAGAAAAGTAGCACGACATGATAATAATACTGTATTTTTAGTCAAATACAGTAAATGCAGCATTGGTGAGCATAAGAGACTTCTTTCAAAAACATTAACAAATCTTACCAACTTCAAACTATATAATAACGGATAATAACTTGAGATCTCTGTATAAATGAACTTTCTGAACGTAACTGTATTTCACACTCTACTGACTGCCGATCTGTGAAGTTACATAGTTGCAATAAAGCATCCATACCTGTAGGTGGAGGGTGAACCAACTCCAGGGTAAGGCTAGATGCATTTCCTCCTTAAAAACACATAAATAGAATGTCTTGAAATAGTTTGAAGTTACGTGTCACTTAGCAACAACCTATACATCCCAGCATAAACGCTCCTGATAAATTATTTGTTATTAAAGCGGCTTCGTTCGCAAACCAGTTTGAACAGAAAAGCAAGCATACCAAGGCAGCCAATTCGAATAATAATAAATAATCATTGCCTTACCTAATGCAGTATAACAAAAGTTTTATTAAAATTACTAAATGGTTTATATATCACTTATAGAGTGCTTATAATCACTAAAAAGCTGTCACTTTAAATTCATCGTGATCTCACAAAGTTTCGCTATAATCAATGAAGCTGACTGCTCAATGAATCTCTTATTTAGCCTACGGAATGTCTACTTTTTTTGTTATAAATGAACTTATTACGAGAGGAATTGCGAGCGTGCAGAACTCAGCGATGTGTGGATTCTAACTTAAACGCGTTTGATTGGCCAATGTGTTCAAGAAGTCAACAGATATGTTTGTGATTGGCTGTATTGCTCAATGCTGCAAAATAAGTTGTAAATAGAAACCTTTGATGCTCTCAAAGGGTTAGTTCACACAAAAATGAAAATAATGTCATTAATTACTCACCCTCATGCCGTTCCACACCCGTAAGTCCTTTGTTAATCTTCGGAACGCAAATTAAGATATTTTTGTTGAAATCCGATGTCTCAGTGAGGCCTGCATAGCCAGCAATGACATTTCCTCTCTCAAGATCCATTAATGTACTAAAAACATATTTAAATCAGTTTAAATATTAATATTATAAAGCGACGAGAATATTTTTGGTGCGCCAAAAAAAACAAAATAACGACTTATTTAGTGATGGCCGATTTCAAAACACTGCTTCATGAAGCTTCAGAGCACAATGAATCAGGGTGTCGAATCATGATTCGGATCGCGTGTCAAACCGCCAAACTGCTGAAATCACATGACTTTGGCGCTCCGAACTGCTGATTCCACACGCTGATTCATAACGCTCCGAAG
Organism: Anabarilius grahami; assembly: GCA_003731715.1. Taxonomy (NCBI): domain Eukaryota; kingdom Metazoa; phylum Chordata; class Actinopteri; order Cypriniformes; family Xenocyprididae; genus Anabarilius; species Anabarilius grahami. The sequence goes on along the minus strand of RJVU01051519.1, from coordinate 4,387,662 downwards.
CTTCATGAAGCAGTGTTTTGAAATCGGCCATCACTATATACGTCGTTATTTTGTTTGTTTTGGCACACCAAAAATATTCTCGTCGCTTTATAATATTAATATTGAACCACTATACTCACATGAACTGATTTAAATATGTTTTTAGTACATTAATGGATCTTGAGAGAGGAAATGTCATTGCTCCCTATGCAGGCCTCACTGAGCCATCGGATTTCATAAAAAAATATCCTAGTTTGTGTTCCGAAGATTAACAAAGGTCTTACGGGTGTGGAACGACATGAGGGTGAGTAATTAATGACATTATTTTCATTTTTGGGTGAACTAACCCTTTAAGAGTTCAAACACCAAATTTGTTTTGCCAATATGCTATTATTACTGATCCAATACCAGCAGTTATGGGCAGCTTTTCCCTCTAAAAGCAGTTAGAATCAGCAGCAGTCAGTGATTTGAGTGAGAAAATTCCATGCTAGTCTCAAGTCTTTTCTGCATCACAATGTACTTTGATAAAAGTCTTTACATGAGGATCTCAATATTTTTGCAGTGAAGCTGTGGTGAAAAAAAATAACTACATTTATGAATGACCAGCCAATCCACTCATTCTCCTGAAGGTGCTTGATTGAAAACTCGGCTAAAATGATTTTTCAACTGATTTGAATCGAATAAACATCATTGCAAGCAAACCTTCCAGCACTGATTCAATCTGAAGAAGTTGAAACAACCATTAGTGCTCTTGAACGGTGTTTGCTGAGTGAGTTAGAAAACACAGGGAGGCTGCCATGCAGGGATTGTGTCTGATCCACTGCTGGTGAGGTAGATGGATGCTTCTACGCCTCTGTGGCCCGTGATTTAGAGAGTGCGACAGCTCTGGGGTTGTCTGAGGTGGCTGCCACCTTTCTGATCAGGCTGATGAAGAGGAAAAAGCAGACCATCCATCAGCGCCCGCACAGCGACCATTGTCACTCGCACACTTACAGCCAGAGAGAAAGGGACTTAAAGCTTGTGCAAAAGTGCCTACTTTTCAAATGTCAGCTGACATGGGCCTTTCTTCCACTGGAGTGGTTCTGTCTTAGAAAATAACCCCAATCTTCCTCTATAGTACAAAGCTTTTCCTTCAGTGGAAAAGCTTAGGGACAAACCTGAAAGGAAAATTCCAGGTTCAGTACAAGTTAAGCTCAATGGACAGCATTTGTGGGGTTTTTTTTTTAAACAAAAGCCAAAATCTGGATTACAGTGAGGCACTTACAATGGAAGTGAATGAGGCCAATCTGTAAACATTGAAAATACTCACTGTTTCAAAAGTATAGCCACAAGATGTAGACATCCATCCATCCGTCCGTCCGTCCGTCCGTCCGCAAGTCTCTGGAAAAACTCTCTTCACAGATATATTTGGACAAAGCATTTATTTGATCAAAAATACAGTACAAACAGCAATATTGTGCAATACTTTTATAATTTAAAATAACTGTTTAAATATATTTTAAAAAGTAATTTATTCCGGTGATGCGAAGCTGAATTTTCAGCATCATTACTCCAGTCTTCAGTGTCACATGATCTTTCAGAAATTGTTCTAATGTGCTAAATTGCTGCTCAATAAACATTTCTTACTATTAATGTTAAAAACAGTTGTGCTGCTTAATATTTTAGTGGAAGCCATTATAGAAAGTTCAAAATAACAGCATTTGTTTGATATAGAAACCTTTTGTAACAATGTAAAAGTCTTTCCTATCACTTTTGATCAATTTAATAATAATGATAATAATAATACATTTTCTTTATATAGCACCTTTCAGACATAAAATGTAGTTCAAAGTGCTTTACATGATCAAGATTACACAGATGAACAGCAAAAACAATACTGAGCTTAAAAGATACATCAGCATAAAATGTAAAAAGGATTTAAATACATGACACAATATAAGATACAAACATATAAGAAAAAAACCCCCAAAATTAAAATAATCTTCTATAAAACACAAAATGATTATTATTATTAAAATAATAATGATAAAAATAAATATTATAACCAAAAGTACAACTAAGTAAATGCCAAAGTAAAAACAAGTTTTTAACTTCTTTTTAAAAATAAGTAAGTATGTTAGCTTCCCTAGTGTATTCCATAGTTTGGGGGCATAATTAGCAAAGGCAGCATCTCCAATTTTCTTTCGTTTATACTTGGGGACCTCCAGTAGACCTGCATTTGATGATTTTAAAGTTCTTGATGGAATATAATTAATGAGAGAGCTAGCAATATAGTTAGGTCCTTGTCCATTACGAGCTTTATACGTGATGAGTAAGACTTTAAAATCTATCATAAATTTTATAGGAAGCCAATGCATTGTAGCCAAAACTGGTGTTATATGTTCTCTTTTTTTGGTTCTAGTTAACAACCGAGCAGCATCGTTTTGGATAAGATGGAGTCTGTTCATTGATTTTTGTGGGAGAACAGTAAAAAGTGCATTACAATAATCAAGTCTACTTGAAATAAGAGCATGAATTTTTTCTGCATCTTTCTGGTTTAAAAAAGGATGAATTTTAGCTACCGTTTCTTAAGTGAAAGAAGGAAGATTTTGTTACCTTATTAATGTGTGAGTTAAAACTTAGATCTGAATCTAAAATAACGGCAAGACTAGTAACCTCTGGTTGTACCCAAGGAGTTAATTTTACTAGATTCGTGAACAACAATTCTCTTTTAATTTTTGGGCCAACTAGTAAAATATCAGTTTTATCCTCATTTAATTTTAGAAAATTAGAACTCATCCAATTATTTACTGCCATAAGGCAGGTAGTAATTGAATTAATAGCCTCAGTGTCTTATGGCTCTACAGAAATGTACAGTGTAGTGTCGTCAGCATAACTATGGAAACATACATTATGTTCTCTAATAATGTCACCAAGTGGCAGCATGTACAATGAAAACAATAAAGGACCAAGGCAGCTTCCTTGCGGAACTCCAAATTGAGTTTCATGTTTCTCAGATACATGCTCTCCAATTTTCACACAAAAATTTCTCCCTTCAATATACGTTTTAAACCAATTTAATACAGAATCAGAGAGACCTACTAGTTTTTCTAAACGATTGATTAAAATGTCATGATCGATTGTATCAAACGCTGCACTTAAGTCTAGAAGAACTAGAATTGAGACCTTATTTTTATTATAGTTTATTTTGAGGTCACTAATTATTTTTGTAAGGGCAGTTTCAATACTGTGATGTGCTCCAAAACCAGACTGAAATTCCTCCATAATGTGATTTTCTTTATGAAAGCTGTTTATTTGTGCTACAACTACCTTTTCTAGAATTTTACTCATAAATGAGAATCGGATATCGGTCTATAATTAGCCAGGACACTACTATCCAAATTAGGTTTCTTCAATACAGGTTGTATGATAGGCATTTTAAAAGCATCAGGGAAGCAGCCAGTCTGAAAAGATGTATTTATAATATGCAAAACATCAAACACTCTTTTAAAAAAGCTGTAGGTACAGGGTCAATGCATGAGGTATTGGAATTACAGGTGGTTACAATCTTAGAAAGCTCAGTTAATGTTACACAAGTTAATGCATCCTTGCTGTATAAAAATATTTTCTTTCAAATAAAATATTACTAACCCCAAACTTTTGAACAGCACTGTATAACAACATATATTAAACTAAGTGGCATCTTCAAACAAATGATATTTGTGATCTTTTCATGTTGAGCAGCATAGATAAATTATATAATAGGCTATATGCTGGAGTGTGTGTAAATGATGCAAAAGGTGATTTGCAACACAGAATCTCCATTTCCCAGCATGCATCAGACATTTGCCCAGACTGCTTTCATTTAATACCAATCGAGCCCACAGCCGGCGAAGAAGATTTAAGTCATTTCCGCCATAAAATGCTTCCTCATTAAGCCGCATCTCATCGCATGTGTAATCATTAGTCCTTGATACAATGCGCTCAGATTCAGAGAGTGCCGGGGTCATTTTTAAGCAGCACTTAAGCAGCCGTTAGGAAGTCTGACATCATGATAGGGGCACTTCCCTCTCCATTCGTAACACTATCTCCCCCATTAGGCTGCAGGGTGGTGGAGGGGCAGTAGCATACGGGTAAGGGGCAAGAGGGGAGCGTGTGTGTTTATATGGTCTGTCAGAGCGGGACGGGGTGCGTGGGGGCTGTTGGCTTTTAAGGTGTCAGTGGTAAAATTTATAACACACCATAGAGAGGCTTTAGTAGCACTTGCTGGCCGCACTCACTCAATAGAAATCAGATTAGAGGGAAAAAGGCCCGTCAGTTATCGGAGTTTGGAGAAGCAACGCAGTTTGGCATCAGACCACCTGGACTGGAAGTGAGGGGTGGAGTCTTGGGAAAAATCTCCCTGCAGAGTCATTACTCAGAGAGTCATAAGGCTCAGGTGTCTGTGTTATGGACGTATGCGATGAGGCAGTGCATGGGCTTATGTGAAAACACACACACACACACACATGTTCGTTTTTGTGAATTGTGGGGACATTCCATAGGCGTAATGGTTTTTATACTGTACAAACTGTATTTTCTATCCCCCTACACTACCCCTACCCCTAAACCTAACCATCACAGGAAACTGTGCACACTTTTACTTTCTCACAAAAACTCATTCTGTATGATTTATAAGCCTTTTGAAAAGTGGGGACATGGGGTAATGTCCTCATAAGTCACCTCTTTTTGTAATACCTATGTCATACCCATGTCATTATACACATTTGTGTCTTGATATGTCACAAACACACACACACACAAACACAAACACACAGGAATGGATTGAGACAAAAACCTGCCAAGGATGCCATTTTTATACAAACTATTGCCTATATAGTTCATATAAAGTAATTTTCATATTTTATTTGATACATATGGAAAGCATATTTCATATTTAGATGTGTCTATAGCCATTTTTAAATACAGTGCAATGCAATTGACACAAACTATAAATATAAAGATTTATATCAGGGGTCATTAACGTTGGTGGAGATGAAATGCATGTACTGCATTAAATTAATTATTGTTTTGTAAGCCTGGATCCATATAGTACTGTATTAGTGTATTTACATTGATTCAATACATTGCAAAGGCATTCAAATAATCATTATTGATGTACAGAGTAATTTACTTGTTAATTTTACTTAATTAAACTTGACATTTTTTAATGTGGGAGGAATAATGACTTTCAGCTGAACTTCAGCTTTTGAAAATGTACCATTGGTTGAAATTAACTTAATATTGTTTAACACATTTATTGTGTGCAGTGTCAGAAGAAAAAGGCACGGTGCTTGTCACTGGGGCAGTACCCTAAGGTACAAAGGTAAAAAGGTACTAATATGGACCATTTAGGGGTAAGTAAGATACAAAGATGTACCTTTTCATTTTTGTACCTTAGGTGCCCCAGTGACAGCGCCGTACCTTTTTTTCTAACAGTGTGTGTGTGTGTGTGTGTGTGTGTATTTTTGCAATGCCATAAACCCTAAATGAATGTAAAATGATTTACAGCTCAAATAAAATTGTATTCATTTATTTACATTTATTTTTACATGAATTAGTTTTAAGATCATTTTGTTCATGTTGTTTCACTGTAAACCCAAATAAGTTGGCAAAACTCAAAAAATTTGAGGCAATCAGTTGCCTCAACATTTTTAAGTCAAGAAATTCAAAGTTTAACTAAGAAGAACTGGCAGATTTTTATTTTGTACTCATACATTTTAATTGTTCTTAACCTGAAATGTTTGAGTACACTAATTCATACATTTAACTTGAAATTACTCTCCCTTTCAAGTGCCATGGGCAAAGCATGCTGAGAAATAGAAATCCCAATTAAGTTTGTCTAAATTAAAAGAAATGAGTTCATACAACTCAAAACAATGAAAAAGTTCAGTTTACATAAAATATATCAGTTCTGTGAACTCTAAAGAATAAGAAAGTGCTAAATACTCATAAAATGTCATGATCACCAGTTGGAGTGCCCTAGTTAGCCACCAGAGGGCACTCCAACCCGGACTGTTCCTCACCACACCCGTGAACTCCATTTCCCATAACCCACTTCCCGGACTCATTGCCTCTTCTTTGCACCCAGCTGTTTTGTATTATGTTCATTAGTGTCTGTCTATTTATACTCAGTTGTTTCTGCCTTTGTTTGTGGTTCGTTATTTTGTGTTATGTGCACCTTGTATTTCTGGCTTTCTGTTTTATGGACTGTTACTGTGGAGTTTGACCCTTGCCTTTTTGACCCTTTGTGTTTTGGATGACGATTTTGGATGACCCTACAATAAATATGCTGCACTTGGATCTTGCCTGTTCATCTCTGTGATTTTACCGTGACATAAAAGCTGATTTGACTGAAGTAATTTGTTTAATTTAAGTTTGTCCTACTCAAACCAATTAATTATTTTGAGCATTAGAGTTTATAGTATAGGCATTTAGGCACTTATTAGGATTATGTGATGCAAACATAGAGTGTTCAAATTCATGCATTTATTAAACCATAGACAATTTTGCCTGTATATCACCTATGGCAGGATCTGCCATTGTGACCTAAATAGGCTGGCCTGAAGATGTGGGAACTTTTTCTCCCTTTAAAATCTGCTTGGTAACTGTGGATGACCTGTGGATGATACTCCACAAATAAAAGTGGGAAAGAAATGTGTAACCTGTCAGAAGAAGTGAGCTCATTTTTATTTGGAAACGGTGGGGGAGTCTCCAAAAAGTTTGGGCACATTGTCTAAGAACATATAAAAGGATCAAAATTCAAGTGCGTGCTTAATATTGCGCTCCACACCAGCAAGACATGATCTTGCCAAGAGGCTTCAAACTGAATATCCTTTGCCCAAATAGTCTGAGCTCTTCAGATCGGATTGGTTTGAGGTAGGAGATGACGTTATAAGGGTTTACCTTTTCAGGTTTTATTACTTTATTGACAAATACAAATAAATGTGATTGACTATTTTCATGCTGTTTGAAGATCTTCACCTCATCAGTTGAATACTCGCCTCGTCTTCCCCACTCTTGCAACTCATCTCTTTCTCATGCTTAATTCACAGGTTTCTCATTTGATATTCAAACATTTCAGGTCACTTAATCATCCAAATCATTTTCAGAGGGGTGTTCTAACCGAATTACATCCCTGTTTTCCATTCCAGGAGGATATACAGCAGAGACAGAGGAGCTTTGAAATGTAAATCTCAGCAGATCTCCTTTTGGAGGCTTTTTAATTAAACCGATGTACCTTATTTACCCTGGATCAAGAGGATATTCTCAGCTCTGAAAAAGAGAGCTCATTCTTACATCCAAGAAAAGATTCAATGCATACTGGTATTATAGTTATTTTCTATAATGCTAACCAAAGCTGTTTAGTTGAAGAGGCGAGAACGCATCTCTGCGTGAATATATTTTTTCTATGGGTGGATTTTTATCGAATTATATGAAAGAACATGTCATGTGCTCTTCACACTTAATTAATGAATTTGTAGTGATTATTCAAACAGAAATGAACTTTTTATGAATTCTGTTACCTTTTCAAAGAGTTAGTTTTGTTTGACCTCTCTTTCCAAATGTAAACAAAGAGAATGTCAGTCATGGTCTACACACATGGATGTCCTTGAAAAAACATCCATTTGAAGAGAGACACAATGATTTTGGTGAAACCTGGAGAAAAATAATCCTGTAAGAATCCAGATGATTGACATAAAACAATATTTTGTAATTTACCCTCTCATGTCATTCCAACCCTGATTTTTTTTTTTCTTACATGAAAGATTTTAGCATGTTCCCAAATGTGATTCACATTGGTGTTTATTCAAGTAGCCTATTAGTGTTCTTCAGTATCATTGAGATATATTAATAAAAAAGTTATGGATTTGGATTAATGTGGGGGTGAGTAACTGATGACAGAATGATAATTTTTGGGTGAAATATCCCTTTAATTGTACAGCCTTACCTCAAAATGTGGCAAAATACCCACCTTTTATTCATTGCATTTGAAAAGTGATCAGTCATAGGCAATTGTTTTGAGACCACTTTGGTCAACCACTTCAGTATTGAAATAGCTTCTTGCTAATGGCAGTGTGATTTTCTCACTTATAATTAGTTTAATGAGATCATTAATCAGTAAAGTCTGATAAATAATAGCCTTTGAGGTCAATCAACTCACAACAAGTTGATAATGGGCTGAATTCTCTTACAGAAAAAATATTTGATTAAATAATATAAAATATATTTTATATATAGGGCCTACTACAGTATATTTCAGCAAAGACATTGTGCCACTGACCATTTGTCTGACCTTGTTATTAAGCTATTTATGAGAAAGGTTGATTATTAGCTATGATTTGCAACAATTTGCAACCTACTCTATCATCTGTTCCCCACGGAAACATTTAGGAATGAAACACCACTGCATTTTGTTTTTCTGAGTTGATTTGGGGTTGTTTGGTAATTTTCCCTTATGGAACAAAAGAGACAAAGCAACTGGCAAAACTGTCTAAAATGTTACTCAATGTTAACTTCTTGTTTATTGAACTCCATGTTACTCCCAACTTCCCAGGCTGTCGTTGCTAGTTCTTCCAACATGACATTTTCGAATGAGTAACGTACGCTTTGACACATATTTTGACCCCCCATTAACAAGAAACACAGACAAAAACATTGTATGGAATGTGACTACGATTACTTTGTTATCTCTGTTATATTTAACAATGTTATCTCATATTTCACACTTAAAGTCCCCCTGAAATCAAAATGTAAGTTTTTTAGCCTTTAGTATTAATATGTTAGCCTTAAGGTTATAAGCTGGTGTGTTCCAAAACAATGACAACATTCGCATTTTGGAGATATAATCTTACAGTTTCTCACTTCCGCTAAAATGGATCACAGATTTTCATGACATCACATCGCACTTCAGCTTCTCATCAAATCTTCTGTCCAATGAAATGCTCTCTAGAATCTAAAGTCCCGCCCCCTCCTACACTATCAACAGACGCCGAAGCTGTGGCTGAAATCAGTCACTTGTTCACACGATTACTAGTTTCTACATGGTGAATGGCACATAGTGCACTATATAGAGGATAGGGAATGATTCAGACAGTTTAAATATGCTTTCCATTGATGCAAATGAAGTCCGTTTGTCACAGCGCGAGAGCAGTCTGCTCTGGTCCAGAGACATTAGAGCTCAGAGCGGATCATATGCGCAGACCATAAAACGTATTGGACCCGTTTGAATTCTGCACAGAATGCTGTTTTTAAAGTGATATAGAGGATATTGAGTACCTCAGAGATGACGTGTTTTTGTATGCAAAATCCAGAAGCGAGTTAGCATTTTAGGACTTCCGGTTCCATCGCCCTAAAGTCTATGGGTTTTTTTAATCGTTTTTTGCTAAATCACCTGAAATAAGGTCTGTGGTTAACAAAGCCTCTAAATATTTTCATGTTTTGATCTATGACATAAAACACACCAGTTATAACCCACTTGTGATTTTTTTTAAACCTTTATTGTGTCTTAAAAACGGCGGTTGATAACAAGTTTCTAAAAGGGACTACTTCCTTTGGCGGGGACGTTAGACGTCATCGACTTGAAATTGATACGGCCATAGCTAGTGCTTCTGAGATGGTAAGCGCGTTTTTTTTTTGGGCGAATTGGCAAATGGTATGCAAACACAGTATACAATCAAACATAATACAGTGAAAGATAATCTTTAAAGTTTATTTGGGGCACAATGATCAAGCATAAGAATTTTTAAACACAAAGAAAATAATATTAAGGTTTATATAAATTAACAAAAATAATAAACAAATAAATAAAACATTATTAACAAAAGAAAAATATCTCAGAGAGGCACAATAAATGTTATTTTCTAACATTTTTGGACAAAACGACTGGACAGAATTTCTAATGGAAAAGTGGATAAGTATTCATACACAGCGCAGATCATAATCAGCGAGCATTTTTTTAAATAAAGTTGTTTTTTAAATAAACTTTGAGGAAGCTTGGTGGTGGTGACGTTGATCCGTGACCATGGTGTGCTGTAGTCCGTTTATAGCCTACTGTTAGCTTTTTATATCTGACACCTTAATTTAGGCTTCAAAATGTATAAATGTTGTGTTAACTTGTAAAGATTATCTTGACAGATAAAACGTGTAAGTGTCAAACACAGAGCTTATTTTTAGCGATTTTCCAAAAGTCTATGGGAAAAATGCATAGGCTTTCGATCGAGGGAACCTGTGCGCTGTGGTTCAATATTAATATTATAAAGCGACGAGAATATTTTTGGTGCGCCAAAAAAACTAAACAACTTACATAGTGATGGCTGATTTCAAAACACTGCTTCAGGAAGCTTCGGAGCATAATGAATCAGCGTATCGAATCATGATTCGGATCGCGTGTCAAACCGCCAAACTGCTGAAATCACGTGACTTTGGCGCTCCGAATCGCTGATTCGACACGCTGATTCATTATGCTCCGAAGCTTCCTGAAGCAGTGTTTGGAAATCGGCCATCACTATATAAGTCGTTATATTCTCGTTGCTTTATAATATTAATATTGAACCATCACATGAACTGATTTAAATATGTTTTTAGTACCTTTATGGATCTTGAGAGAGGAAATGTCATTGCTCCCTATGCAGGCCTCACGGAGCAATCGGTTTTCAACAAAAATATCTCAATTTGCGTTCCGAAGATGAACGAAGGTCTTACGGGTGTGGAACGGCATGAGGGTGAGTAATAAACGACAGAATTTTCATTTTTGGGTGAACTAACCCTTTAATAGTCTATTTATAAGTGCATTCAATCTATCTACTATCCATGTGTTCTGTCTCTTTAACCAGAATCGCGACCAATCATGACCGAAAACAAAAATAGCATTCAATCTTCGTCACTCTCTCAGTCAGCCCCTCAGCGAGCACATTTGACAGCGAAATGACCAGGCACTGAGAGCAAAGAAAAAAAAATTATTCAACAGGGATTAGATAAGGGTTTTAATAGGAATTAATACAGCATGAATACGAATAGAACTTGGCTTTCCGGTGATGGAGTGCTGCAAAAGCTCTGACAAAATCCTTATCCAGCAATCTCTTAACGTCGTGTAATGACAGCAAGTGCTGACACAGACAGTCTTTTTTGCAGAATGGTGGACCGCAGGTATAATTTTATCAGCCATAGATAGATATAAATATATAAGAATTAAATTATGATGAATTTATTGTGATGGTCGAGGTTGGGGCTCTTTATCGAGCACAAGCGTAGGCCCCTTTGCAAGTGTTTCAATCTTACATATTTAGCCTACATACTTTTCTGTTGAACCTGAATCATGGTCGTGCTGATAGACATCCATAACACACTCTTGATTGTGTAATATTGCTTTATTATCTGCTGAAGGTGAATTAGATGTCAACTTTTGGTGTAACTTTTGTTGAATCTGCTTACCATTCAACAACATACTGTATCGAGACCAAACATTCCAGAATTGTTAATCATACAAAATGTTAAACCTGTCCTCAAGTTCAAATATTTATTTTTTTAATTTTTAAGTAGCCTACATAGATCAAAAATATGTAAAATTATTAACATGTGTAACCGGTGGCTTGCGATGCGTGGCCAGCGACACCAGTTATTAAAAACTTGTTCTGCTTTGTGTTGTGTAGCGTTCTGGAGACAGACACGGGACAGCAGGAGGCAAATTCACTGGATCTTTTTACTCTGACCTAAAAACAGAAAAGCAGCCTCTATGAGTGACTGGCCCTTATTGTGCTCTCTGCAATTACAATGCCAAGAGGAAGAGGAGGGGACAGAACAGGAAATTATGTTGGCTCATGATAACATCACCATAATTAAAGGGGAAAACACTCAATCAGGCATCTACATCAGGTATATGAAAATAAACAATTTTGTGTGAATTATATGTATTTAACAGTAGACTTACGCATGACAGACTGAATAGGAAAAATTTGTAAACGCGTATAATGTGGCATGTAAAATGGGATTTACAGTCTTCAGTGTTTGATTTATAAATGTCAACTGAATTTTGACAGTTTCATGTTGTCTGTTGCCGGTATAATTCACCACTCACTGGTCGGCACATTTTCATTTTTGTTCCAAGTGAACCTGTATTTCATGTAATTTGTCTCTTATTTTGCATGGTTCAAGGTTTTTGAGGATGAGCTTATGTCATACAACTCATCCACACTGACACACATGGCCTTGGACATGATGACCCATTATTTGAGAACCACTGCAATATCACTGGCCACAAAACTAAACCAGTTTCATTTCGAACACAGGGGCTCCCTTAAATGTAACACATTCATAAACAGGTCAGGTGATTTACTATCAAGAAAATGTCATGTATTCTTCTTTTTCCTTCTTTTCCTCTCCAGAGTGTTAAAAAAATATGAAAGAATAAAAAGCTGGAATCTCACTCAGCCTAATGCACAATTTCTGAGATTCATCCTATAATGAATTAATCACTAAGGGTTGATGGGACACACGTGTGGCCTAATACCATCATCTGAGTTGCTCAGTGGGAGTAAATAAGGAAATATTGATTATCTACCACCATTTGAGCTTGAGTTTGAGATCATATACTGTACAAATTTACATATAGCCTATATATATATATACAGGTCCTTCTCAAAAAATTAGCATATTGTGATAAAGTTCATTATTTTCCATAATGTAATGATAAAAATTAAACTTTCATATATTTTAGATTCATTGCACACCAACTGAAATATTTCAGGTCTTTTATTGTTTTAATACTGATGATTTTGGCATACAGCTCATGAAAACCCAAAATTCCTATCTCAAAAAATTAGCATATCATGAAAAGGTTCTCTAAACGAGCTATTAACCTAATCATCTGAATCAACTAATTAACTCTAAACACCTGCAAAAGATTCCTGAGGCTTTTAAAAACTCCCAGCCTGGTTCATTACTCAAAACCGCAATCATGGGTAAGACTGCCGACCTGACTGCTGTCCAGAAGGCCATCATTGACACCCTCAAGCGAGAGGGTAAGACACAGAAAGAAATTTCTGAACGAATAGGCTGTTCCCAGAGTGCTGTATCAAGGCACCTCAGTGGGAAGTCTGTGGGAAGGAAAAAGTGTGGCAAAAAACGCTGCACAACGAGAAGAGGTGACCGGACCCTGAGGAAGATTGTGGAGAAGGACCGATTCCAGACCTTGGGGGACCTGCGGAAGCAGTGGACTGAGTCTGGAGTAGAAACATCCAGAGCCACCGTGCACAGGCGTGTGCAGGAAATGGGCTACAGGTGCCGCATTCCCCAGGTCAAGCCACTTTTGAACCAGAAACAGCGGCAGAAGCGCCTGACCTGGGCTACAGAGAAGCAGCACTGGACTGTTGCTCAGTGGTCCAAAGTCATTCGGAAATCAAGGTGCCAGAGTCTGGAGGAAGACTGGGGAGAAGGAAATGCCAAAATGCCTGAAGTCCAGTGTCAAGTTCCCACAGTCAGTGATGGTCTGGGGTGCCATGTCAGCTGCTGGTGTTGGTCCACTGTGTTTTATCAAGGGCAGGGTCAATGCAGCTAGCTATCAGGAGATTTTGGAGCACTTCATGCTTCCATCTGCTGAAAAGCTTTATGGAGATGAAGATTTCGTTTTTCAGCACGACCTGGCACCTGCTCACAGTGCCAAAACCACTGGTAAATGGTTTACTGACCATGGTATTACTGTGCTCAATTGGCCTGCCAACTCTCCTGACCTGAACCCCATAGAGAATCTGTGGGATATTGTGAAGAGAAAGTTGAGAGACGCAAGACCCAACACTCTGGATGAGCTTAAGGCCGCTATCGAAGCATCCTGGGCCTCCATAACACCTCAGCAGTGCCACAGGCTGATTGCCTCCATGCCACGCCGCATTGAAGCAGTCATTTCTGCAAAAGGATTCCCGACCAAGTATTGAGTGCATAACTGAACATAATTATTTGAAGGTTGACTTTTTTTGTATTAAAAACACTTTTCTTTTATTGGTCGGATGAAATATGCTAATTTTTTGAGATAGGAATTTTGGGTTTTCATGAGCTGTATGCCAAAATCATCAGTATTAAAACAATAAAAGACCTGAAATATTTCAGTTGGTGTGCAATGAATCTAAAATATATGAAAGTTTAATTTTTATCATTACATTATGGAAAATAATGAACTTTATCACAATATGCTAATTTTTTGAGAAGGACCTGTGTATAAATTAGTGAATTTAGTGAATCAGACATCTCAAAATATTCCTCTTTCTGAGTATTTAAATATTGTTTAGCTAAAGCACTATGGTAGATCAGTAGAAAGCACTTAATTTAACATTGAAAAACAGTCATTACAGGCCAAGCTACCAGGTCCTCCAGTCCAAAGTTACTCAAAACGATAAATCTAATGAAGCTTTTGACCTATAGTGTGTATGTGGATGCCATGCACTGGACCTTTTTGAAAATGCATCAAATATTTTATTTTACTGTTGTGGTGTCTGCTGTTTTGCTATGACAGATTGTGCAGTGACAGATGAATGTCCATAACAGTTGATACTATACTGGAAAATGTCTGAGCATCATTATTGCATTAAAGGGTTAGTTCACCCAAAAATGAAATTTCTGTCATTAATTACTCACCCTCATGCCGTTCCACACCAGTAAGACCTTCGTTCATCTTCGGAACACAAATTAAGATATTTTGAAATTTTATCCTCCATAGAAAGCAACAAAATTACCACATTCAACGTCCAGAAAAGTAGTAAAGACATTGTTAAAATAGTCAGCATGACTACAGTGGTTCAACCTTAATGTTATGCAGCGACGAGAATACTTTTTGTGCGCAAAAGAAAACAAAAATAACAAATAACGCCGGCGTTCTGATGTAGAACCTGCAAGCGCTGCAAAGTAAATAGCGTAGGAGAATGAAGGGAGAGACGAATTTGTTGAATAAAGTTGTTATTTTTGTTTTGTTTTTGCACACAAAAAGTATTCTCGTTGCTTCGTAACATTAATGTTGAACCACTGCAGTCACGTTGACTATTTTAACCATGTCTTTACTACTTTTCTGGACCTTGAATGTGGTCATTTATTATGCCTTCTATGGAGGATAAACAGCAAAAAATGTAATATAAGACTCACATGGGTTACGTTTCGAGCACGCAGGCTCTTCGACAGACATAACCCGTGTGAGTCTTGCATTAAATTTTTCACTTATTTTTGGAGCTTTGGTGTGCTGACTTTTTCTGCTTTTTATTAATATTTTTTTTGTCGAGCACCCATCTTTGAGCATATTTTTGCTGGTGATGTGCATGCTTTGGTCCTGATTTTTCCATGGAGGATAAAAAAAACCTCTAGGATTTCATCAAAATATCAGGTGTGGAATGACATGAGGGTGAGTAATTAATGACAGAAATTAAATTTTTGGGTGAACTAACCCTTTAACCTCCTTCCACAGCATTTGCAACATAGCTCTTATTGCAAGATCCACAAGGACATTGTCTACACTGAAATTTTTTGTGTGTGTAGGATTTACCTTGAAACAATTTTAACTCAGAAATTGCAAGTAAATTTCACAAAAAAGGCAAGTAACACATTTAATTAAACAAGGAGTTTTGATGTAGAAAAAATGAAAGTGCTTGGGGGCAGTCGAGTCGGACTTGTAACCCAAAGGTCATGGGTTCGAGTCTCAGGTCCGGCAGGGATTGTCGGTGAGGGGGGTGAATATCCAGCGCTCTCTCCACCCTCAATACCACGACTGAGGTGAGACCCTTGAGCAAGGCACCGTACCCCCAACTGCTCCCCGGGCGCCGCAGCAATGGCTGCCCACTGCTCCGGGTGTGTGTTCACGGTGTGTGTGTGTTCACTGCTGTGTGTGTGCACTTGGACGGGTTAAATGCAGAGCACAAATTCCGAGTATGGGTCACCATGTCACTTCACAAAAAACAAAAAACAAAAAAAACAAAAAAAAAAGAATAAACCTGTCAAGAACAATTAACGTTTAACCTCAAAATCAATGACAGTGGTGAACAAAATATAAAATATCTTATTTTTTTGGTTTTGTTTTGATTTCTGGTGAAAAACAAACAAACAAACAAAAAACATTGACAGGACATGTTAATGGCAGTTTTTTATTTTATGGTAATGAAACACATGACCTGCCTTGAGTCATGATAAAGAATCATCATAATGAGTTAAATAACTCACCCACAATGTAAGGATGCAAATTATTTCCATAAATATAAGAGTAAACTAATTATTTTTTACAGTGTAACAAAAACAAATCTTTTCCTCTAAGGTATTTTACAGAGAAACTCTGGGCCTTAATTAATAGGCCACAGCACTAATTACTCCTCTGATAGAAGAGGACACTTGCATCATAATATCGCTAATTTTTGTGGGTGTTTATGATGTTATCATGTAGTGGACCATGACTAACAACTCTGGTTTGAGCACTGATACACCAGAGGCTTTTGTTTTGCAACATGGAGTCATTAATAAACTCCCGAGTTCATAAACCGCATGTCAACAATTCAAACAAACCCACAGCTCTTGAGTCCTCAGTTCTACTCTAGTGATAATATGATGATCTAAAAAAACAGAAACAGTATTATCCACTAATGAATTCTCTTTGTATGTTTCATGTAAAGCCTTTTCAACACTGACTCCCCAAACTACAACCAACAAAAATGTCATAGAGTTCTCATTTGACACGGAAGGTCCTTTTTTGAGCATGTTGCTACATTTTTTTTTCAGGGGAATATTTGTGACATTAAAAGTTTAAGACTTTTAAAATAAAATAAAAATTTTTGTAAATTGACGGACAAATCCATGTTGGTTTGGCTGTTTAAGTAGAGGGAGGTATAATTTTGAGGATGTTATAATAGACTCTGACAAAGGGAGCAGATGTAGACACAGAAGGAAGCATGGAGATACGGCAGGACTGCAGAAGTAAAGCCCCAGGCCTTCCCATCAGCTGTAGTTGTTTAGTGTTGTTGTGTATGTGTGCCCAGCTGTGCCTTTCTGAGGATGGACAAACTACTGACAAAATGTCAGGCAATTTATACCATATTTATTCACAGTGTGTACATTTATTGTCTCTTAAAAACAAAAAGAGTTTTATAGCTGTTTAATGCCATTTTCATAAAGCACTTTTAATTTTGCTATTTAATTTTTAATTTTTTTATTTTTTTTTAAGTGTTATAAAAGCTTGACAGCAAACTAATGTTATAAACATATTTTAATATTGTTTAAAAGTAAGAAGCATGGCTCAACATGAATTGTTTTTTTTCTTACAAAAGTTTTTGAAACAGTATTTTGAAGAGAGAAAAAAAATAGCATAAATAGTACTAAATAAATGTTCTGGGGTATTTTTGTTCCTCCCCATTAAAATGGTTTCTTGCTGCGGCGTGATCTCATAAGAAAACGTGTGTATTTTTACGTAAAGTGTGGTTCTACCCAGTGTTGCCAAGTCCGTGGTTTTCCCGCGGAATTGGGCTACTTTTACATTGTTGCAGCAACCCCAAACCCCAAACCCCCTGGGATGCGAATTTTACCAGGAAGCCCAGCCAAAAACGTGGATTTTACCCCCTGGAACACGATTTTTTACCCTGAATCGCGATTGGGCTAGTTTTGAGAAGCAATTGGGTGGGTTTTGTTGTGAAAACCTGGCAACCCTGGTTCTACCACACGTAGATTTAGCCTACTTACGTTTTCATACACCCAAAAACGTACAATATTGACGTATTTATATAAAATGTAAAAATTCCTACGTATTGACAACAATAAAATGTTAATTATTTACGTATCCAAGTGTGAATGTGTATCGTTGCACTAAACAGTGGCATTAAATTAAAATCGTGGCATTAATGTTTATTAATTAATGTTGCATTTATTAAATGCAGTTTACTCATCTACTTAATATGAAATAACATTTATGTTCATGACTTGAGCTGCAAACTCGTTTCGGAGGATTACACAATGTTAAACAAGACTACACTTTAAAAACTTAAAATGAACAACATTTCTGTAATTGTGTAATCATTTTAATCATTAATATTTAGATTGTTTGCTGTGAGACACAAAAGGCATTTTCTCCTATGCAGCGACTGACAATACAACCATAAGATATACCAAAACACAACAGAAATTCACAAATCACATCCATTTTATTTGTTTGCTGTACTCCAAAACTGAGGTGAAAGTCTGCGCTCGTTATAATTCAAAATTGAAAGTTGCGACCTCAAGAAGCTTTACAACGTGGTTTACGGAACTGATATCAAACGCTCATTGGTTCGCACCTGCTTTGTCACAGATTGCGACATGCTGTGTTTTCAGTGGACTGACATTTGAAATGAGTGTGCGCCTTCACCAGAAGTCAGATTCATATTTTAATGGATAAATTAAATTCTGCTCTGTACTCTATAAAAAAACTATTACCTTCAGAGAGGACTGTGACTGCAACTCATCATTTGAACTACTTTTGGTACCACTATTGACCTAAACGTACAAAAATTTACGTTTTGTGTCTTTGAAAGTTACATATTAATACCCATAATGAGACCAGGCTGCTTGGTTATAAAACCTAGAAACCAATATGCTGATCTTGACATGGGGTCAGTTTAGCTGGTTTGGTATTGTCACAGTAGCACCCATTGGTAGATGCCATAACAATTTGGACCTAAAAAGTAAAGATCTAGATGTTTTACGAGGGACAGATGTTTTTGGAAGGCTCTTAAATGCATGAAATAAACATACAATTTTTCCTATCTGTTGCTTTTACGGTCACAAGACGGTCAAACAATATTGCTCAACAATAAATCGGAGCATCAGGGGGCCTTTAGACAGGTCCGTGCCCAGGACAAGGCCGTGTCATAATCCGTCCCTGTTAGAAAGTCAATTACAGTTACTTTACAAACTGTAAAATGTTTACTTCCCCCCCAATGACAACTAGCTGCCCTGTATACTTTGAAAAGTAGTTCTTGATTTATTAAGATGCTGGAAGGAATATAAGAGCCTTTTATTTTTAAGAATGTATGGACGTCTTTGACTTAAGGCATCCGGCTTCCTGTAGATCCCTTTAAGCTTTGAGAAAGAAAGAGAGGGAAAGAGTGAGCGAGAACCACAGAGGTTGACTCAATGGTCTTTTGCACTGACCCTTTTATGAGAATATGAATTATTCTCCTTTCCTCCCTTTCCACCTCTTAGTTCGACCTCTTTCTGGAACTGACCTTCACACAAGAAGTGAAATGATGAACCGAGAATAATAGGAACAATATTCCCTCTGTTCTTTCCACAGAGGTCATAAATGCTCGTACGCCTGCCTGGCCACTTTCATTGTTAATAGGACCCTGCGGCATGCTTTGGCTCGCTATCTGTTCTGCTGATCGGTGAGTGTGAATGTACAACCCCACAAAATTCCTTATCTTTTCTGGTCTGCTGAGTCTGGCTGTGGCATGCCTCAGGTGTCCGCTTTAGGACTACTTGGATTCCTCTTTAAAGATTCTTAATTTTCTGCAATGATCTGCAATTTTGTAATAAACGAATTTCAAGCCTTAGCACAGACCAGAGATTTAGTTAATAGCACTCTATCATTTGAATTTCTTTCTTTATTAAAAAAAAAACCAAACATATTTTTGCTAAATTACATATAATTACAGCTATAACAATAACCAGCTGTTATGTTTATTCCAGAACAGACATCTAAATACTTACATGATATAATTACTTGAGCATTCAGTATCTTTTCCATCTTGCAATACATAAAGACCAATTGTTTTTCTTACATAATGTATAATTTAAAGTGTATTATTATCTTATTTTTTTGGTTTATTATCAAAGGGATATATAGTTCACCCTAAAATTTGCTAATTTTCCGAATCACAACATTTGAATTATACTATAATTTGCTCATTTTCCAAACCTGTATGAGTTTCTACACAAAATGATTGTGTTTGGTTTATATTGACTTTTATTGTATGGGCAAAAATAGTTGAAACATTTTTTCATAGCTTCTGATGAGTTCCACTGAACAAAGAAACTCATACAGGTTTTGAAAGAAATTCCTGCACATCTAAATAAATGTCAGTAATGCAGAAATTTAACTAGCAACATATTGTATACGCCCACAACTGTCATACCAAAGGAAATCAGTAACTCTCATTAAAAATGAACAACTTTCCATTGATTTGTTGCTGCATAGAAATTTGTTTGCTGGAAGTCACTGTCAGTGCGAACGAAAAAATGTAACTTGCAATATATTGTACTTAAACCCCTTAAAGACATAATGAACCAAGAATGAACTATTTCTATACAAATGCTTTCTTTCTGAAAATGTTCATATTTATCAGCAAGTAAACTGAATACAATCTGATTTTTAATGGCAATACAAACAGTTTGCAATCAGATTTATGGCCAGTTGCTCAGCACACCAATAACCAACCTATTAGCGATGAACAGTAGGGCAACCTGGTGACCTGACAAACATCTGTCTGTGTGAACATGGCTCTTCTCTGAGCCACAAAATCACATATTGGGGTAAGAGGATCTGTCCTAAGGCTGAAATCGTATAAACCCTGGTACTGTGTGTATGTAGAGCTCTGAAAAGTAAGAAATGGTAGCTGCCAGGTGATATAACATGGCTTTTCTGTGTGTGTGTGTGTGTGTGTGTGTGTGTGATGCTCTCTCCCAAAGGCCAGTATACAACAGAAAAACAGATGCTTCAATCACATTGAGTTCCCTATCCTCCCTTCAGCTCACCTATTCTTTCTCCTTTCCTCCCCGTCTATCTCTCTCTACCACACATATACTCACGCTTCTCTTTCTCCCGTTCTTTAGAAAAGATGAGAACAGGTGGCCAGCCAGTAAAAGCCGCTTTCCCCGTCTGTTCATCCAAAAAATGGAGTGGTTCTCAGAAATAAGAATGAGCACATTTAAGTGTTGAGAGAAATGAGACAATCCCTGGAAGATACTTCTTTAACAGAATACCGCTGCATGCAGAGGTGTTCTGAACAGCTCTAAAAACACAATAGAACCAAAGCGGAGAGCTTTTTGCTCTCGTTTCAAGAGAGAAACGAAGAAAGAAGCTGGTAGAAGGAAAAAATGCATTTAACATTTGGTGTTCAATGCGGTGTGAAAACCCCAAATGCAGAAAGCTTGTGAAACCCAGTAAAAGGCTTTTTATTTTTTGTTGTAGTGATATCTGTGCTTTATGCCTGCCCACGCACAAAGCAGATAATTGTTCTACGCGATCATCTAACAGCCTGTTAATTTTACTGCCAACACATTTTCACACCATCCATAAAAAACATGAGCAATAATTACGCCATATTAAACAACAAAGGCTATAACAGGTGCAGTAACTCTGAGCTTTTGGCGATGCTGTTGAGCAGTCGATAGATTTAAAGATGTTTTAAATGAGAAAAAGAGAATAAAAAGTCAACAGAGAGCTGATTAAGTTAGGGAAGTCTTTAGAGCATTTTCAACATAATTGATGTGCACAGTTGACTTTTAAGCCTCCCTTTAAACTGAATTTCATAACTATTGTTTTTATCAGAACTTTCTGAGGCTTTTTTCTTTGCAATTACTTGTAACCAACTGGTGATTTTTAGAGGATGTATTCAGTCTGTTCGCCTCAAGTTCACACTGGCAAGCATGTCGGTAAATCTATGTTGGCTTAAAGGGTTAGTTCACCCAAAAATGAAAATTCTGTCATTAATTACTCACCGTCATGTCGTTCCAAACCCGTAAGACCCTTTGTTCATCTTCGAAACACAAATTAAGATATTTTCGAAGAAATCCAAGAGATTTTTTTTTTATCCCCAATAGAAAGCAACACAATTACCATCATTCAAGGTCAATTACCATCATTCATGGTTCAAACTTAATGTTATAAAGCAACGAGAACACTCAGTATTGGTCGCCGTTGTGCTGCTCACGTGAACAGCCTCAGCCAATACTAAGCCAGCGTTCGGACGTAAACACGGAAGTGCTGAACTGCATTTACTATGTCAACTGCGTACGAGTCTGACGGGGTACAGAAAAACTTGTTGAATAAAGTTGTTATTTTTGTTTGCTTTTGGCGCACAAAAAGTATTCTTGTTGCTTCATAACATTATGGTTGAACCACTGCAGTCACGTTGACTATTTTAACAATGTCTTGACTACTTTCCTGGATCTTGAATGATGGTAATTATGTTGCTTTCTATTGATTTCTCTTGGATTTCGTCAAAAATATCGAACGAAAGTCTTACGGGTGTGGAACGACATGAGGGTGATTAATGACAGAATTTTCAATTTTAAGGACTCACCTCATGTCGTCAGAACACTAATTAAGATATTTTTGATAAAATCCGATGGCTTTTCCTTTTTCAATGCCCAGAAAGGTATTAAAAACATATTTTAAACAGTTCATGCGACTACAATAGATCAGCCTTGATATTATAAAGCGACAAGAATACTTTTTGTGCACCAAAAAAAAATAAAGACTTTATTCTAGTATGAATCTAGTGGCGATTTCAAAACACTGCTTCATGAAGCTTTGAAGCTTTACGAATCTTTTGTTTCGAATCAGTGGTTCGGAGCGCCAAAATCACGTGGTTTCAGTAAACGAGGCCTCATTACGTCATAAGTGTTTTGAAATTTCAATAGTTCACGTGACTTTGTCAGTTTGATACGCGCTCCGAACCACTGATTCGAAACAAAAGATTCGTAAAGCTTTGAAGCTTCATGAAGCAGTGTTTTGAAATCGCCCATCACTAGATATTGTTGAATAAAGTAGCTATTTTGGGTTTCTTTGGCTCACAAAAAGTATTCTCGTCACTTTAAAATATTAAGGTTAAACCACTGTACTCACATGAACTGTTTTAAAAATGTCTTTAGTAGCTTTCTGGGCATTGAAAAAGGAAATGATCTTGCTGGCAATGCAGGCCTCACTGAGCCATCGGATTTTATCAAATATATCTTAATTTGTGTTCTGAAGATGAACAAAGGTCTTACGGGTGTGGAACGACATGAGGTTGAGTAATAAATTACATAATTTTAAATTTTGGGTGAACTAACCCTTAAATGACAGAAATTGTATTTTTGGATTAACTAACCCTTTAAGATGGACATTTAATCAGAGCTATTATTAGACAGAATCAAATATAAGAATCTTAAAACCTGAGATACATTTCAATATTCTTTTTACCCAAACCTTTCCTCCTCTTTTCAGTATGATTTATGTTTAAATATGTAGGGCAAGGAGCAGCAGGTAACTGGAAGATTACTATGCCTCTTCCCCAACCTGGCAGATACACTGCTGAACCATGTAGCGTAGCATAAATATTTATTGAGCATATGTACTCATAAATACCATTATACTGTATGTCAGCGTGTCTTTATCTAAAGAAGCATTTATACCTCATGAAACACAGATTAAATACTCTATAAATGTGATGTGGCACTTTTTTTTTTACATGAATAGAGTCTGAAACTCGTTTTTGTTATCTTTTTCAGCAAATGATCAATGAAAGATGGTACTTAATCCTCAGAAAGTATTGATCTTCAACCATTGGAAATTAAAATAAATATTGATAAAAAATATTTGTTTGATCATTTTTCTTATAACTTGAGTAACAGAGCTGAATTATTGAGTCTTACTCATGTAGCAAGTGCTACATTTTGTTTCAAAATATTAATAAATAAAAAGTAGGCAGCAGCCTCGTGTTTTTGCTAAATAAAATTGATTTAAAAATGTGTTTAAAGCCACTACTACTTTTAGGTTAAAGTGATAATTCACCCCAAAATAAGATTCTGTCATCATTTATTCACTTTCATGTAGTTCCAAACCCTTTCGATCATCTTCGAAACACAGGTGAAGATTTTTTTTTTTTTTTAATCTGAGATTTCTGTCCCTCCATCAGAAATCGATTGGACCAAAACTCTGACGCTTCAAAACGTTCATATATCATTTGATAAATAAATCCATATCGAGCAGTTTAATTCAAGCAGTTTAATTCAATCACTTTATAAATTCACTGTAAAAAAAAAACACGTAAAAAAAAAGGTGCAATGCATGGCAGCACAGGGTGCCAAACGTTTGCCATTAATGGGAATAACGGTGATACATCATGAACTGAAGTAACGTGTTTACACCGCAACATAAGAAATTGTACATTGACTATACAATCCAAAGAAATGCTTAAAGTGTAATCTGAAATTACATGTTTTGTCTGTGTAATTAAGAAACATGCAAAGACCTAACATGTTTTAACCCTTATTTCATGAAACATGTTTTAAATGTAGATGTAAAAAAACATGGTTAAACAGTTACTTAACTAAACCTATTTTGACTATAGATATATATAACATGTAAACCCATTATTTAAGAAAGCATGTCTTGACTGTAAACTGAAATACAGTTTAAATCGTTGTTTAACAGATTTTAACTGTAAATTGAAATAACATGTGTCAGCCAATATTATAACAAATGAACTGAAATGAACCATAATTTAGAATTACATGTACATGACTTCCACCCTAAGTTTAAATGCTTTACTTCTAAAAATGGGTTGCAATGATTTGAAATATAACATACATATGGTATCATGCATGGCTTCCAGCTGTCATTTTACATTAAGCTATGACAATTTTTTTTTATCTGTGATGTTTTGAGGCTGTTAGTTATAATGTATCATGTAAATATGTCACACTTACAAAAATAAATGTATTACAGACAATCAATATTAATTGGTCCTCCTCTATTTTCCTTGAATTTAATATCCTTGCATTCCTCTATTTAATGCAATACAGTTTCTGTTGTAAATAACACCGATCTAAAAACAGCCAACATTTGTACATTGCTTAAAAGTATCAGTAGGTTCTAACACATAGTAAAATATTAAATAATTCAAACATTTAAAAACTTATTCCATTGAAAGTAAATAAATAAATAAATGCAAAGCCCATAATACCCTGCAAGAAAACTCAAAACACCATTATCCTATAAATCTCTGTATAAAATACATCATCAACAATTAATCAACTAATTAATATCATTGCATTGCAAGTCTTACACACACAAGAGTTTGGTCAGACCAATGGGTACAACTCCAATTCATTCTGCATCTTGGTCCCTTAAAAAAAAAAAAGAGAGAGAGAGAGAGAATGGTTACACATCTCAATTGTAAAAATTTTAATAAGAAGTAAAAGTGAGGTTAAACATGCATATCATCCTTCTTCCTTCCCTTTGTTGACTAATTTTCGCGCATTACTCCACGTGTTCTTGAGAAATGTGTTTCTTTTTTTAAAAAGAAAGTTTTACACAATGAGAGGGTAGCTAAATTTGGGTTGCTACAGATAAATTCAGACAACGTACCACAGACTTCGTTCTGATTCTGGAGACGATTTAAAAAGCAAAAATACAAAATATTTCCCGGTAATTGCATACCGTATTGTTGATTGTTCTTCTTCTTCTTCGTCAGTTTGTTTGGCGCATTGCATCCTGTGTGCATATTTGTGGATTGTTGTTATCCTGTCTTTGATGTAAAAGAAGGCCGCCGCCATTTTTGATTTAAACAATGCTGTAAGAAAAACAAATCAGGCTTAAGTTAATCATTATTAAGTTAATAAAGATATTACCTGCCAGTGGAGACGAAAACGCAGCATTTATTCCCGCGCCGGCACAAAATGTGGATGTTCACTACTTCGCTTGAATACCCGCGAGGACCTTTATTTACATTTTTAAATATTTCTTTCATTTTAATTAAAAAACTATGGTTTTTCAATTCAATATGTGATAGGAAAAGAGAGGAGAATGAGTTCGGCATAAGGCAGATTTGAACTCGGGTCACTTGTTGCAAAGACTAACATCTCTTGCTTCATGCCCTGCATCCTACGGCAGCTGAAACTTTAGGTAGATTGTTGTATCTTTTTAGTGTTGTCTACGCTAACCAGACATTGGTGGGTGTAAGTGGCCTCTGCCAAAAAGGTGTTATGTGAAATATGTGCAATAACGATTGCAGAAAAAAATAACATGATGCACAGAAATCAATTTCAATTCTACATTGATTTTATTTTATTGACAGATCAAATTTTTTATCATCTGTACGGGTGTTGAGCTTCTATGGGCTGGTGGCTGAATTCTCATCGAAAAAGTTTGAGGTTCTTAGTTTGAATCCGACCTCGTATATGTTTAGGTTTTTTTTCTTTCTTTAATCTCATAAAAACCAAAGATGTTAATCCATGATTTTCCAGTAACACGTATTATAATCACTTAAATAGCTGACAAAATGTGGCTACATTTTGTGTCAATGTATGTGTTTTTATGGAAATTCACAGTTCTGATCAAAATGTGATATGAATGTTAAATTCTACAGTTTTTGCTCTGTAAAAAAACATTTTCCCCAACTCTGAAAAAACATTACTTATGAATGTTTTTTTAAGGACATGTAAGGCTACTAATACATAACAATTACTTTTAATTAAAGGAAAATGCCATTTTATTTCAGTAACACATATAATCAGTTGAAAAACAGGTAAAATGTACATTTGGTGTCAATGTATGCATTTTTATTGAATTTCCCTGTTCCTATCAAAATGTGATATTACTGTAAAATTCTACTGTTTTTTCTCTGTAAAAATACATTTATTTTTTACAGTGTAAATTTAATTTAGGCTTTTGTAAACATATACACTAGCAGTCAAATTTGGTGAAAGGAAGCTCAACTGCATTTGCTTGATGTGCGAGAACGGACTTGGTTCTTGCGGAAGCCCAACCATACTTTCGCGTGATGTGAAAATAAACCTCATTGGTTCTCGCGCATCAATCAAGAATGCTTTAGCTTCAGTTTTCCAAATCTGTGTGCACTATGTATGTTCGCTGATCAATGTTTATTTGTGAATAAAAGTCTAAATGTCATCATATAAAGCACTTTTGTCTTTTCAGAAGACTTGGTTTAAACCACTTGATTCATAGGGATTTCTTATACGATATCTTTATGAAAGTTTTGAGGCGTCAGAGTTTTGGGTAAATGAAAAGACTTTCAATGGAAGGACAGAAATCTCTCAGATTTCATAAAAAATAGTAGTTGAAAGATGAATGAAAGTCTTATACTGTACGTTTGGAACGACATGAGGGTGCATAATTGATGACAGAATCAATTTGTGCTTAAAAAAATTAATGGAACACCAAGGGTGAGTTCTGACTGTAAAGCTAAATTGTTGGTTGTCAGTCATGCGACTCTGACAGATATTATTTATCAGCTATCGATATTAACAGCAGGTCATCTCCTGGGCTCGCTAGCATATCTGAGCCAGGGCCGGATCAATGACAAGCATAACCCCATCTCTGTGTTTTTCTATCATAAATCCCAGTTTGAGTTGAAATCAGACACGGTTACTTCACTCCTCTAATCTGTGCCGGGGTGGGAGCATTAATCTCAATCAGGCAGAGGGACAGCCATTTTGAAGCTTTCTGCATCTGGCAGGCTCCATTTTGTTTATAAATGATCCGAGCCGAAAGTGGACATCAAGGAGAGAGAAAGAGCCATCAGCGAGGGCCTTGATGAGCCCTGCACACTAAACTGCATTCCCTTCTGGGATGCTTTAAAGAGACTTTCTTTAATGGTATAATCCATAATTGCTGATACACCCTAACTGCTGCACGAGTGGTCAGCTCTGAAGCAGAAAGAAAACACTGAGCCAAAATTCGAAATAAGAAGAATTTTTATTGTTTGAACATGTTCATTATTGCACTTCCACTAATGTACAGAAACAAATGTATTGCCTTACTTTTAGTTTTTCTTTGTAAAGTTTTAGCTTCTGTGAGACTCTAGTGTGGCTGCACTATAAAAATAAATGACACAGTTTCCAATAAGGTCCCAATAATTAAAGTTAGTTAACTAACAACAAGCAATACATTTATTAACACATAATATTAACAGATACAACTTTTGATTTTAATAACATATTAGTAAATGTTAACATTAACATTAACTAAGATTAATAAATGATTAAAAGTGTTGTTCATTGTTAGTTCATATTAACTAATGTTGAAATGAAAGCGTATTGTAAAGTGTTTCCAAATAATCTTGTTCTAATCAATTTCCAAAGTCACTTTAATACTTTACAATAAAGTTCATTAGTTAACTACATTAGTTAACTTCTACAGCATTTATTAATCTTTGTTAATGTTAACCAATATTTACTAATACATTATTAAAATCTTGTTAACATGCACTGTGAACTAACATGAACAAACAATGAACAGCTGTATTTTTATTAACTCACGCCAACAAAGGTTAACAAATACAGTAACGAATGTATTGCTCATGGTTAGTTCATGTTAGTTAATACATTAAATAATATTAACAAATGAACCTTATTGTAAAGTGTTACCGAATTTTAAATTGTTTGATATTTTGAAGCTTTCTGCATAAGGGATTTTGAAATATATAAAATAGTTGTATTTTATTTCTTTTTAATGGTTTTGTGAAGTTCTACGATAAGTGATTTATTTTTGCTGAACAAATTGGGAAACATGGTGATTTTAGACATTTGATGTATAAAAAATAAAAATAATTAAAAAAGTTTTGTTTACAGTGTTTTTTGAAAATGCGTGACATAAAAGTTACATTAATGCAACTGGGTTGCAAACAAAATTCAAGCAACATGTCACTTTTTGCAGTGTTTTTTGGGTCTGTGTAAAAGTAATTATGTGATCTGGTCTAATGGTACGGTCCCTCCCAAAACATAAATGAATGTGCATGCTCTCACTTGGATCAAAGCAGCTTAACAAATCTTTCAACCTACATTAATTGACCAATCATTTAATAGAAGAAGGCACAGCCTTCAGAGCATGAAATAAGCATCTGTGTCAGCTGCTGTCCCAGAACACCATGCCACATCTCAGACTTTCCACTGCGATCACGGCATCCTTCACAGACTGCAGCTGAGCTTTACTTCTAAACAAAAAGGGACGAAGAAAAAAATGAATGACTAGCACAAACAGCTTTGATTGAGCTGTTTCGCTGTTTAACATCTAGCTAAAGGAACAGCAGGTTGTGCGTTATGGAAGTGTTTCGAGGCATCTGACCCCTGTAATTAAAAGGATATGTTAACAAAAAATGAAAATTCTGTTATCATGTACTTAAAAAATTGAGGGTTTTTAATTTTTTTTTTTTTAGGTGCTATACCTAAAACAGAGTGACTCCCACACTGCATTATTTTTTTTTTATGCGTTCTCCTGTTGCAAATGAATACATTTCTGTCAGAATATCACTTCTTTCACTAAACAATGGCCAAATGTGGAATCCTGAGTCTAAGACCTTTCCAAAGATATGTATCTTGTCAAGATTAGAAAAAAATGTGGTTATAAATTTAGTAACATTTGAAACATGAGACCGCCCACTAGGGGGAGGACCCTGCTAAAATGCTGCAAAGTACCATTTTTATTGTAACACAACATCCAATTTCAAAACTTTTTTTGAGTGTTTAAACTTTCGAATGACACCAAATTTATGATGATTACTAAAATATGTAATAGGAAGGGTATCGATATGTAATTACTATAATATGTAAAAAGCTATAAAAAAGCGCAAGTGTCCCACTACTGGGACATGGACACTGACAGTTTACAGGATAAATGTGTTTTTATGTCAGAACTTCCTGTTAACCTTTAAAAAAAACAAACAAACAAAAAACTGTCACTGTAGTTAATTAATTGTGACTTCGCTTTTCATTATTTGCATCCTAATTCCATTCATAATTACTCTCTCTATTCTGTGGGGACAATGAGTGACACCTCTTTATGGAGCGTTCATAATCACTTTGTCCTTCGTCTGAAATTGCGGTGGGTTTTGTTTGAGGTCTCAGAGAAATGGGTGTTTGACTACCACTCATTAAGACATAGGAATTTCGGAGTATATTTATTGTACACAGTAAATAACAAGCAAAAAAAAGAACTGCAGAACAATAATTCATTGCGATTAAGGTAATTACAATTCAGACGCTCAAACCCGAGGCACATTCTCTTGTGTATACACAGATCATCTTCTACCAGAAAGGAAAGGCAACTCCGAGAGTGCAGCTGTTCAGCTGGAGATAAACGACTCTCCATAGTCATAATTAGTTTATATTTTTCTAAAAAAAAAATCAAAACTAAAGTGTTATGATCATTATCCTGAACATGAGAGAATGGAGAATGATTGAATTTTGGATCCTGAGTAGGCTTCATCATTCAGCTTTCCTTCTCAGATTAAAGTGTGATATAGCCGCTCTGATGGTTGGCATTAATCCGCCCATAATGACATTGCGAAACACATCAGGGTCATAATGGGCCGGTCGAGTCCAAGCCTCCGCTTCTTGTAATGACCCAGATGTCAGAGGAAACAAATGTTATCGCCAGAGTAATAAATACCCCAGTCAATTTGCTCCTGGCCAGTAAAGAGCTTTAGGCCATTCTGAGGAATTTCCATCAGAGAGAGGGAGGAATACAGACTGATGGTGTCATTATGACAGCACTATGTCATTACCAATCAACTGATCGCCGGCTAACAGAAACAGCTATGTAGCTGAAAATCTATCAGATCTTTCACTTGGACATGCATTATATCCTTGCTCAGACAAGCTGAGAGGACCTTTCAGGAAAATGTACATACATATCCAAGATTTACTTCACAGGCTGCGGGATACCCTTACAAAAAAATAAGTATACTTCAATTTAATTTTATAAACTATTCTTAAGTAAAGTTCAAGTATATTTTTAAGACTAAATTATCTCACTTTTTAGTGTATAAAAGTACATTTTAAGCATACTTTAAGTGTAACAGCAGTAAACTTTGAGTACACAACTAAAGTTTCCAGCTGTTTTTCATTTGTACTGCAACTAAATACCTGTAGCATTTTTTTTAGTTTATGAAAGTACACTTTGAAGTATACTCTCAGTTAACTACTAGTAGTTTTATACTTTAAGTGTACTTTTAAGTTTTCTTTAAATGAACTTAACATTATACTTATAGTTTACTATTTATATATTATTTTTGCACTTTAAGTATAGTACTATGTTCCTATTTAGGTATTCATTTTTATACTTGAAATATACCTTTTAACTGTACTCTTTCCCTGGCAGTGTTTCAAGCCAGTGTCAGCATTTTTGATCATTTTCACAAAACTTTCATGACCCCAAGAATATTTTGTTACATGAACATCTAAAAAAAAAGAAAAGAAAAAAGAACAAAAAAAGGCTTTCTTTTTTATCAACACTTGAATGTGGGTAAATTTAATAAAAAAAAACAAAAACCCAACAACATTTTGAACAAAAAGCTGCGCAAATCACGTATTTGTCATAGTCTATGTCCGGATTAGATACAGAACGATGATCAAAACAATGCGCCCCCTACTGTATAACAGTGAAAACATGGATTGCCGGAAAATTCCATCAATTGCAGGAAAGCTTGTGTCATAAATGATGGAAAGTTCCGTCAATAGTGGGGATAGAGTTAAGTAGATTTGAAGTAAATTCCTATGTACACTACCAGTGGACTACACACAAATTTACATACTCAGAAGGAACATATCTGTTTTCTTTATAAATCAATATTTTCAAACAATGTAAGTTTATAAGAAACTATGTAAAACTATGTGAAAAAAAAATTTAATAGGCTACTCAATTGAATAAGTAAACACAACTTCAAGCCAAGTATACTTAAAATATTTAATTATATTTTAAGTACATCTCGATCAAAAGATTGAGTACAAGTATAGGCCAAATATATGTAGACTTTTCTGTCATTATAAATCAAGTATACTTAACTGTAATTTTAAATATGTTTCTGAGAAGTACTTTAAAAGTATACTGAAAGTATACTTTCTTATTTTTTTAGTTTAAAAGAAGTATACTTATAGGACACTTGAATAAACTTCTTTTTTTGTAAGGACTGAAGACAAAAAAGCTGATGATGTACATTGCAGTTGCCCCTTTTATAATCATGATTGCTTTGGTAGTGACATCATGGACTGTCGTCGCCCAATAAAATTGTTGTGTTGGCACACATGCTTCAGACACCAGTCACGCTGATGCTGTTCCCCATAGCATCAATCCAGATGCAGTGTTGAGTTCCATTTCAAAAGGGAACTAACATTTTACTTTGATAGAAACTACATATCACTGTTGTTGGGAAGTACGTTATGCAATCAGAGTCTTTAAGAAACATGCTACTTTAAAATGTACATTTACACACTTTAAAATGTTACAAAAATGTTTAAAATGTTAAAAATTATATGTATATTATGTAAACAAACTTTTATTTTGAATGCGGTTAATTGCCATTAATCATTTGACAGCACCAATTAAAATAGAAAACAGTTACCTTAAAAATAACATATAGCAAACATTAATATTACAACTAGATTAACTGTAAAAGCAGCTGTATGCCTCAGTAGAAAAGAACACATTAAAAAAAAAAGAATTTCAGTCTGATACTACAAGTTATCCTTTCTAAACCCTCTTTGTTCTCTTGGCTTTGTCTGTTCTTTTGTTTCTCTATACCTGACTATCAGAAAGATTTCATCACAGAAGATGTGTTTAATATCTAAATGACCAGAGGGCTTCTTTAGTCTCTTAGTATCAGATAACTGGTGAAATCTATGAATGTTAAAATGCAGGTTAAATCTCCCAAGCCAGAAGCCTGGTTTACTTGAAGCCTGGTTATCTATGAATTCAGAAGATGCATGGTCTCTGAGAATCTTTTTCTATCCATTTTGGCCCTTCGTCCACACTGAGACGGCATTTTTGTCAGCAAAGACGGGGCTTTTTGAAAACAGATAAATTTAAAAACACTGTTTCGCGTAGTAGTGTCGACACTGAAAATGGAGGTAATTGAAAACGATGACGCATGTTTAGTCATGTGATGCATATTGTACACAGGGTTATACCCGGCATTGTTGTGCCTTCTATTTACTTTCATACTGTTGCTAAAGATAAATGTTCCTTCGTAGAATCTTCATATTACATTTCTGCAAAGATGACAGAAAATTTACTGGGAATTGCTGTCCTGTGGCAAAACAAGATGACAATTTTGTGTTAGGCCATACAATTTTGAGTGCGACCTGGAAGCAACAGTGAGTGGTGGGATATTTTGCTAATAAAATGATCATGCCAGAAGAATAGCATGAGAACTTTATTATGTCTGCTCTCTCGGTATCATCTCGTGTGATAGTGATAGGTGATTTAAGCATTTTCTGACATTTCAGTGTGGATGAGCAACTTTAAGAAAACCTTTGAAAATGCTAATGTGTACAGGGAGCGTTTTGAAATGAAAATACTGTGTTTAAATGTTTGTAGACAGCCTAGGAGTATATGAATAATTTGGTCTCGGCATACAAAATAGCTTGTGTAATCTCTCAGTATAATCATCTCTTTCACAGCCACCATTTTTATGACCATCAGCAGGGGAAAGCAATAGAAGATTCAAAAGCAAGAAGTGATATCAAGAAATGTCAATCATTTGTTTTGATCTATACCAAGTCTTAAGAATAATTTATGATATACTGATCTGTAGTCAGCACAGACATCATCAAATCTGACATTGGCAGACATTTACATATATTTAATCCATAATCCATAGCAACTGTGAGGACATTTAAGTGTACAGATACCTATATAATTATTCTGAACGTTTTTTTCTCTTTCTTAATTCTTCATGTTGTTTATTGGTCTGATCTTGCCACAGTGTAAAACATTATGGTCTGATAGTGTTGGTATGATTGTAACAGCGGCTTTTAGAGCAGAATTAAGGGTCCAGCTCATGAAGAACACAGAAGGCAACCCAACATCAATTTGCATAACGTTTAGAATTAGTGTGTGGGTGAGTTTTTTTTTTACTTCTGTTGTATTTAGCTGATGCCATCATGCATTTGAAAAGTGTGTCTTTGGGGCTTCAACGCAATTTAAAATATCTCTGATGTTGTGAATAAACCTGTGTGTCAGAATCTGTTTAATGTTTTTAGAATCTGAGTTTCACATTATGAACCTTTTTTCATAATCCTTTTTTCATCTTCATTTGCAACTATCGCATGTCTGGTGTTATAAACATCGTCCAATTTTTGTTTTGTGAGAATGTAATTAAAAAAGATAATGACATATCAAAAATGTTTACAGTTTCAAAGCTTTGAGATAAATATTTTCTGAAAATATTAGCAAAAACCATAAGGTCTTAAAATTATCTCTGCTCTACACCAACTTGATTGTTTAATGACTATTACACTTAAAAAACCTTAAAAAAAACATAATGCTTGAATTAATAATTGCAAAACTGCCACAATGTAAAAACGTTTGTAATTTTTATAGAAAAACTATGTAAACAGTAAATAACTTTTCATTGATTAAGTTACAGATTGCCGTACGGTAAAGTATTCGATTTAACAGAATTGTACTTTTACTGTAAAATTCTGTGAAAATTATTTATTTTTGCTGCTGCAAGGTTTTTACTGTAAATGTAATTTTTTTTTTTCAGTGCATGTCTGAGCTTTCCACCCCTATCACTGAGAGTGATTGCTGCCAAACAGGATTAACATAGGATTGCCTTGCATTGTGAACTCTCATTCCACCTCACAGAATCAATCTCTAGCTCCGATATAGAGTGAACAAATCCAAGCCTTTTTTGCTTGCTACCTTTTTGCATTCACACTGTTCTTTTCTCCTTTGCTATCCATCACCAAGCCACACCCCCTGCTCCGCCCACATGAATAATGAGTAAAGGCTATAGACACCTGAAACTTATTTCCTGATTTACATGCATACACATCCTTATTTTTTCTCACTCCCTCTTTTCTCATTCTCTCAACAAGCTGTTTTAACACCACTTCTCTTAATGCTTTTTGCCTAAATAAAAAGGCTCCACCGGCTAGCACATTTTTAACAAATTTGTGACCTGTCATTACTTGCACAGGCTGCCAAAGTGTTTATAAATGCCTTAGCAGTATTCAGTTTAATGTGCATGAATTATACACAAACACTGCTATGTTCAAGACAAGAACAATAGACAACTGTCATTTAGAACCAAGTGTTGATCAAGACAAAGCATTTGACAAGGTTGATAACAGTTGTCTCAGAGGCTGTCTCAGAGTGTCTTCTCTCATGGTCAAGAATTCTAAAGCTGCCTCAATGCAAGAGATGCTGAGATCTCCATGCTCTTGTCATCAGTTACAAGTTTCAATCTATGCAGTTGATCAAGATAAGAAACAGAAGATACACCGATCAGGCATAACATTATGACCACTGACGGGTAAAGTGAATAACACTGATTATCTCTTCATCACGGCACCTGTTCGTGGGTGGGATATATTAGGAAGCAACTGAACATTTTGTCCAGGGTCATGGGCGGCCAAGGCTCATTGATGCACGTGGGGAGCGAAGGCTGGCCTTTGTGGTCCGATCCAACAGACGAGCTACTGTAGCTCAAATTGCTCAAGAAGTTAATGCTGGTTCTGATAGAAAGGTGTCAGAATACACAGTGCATCACAGTTTGTTGCGTATGGGGCTGCATAGCCGCAGACCAGTCAGGGTGCCCATGCTGACCCCTGTCCACCGCCGAAAGCGCCAACAGTGGACACGTGAGCATCAGAACTGGACCACGGAGCAATGGAAGAAGGTGGCCTGGTCTGATGAATCATGCATTCTTTTACATCACGTGGATGTCCGGGTGCGTGTGCGTCGCAAACCTGGGGAACACATGGCACCAGGATGCACTATGGGAAGAAGGCAAGCTGGCGNGTCCGATCCAACAGACGAGCTACTGTAGCTCAAATTGCTCAAGAAGTTAATGCTGGTTCTGATAGAAAGGTGTCAGAATACACAGTGCATCACAGTTTGTTGCGTATGGGGCTGCATAGCCGCAGACCAGTCAGGGTGCCCATGCTGACCCCTGTCCACCGCCGAAAGCGCCAACAGTGGACACGTGAGCATCAGAACTGGACCACGGAGCAATGGAAGAAGGTGGCCTGGTCTGATGAATCATGCATTCTTTCACATCACGTGGATGGCCGGGTGCGTGTGCGTCGCAAACCTGGGGAACACATCTGGTGTCATGCACTATGGGAAGAAGGCAAGCTGGCGGAGGCAGTGTGATGCTTTGGGCAATGTTCTGCTGGGAAACCTTGGGTCCTGCCATCCATGTGGATGTTACTTTGACAGGTACCACCTACCTAAGCATTGTTGCAGACCATGTACACCCTTTCATGGAAACGGTATTCCCTGGTGTCTGTGGCCTCTTTCAGCAGGATAATCTGTCATGCCACAAAGCAAAAATGGTTCAGGAATGGTTTGAGGAGCACAACAACGAGTTTGAGGTGTTGACTTAACCTCCAAATTCCCCAGATCTCAATCCAATCG
This sequence comes from Anabarilius grahami, assembly GCA_003731715.1. Lineage (NCBI taxonomy): Eukaryota > Metazoa > Chordata > Actinopteri > Cypriniformes > Xenocyprididae > Anabarilius > Anabarilius grahami. The sequence continues at coordinate 4,351,310 of RJVU01051519.1, read as the reverse complement.
AGCATCTGTGGGATGTGCTGAACAAAAAATTCCGATCCATGGAGGCTCCACCTCGCAACTTACAGGATTTAAAGGATCTGCTGCTATAACATCTTGGTGCCAGATACCACAGCACACCTTCAGGGGTCTAGTGGAGTCCATGCCTCGACGGGTCAGGGCTGTTTTGGCAGCAAAAGGGGGACCAACACAATATTAGGAAGGTGGTCATAATGTTATGCCTGATTGGTGTACTTCTGCTAGAATAAAATGTATTCATATGCCAGTACATCAAGGAAAATTAATAATCCAGTACCTTATGTGGTTTATTGTGATGATAGATGGATAGATAGATAGATTTCCCCACAATGCATCAGTCATTCAAAACATTCCATTCACAGATAATTAAGATTTCTTCTGAAGCTCATTGCTTCAGTGTTATTATAGTGCCCCCGAGTTCATCCACTTTAAACGAGAACTGAATAGCACTTAGCCGTGAGTTGAAATCACTTTGATAGGTCATAACCAGAGGTGCACTGCCTCCTACACGCCTCTGAACATGCTTTGATCTTCAAGAGGGAGATCTGTTCCCCAACAACAGCTTGCTTTCTCCCACACACATCAAAGTCAGATCACATCTTCCAAAAAAAAAAAAAAAAAAACTTTGCTAAACTATAGTCTCATCTGTATAACATAAGAGAGAGAGGAAAAGATAAAGAGGGAAAAAAGAAATTTGCCTTGTTTTTACTCATAGTTAAGACCAGTAATGACCTGTCTAATTGCTTTGCAGTGCAAATAATATTTGTGCCGTAGTTATGTTTGGTGTGCACGCTACAATATTTGTTTAGACCTCACTAAAAAGTGGTATTATAGATGTCAGGCCTGTTTGTGTGTTTGTGAATAAATGGGCTTTTCAGCAGAGATGATTGCTTTTGCAGTAAGACGCTGTTTGCATTAGTGTGCTGGATAATCAGCGTTAATGGGGCTTTGACTGTAACAAGCTTACTTTAGGATTAGATGCTTTTAGGTAACTGAAGTTTCATCTTTTGGGCCGTTTTGGGCGAAAAAATTCACTAAGACTGAATTGCACTTGCAGATAGGATCATTTATTTGCAAGTGTTAATGTAGCACCAGATTCAATAAAATAATTATGCAAATCAGGTGACAGCAGAAATAACACACACAAAATCTGTGCTCAATGCAATATGCATGCAAGTTCCAATCTTGTGAGTCCATTTTGATTGCTATGTTGTGAAGAAGACTGCAAACTACTATGATCCAATGTACGTACTTTACTGGCACTACACTTACAAAAAGTACCGAAATGAATGAATGAATGTTCAAAAATTATTTTTGAACATGATGGGTACTCTAGGAAGTAACATTGTACTGTACATATCAAAGTACATTACCAACTGATGCCCCCAGTGTACACTGTTACCACCACAGTTCTTTTTTGTAGAGGTAAACATTGCTCCGCCACTGCAAACCAAGCGTTTTAAAATGCAGAAATAGTGTTCAATGACACTGTCTTTCATTTGATCACCATTTTCTTAAGTTATTGCTGCCATGATCTCTAGAAAATTCTAATTTTCCATCAAATCAAACCCAACAGTTCATAATATAAATCATGGTAAATGTGATTTCATCAAGTACAACAAAGTCAAGTCAACCAATCAGATTTGAGGGACAAGTTTACAGTTTATGTCAAGTTGAGGCTTACAACCAGGGTTAGGTGCATCTACATCAGTGTTACCCACCTATCATTTCCCTCTGATTTTGGGGATAAGTTATAGGTAGGGTTAGGTTTTGGGGTAGTGATGGGGTTAGGACTACATTTTCAGACAAGAATGTTGTTCCAAGATTAACACGATATGTTGATTTAATGGCAAAATCACAGTGACCATAAATCATCATTGTAGGCCCACTGTGACTTTTTTTAACATTTTTTTTTTAATGTACTGGTTCATTAATTTCTAACAAAAACAAACAAACAAACAAAAAAGGAAATAATCTGAATTTCAACCATAATTCAACTGCTTAACCTGTTTTTATGATCATAGGTCTTCTAGAATTCATGATTGCCTTTGCATGCTTGGAATGCTTTAAATGGAACATCACACTTAGAAACTTAGAAAGAGAAATATTTCAACACGAGTGAGGGGAAAAAATAGATTTTTATGAATAGTTAAACAGCCTTGCACATGGGGACATGATTTCATTAAAATTCTCTGCAGGAGAAATAATGGACGTGTCTCTTTTCTGCTCTGCTGGTTGAAAACGGAAATTCAAACAGTCTGCTCCCATTGAAGATAACACACCTTTTTATTTATGGAATTATACGGTTTTATCTAAGTGCCAGTTATTCTCTTCTTTCCTCTTCTTTTTCCGTTTAGTCACTGACTTTCTCTCTCCATGCAGAGTTAAACATGTTAAGTGAGCAGGTTTTCAGTACAGCTGGTGAAATATTCCGTTCCAGCCTGTGTTAGTTATGCACCGGTATTGTTTTCAGGCTGCCAAGAGGACACAAGAGGAATATATAAAGTGACCTGTGGCTCCTATAACCCAACAGTACAACAGACATACCTGGTGGCTTAAGTTAAATATATGCAGTGTTGGGGAAAGTTCCTTTTAAAAGTAATGCATTACAATATCGGGTTACTCCCTAAAAAAGTAACTAATTACGTTACTTAGTTACTTTTTATGGAAAGTAATGCGTTACGTTACTTTTGCGTTACTTTTTCTCATCTGGGCTGGGCTGGGCTTGCTTGTTTGTTTTTAATAACAAAAAAGTTATTTTATTTTTGGCAAATGTAACGGCCCTTTCACACCATAAGTGAAACTCATCCTCACTCTCATCACATGGAAGAGCTAACTCTGCACTCTTCCTATTGCACTTTCTGTAAAATATTGCTGTATTCATTTTCTGAAAAGAAGAAATAATTTTTTTATTTATACATTAATACAACTATACTACAATAAACACTTCAAACTTCAAATAAATAAATAACTACGATCATATTGTTGATGCTGCTATCTAAAAAAAATCCCAATGGGGAAATATGCTGAAATACATTACTGCATTTCTACTGTGGTACAACATTTTCTCAGTTTACAGTAAAACTATGTTGGGCAAAGTTGATTTGTAAATAAAAAATATCTAATTTACTTATCAAAGATGCTGCTGCAAAAAAAATCCCCTTGAAAAGAGATGTTTAGAAAGCAATAGAGCAATTTCTGGAGCACTTCAACAGGTGTCTTCCATGTGAGAGTGACAGTGAGAAAGAGAATTTTGGAGGGACATTCAAATGTCATTTGACTTAACAGCACATCATTGGCTACCTTAAAGGATTAGTTCACTTTCAAATTAAAATTTCCTGATAATTTACTCACCCCCAACTTACGGAACTAACGCGGCGCCAGTTCTGTTTTTCCGTAATTTGAATACGGAAGGCGTTCTGGCGGAAGCTAGATATTTGACTTCATAACTTGTTTAAATAAGGATATTTTTTTATACAAACTCATCGCTTCGCTTCAGAAGGCCTGTATTAACCCCCTGGAGCCATGTGGAGTCACGTTTATGATGGATGGATGTGGATGGAAGCTCATACTCGTGGGTCCCATTCACTGCCATTATAAAGCTCAGATGCGTCAGGATATTTATTTATATTATTTCGATTATGTTCATCAGAAAGAAGAAAGTCATATACACCTAGGATGGTTTGAGGGTGAGTAAAGCTTGAGCTAATTTAATTTGAAAGTGAACTAATCCTTTAAGGCCTGCTATTTTAGTTCCCATAGTGCAATATATTGTATTGTTTTCTAAATATCAAGGAAATTAGTAGAAATTAATTGTTGCCATAATGCAAAGCCATACCATAGAGGGTTAATAGCAAAAACTCCTATAGAAACATCTGCTCACTGGTAACAGTCAGCTTGAAACAGGAACAGCTGCATCGATTTGAAATGTAAGAGCAGAACTCACGAAATGCAAACTAACAAAAATGCAGTTGTCAAGGTGACAGGAATGACAGATAAATGAGAGTGCACTCAGGACACTTTTCTCCCTCTGATCTGCGCTATTGTTCAGCCAGGAGTTGGTCACGAAACCCAACACTCTCCTCATCTTCGCACTCTCCCTATCGTATATCTTATCATTGAGTCAAGGATTTTTCCATAAATAGTCAACTGGGAATTCAAATAAATTATTCATGAAGATTTTTGAGTGATCAATCCTTAGTGGTTGGACAAACCAAGGCCGCCTCCCTGCCTGGCTGCTTGTTTTGAAGAAGTTGAGGCCGATCAGGTGGGATTGCCAGACGGTGACAGAAGAGTCTGCTGCGTTTTGAGTGATGAAACCTTGTTGCAGATGCAGGGTTGAGCGCTCTGTTGCCCTGCGCCCCTCGGAGCACACGCCAGTGCCATCCTCTAAAGGCATCATGGGTTTTGAATGGTGAGAAAAGAGATTAATGTGATATTGATCATAACATGAATTCAGTGGCAGGCTTTGGGTTGGCTGTAATAACTGAGTATTACTTTGTTCCCAAGCGTGTCCTGAAATTCACGTCCAGTCAATATCCCATTAGAGAGGTGTGTTAGTACAGCTGTGTGTGTATGTGCGAGAGACAAAGATTGTTGGTTAGAAGGATGCAGTAAAATCACATTATAAATCATTTATTAGGTAGACATATGGCTGCCTGTAAAAATCAATGGTGATTATTAGTGGCACATCACCCTGTAACTTTACATACACTTGATATTCCTCTCAGCTACAGGCTTTTGTTAGTTTAAAGGGGACCTATTATGCAAAATTCACTTTATAAGGTGTTTGAACACAGATGTGTGTCCACAGTGTGGTAAACAACCAGCCTATAATGGTATAAATCCAACCACTCCTTTTTTATAATCCCCATAAATCATAAATAGTCTCTCCAAACAGGCAGTTCCTTCTTACTCTTACGTAAAAATAGGGAAACCCCGTGCATGACTGGTGACCATCTACCCTATTAACATAGATACTGCCCTGAGTGAGCCGCAGCAGTCCGCCATTTTAGTTTCCTCGCTGTAGCAGTTTGAGATATACGTCTGCGTCCAAAAAACAAAAAAACATTACAAATGTTCTGTTATTGGATGCACCAGTGAACATAAGAGTCTCCATAGACTCCCAGCATCTGAGGACACTGTGGTTGAATTTTATTTATGAAGGAAATAAACAAAGTCTGTAAAGTGTTATATATTTGCAAAAAGCATGCCGGACTGCTTCACAAACGAGGATCAGTTCAACGCTGGATTTACACATAAGATTAACATGACGGTACATTCTAGTCGATGAGTTGAATCAACTCCACAACAGCTACATTAATTTACCCATTCAGAAACATCCAGATGAATTCTAAAAGTTGTAACTTCTTCCTGAGTCTCTCCATCAGTGTCCGACTCCGGTTTAAACAATGTAAGGCTGAACACCGCTACTGACAATTTCTGACATTTTGGCTGCGTGAGATTCTCCAGCTTTGTTGTTGTTGAGCATCCGAAGCGTGAGCTGTTAAAGCTCCGCCCTCTTCTGGAAAGTTGCTGGGAGCACCAACTCATTTGCATTTAAAGTGACAAACAAAAACGGTGTGTTTTTGCTCACACCCAAATAGGGGCAAATTTGACAAGCTATAATAAATGATCTGTGGGGTATTTTGAGCTGAAACTTCACAGAAACATTCTAGGTACACTAGAGACTTATATTACATCTTGTGAAACGGGGCATAATAGGTTTCTTTTAAAGGAATCTGTAACGATGACTGACTCGGTTGAGAATTTGAGTTTTATTCAGCACAACAGCACAAACAAAGTTAGATTCAGAGCAGGAAGCATGATCAACAAACAAGGAAAGGGGTCGATAACATTAACAGTAAACTAATCCAAAACAGTAATCCAAAAGTCGTGTTCATAAACAGGCAGAGAGACATACACGTGGCAAGCAAACAGGTGATATAAATGCTTGGTAGAGACAGGTTAAACTGGCAATACTTCGCAACATGATGTACAAACAACCTGGATTATAACAGGTAGAGACAGGAAGTGAAGAGAGAAGAACCGGCAGTATTCGGGAGTTGGCTCCCTCTGGTGGTTGGAGGAATGGATGGCGGATGCAGATGTTACACGGCTTACAAAAGTTAATAGAAAACGATAGAAAGTTATATTGAGAACAAACCTATGAATTTGGTTATAAACTGAAACTATATATTTTTTTATTATTTTTTTTTACAAGAAAATGTTTAAATTTTGATTACAAAAAGGAAAAAATTAAGAAACATTAGATATTTCTTAGTAATTTTACTGCCCCTATTATGCTATTTTAAAGATTCCTAATGTTGTTTTGCAGGTCTTCTGCAATAGGTTTACATGCATCCAAGGTCAAAAAACACATTCAGTTTCTCATAATATACAGTACATTGCAGCATCACCTCTTTTCTCACAGTGTCTGAAATATTTTGATAAAGGATTCAGTCTCTCTAAACCCCTCCTTTCCATGAGTCTTCTCTGCTCTGATTGGTCAGACGGCCCAGTCTGTTGTGATTGGTCTACCACTTACAGCGTGTGTTGGAAATGAAACGCCCTTAACCATATCTAAATATAAATTCCGCAGGCTTCCTCATCACTTGTATACACAGTGATATGAACAGTAATGATGGCTTCGTTTTTTCCTCAATTCGAGCCCGTGTCCTCATCCTTTGGAAGTACATGCAAAGTGGATTTGGTTTTGCAGCACAGAAAACCTCATCTTCTCGGCATGTCGACAACACAAACCAAACTCTTCTAGGCCTCAGCTACAACTTTAGTGTTTGAGGATGGGTCAAAGTAGACGTCCACAGGCAGCCAATGAAGACCATATGCTGGCATTGTTATGAAACGAGCAGGAATGTAAGACTGGAATTACTGACAACTAGTTTCATGCATTTCAGAATCAGTTCTTTCTTTTGGGAGACAATAACTTCATTTATTGTGCACTTTGATCTTAGAATCTTTGCAGTCTTTTTACATTCACAAACAACTATATTACACACTACATGAAAGGTAATTTCCGAAAAAAGCATAAGTGCACTTTAAGGGACACAGCAAATATGGCAACATCTGCTCAAAACAAGGTAGCGAATTTATTCTTTCCCGTTATTTTTCTTTCTCTTTTCCTCTCATTTTCTCACTTCAACTTAATTTCTTATCTCTTCTAACTTAGTTCTCTCCACCCTTTCCTTCAAGTCTTCACTTTTCTGTCCTAATTTTCTCTTTCCCTCTAAACTCTCTCTCTCTCTGTTCTCGCCTAGGGTTTAATTAGTATGAACTCAGCATCTCACGCTATGGCATCTGGCTACTCGGCTGTTGTTTTTTTAGGGACTTTTTTTTTTTTTTGAAGATGTCTTATATTTTCCTCCTTGTCTCTCTCTTTCCAGAGTGCCTGATGGCTTTTAGGACACTGTAGGGACATTATATTTTATAACATCTACCAACACTGCTGAGCGAAGGAGAGCTAATTTGAAAAAGAGCATAAATCACAGTAGGAAGAGAAATCTGTATGAGACGTTAGTGTGGGGATGTTATAGAGACAGTGAGTGTGTCGAACAGATGAACCTGAAGAATGATTGCCCATATCATTCATATGTGCCTCGGCTGTGTGTGTCCACACACTGGGCTGAGCTACAGGTGGCCGCTAAATATGACATATTGTCAGAGTTAATAAACGCAGAGATGATAGGACAGATGTTCCCGTGTGAAGACTGGTGGGTTGTCTGGATGTGTAATGATGGCGGATGATGATGTCATCTTGCTAGAGCAGAGGGCAGGTTGTAGGTGTGGGGAAAAATAGTTTCACCAATACATCATGATTCTTTCTCAAATGATTCGGGTTTGAAAAAAAAAAAATGAATATTTATGAAACCTGCTTTTTGAAAAGCACTCAGAAAACAAAAAATGACAGATATTTGCCATGCTGTGACACAGATGGCACATATCATGAACGAAGTGTGCACACGCAAACAAACACAGTATGAGGGACAATATTCTGTCAATTTCATGCTTAAAGCCATCAAAAAAGGAAATAAAAAAAATAATGAAATATCATCCAATACCATCAAGGCTACATTTATTTAATAAAAATACAGTAAAAACCAGCAAGATTTTGAAATATTTTTATATTTTAAAATAACTGTTTTTTATTTGAATATATTATAAAATGTAATTTATTCCTGTGATGGCAAAGCTGAATTTTTCAGCATCATTACTCTGTAAACCCTAAAGCTCAAAATACTTAATTGGAAAATAGGAAAAACTTAAAATTAAACAAATTAGTTCAGTTAAATTAACTGTTAAGAGTATTTAGAACTTTCTTTTATCTTTTGAGTTCACAGCACTGTCATATTTCAAGTAAACTGAACTGTTTTATTGTTTTGAGTTGTATGAACTCATTTCTTTTAATTTAGGCTAACTAAAATTTAACTGAAACTTGACTGGGATTTCTATTTCCCAGCATGCTTTGCCCATGGCACTCGAAAGGGTGAGTAAATGCTAAAATTAGAGAGTTTGAGAGTTACATGTTTTAAGTTGCTGTACTCATTCAGTAAGTGCTATACCATGCTATTGTTAACATGTTAGAAAATTAGCAAGTTGGCATTTTCTGAATTTTCTTATTAGAGTTTACAGTGAATGTAAGGGTTTACATGTAACTCATTTGATTTGCTAGAACTCAAAATAAAAATGTTAGTAATGTTAGTATTTTATGTTAATTGCTATAAAAATGTACAAGTACTTCAAGTTAGGAGCAATCAAAACTTAGTACTGCTTACTTAAAATTGGGAACATCATAACTTTAGTTAGCCCAAGTTAGCCCAACTTATTCAGGTTTACAGTCTTCAGTGTCACATGATCCTTCTGATTTACTGCTCAAGAAACATTTCTTCATTATTATCAATATTGAAAACAGTTGTGCTGTTTAATATTTTTGTAGAAACCATAATATATTTTTCTGGATTCTTTGATGAATAGAAAGTTTTCACTTTTTTAACTTTAGTTAGTGTGTAATGTTGCTGCTTGAGCATAAACAGTATCTGCAAAGTTACAGCACTGAAAGTTCAATGCAAATGTAGATGTTGTCTTTTAAAGTTGTGGCAGTTTAACGAAACATTAAGACATGTTAAACTGCGCCCCATAAACACAATCAAGCCTAGAAAAAAAAAACACTGAACCACCCCTTTAGTTTTTTTGTAATATTATTAATGTCTCTACTTTCACTTTTGATCAATTTAAAGCTGAATAAACATATTCATTAATTCATAAAAAAAAACTGAACTTTTAATCATTAGTGTATAGAAATTTTTTAGTCACAGATTCTTTTGAATGGTCATCAACAGAGAAATGTGTTGAAACAATACAACCATACATGTTATGAGATCATGAACTATGTGTCCTGAATTTAAAAGGAATATGAACTTAATCAGGAATTACAATTACAGTCATGCACCCGAAATATGATCATTCAGAGCCACAGAAAATGACACAGTTCTGTACACAGAATTCAGCCACGAGCTACTTTAAATTGGCAAAACATGAGACAAACATATTTTTGCCCATTCCAAAAAACTGAAGTACAGTGAGAATCATTTTGGAAACAGATTGGGACTCCCTGAATCGAAATCAAATTGAATTGTGAGGTGCCTAGTGGGAGAGAATACAAAAAAGGGGAAGATATTGATGGAGAGAGAGACAGAGAAAAAAAAGAGGGGTGACGGACAGAAACCTTCTTAATCAGCACGTCTCATTCCAATCGTCTGCCGTAGATTAGGCCTGAGATTGCTTTGGTGTATTGGGGGATTAGAGTTGGTGCCATCATCACCCAAACGTCTGCCTCTCTCTTCTTCAAATTCAATCGAACAACTTTCACAGATAGCCTGCATGTCTGCAGATTGGCATCAGGTGAAAATCTCATTATAAAGACAAAGATGCCATCTTTGGGCAGTGTTCTCCACCATTTTCCATTTAACTGCGTTTGAAGTCACCTGAGATTTAAAGGAGGTGGTTTTGTCGGCCAAGGAAAAGACTACTTGGAAATGAATTGTAGATTTGGTGACAGCAGCAGAATGTGAGAAAGCATTGTTAGTGTATGGGGAATTTATTGTCGGGGAGAAACTCTGGTGATTCAACAGCTATTGGGGTTGAGTCATTCTTCGCAAAAAACTTTGGCATGCTCTCCACACAAATGAGTGGGTAGGAGGAAGGGGGTTTGGCTAGAAAGAAATAGTGAAAAACACTTGGGGTACCCAATTAAGGTCTAAAAGATGACACATCAGATATCGCCATTGACAGTCTCACCATGGTAACCGGTTTCATCGAACAGTCTCTTTCCCTCCCTCTCTGTCTCCTTTCCCGCCGTCGCTCCTTGTTCTCGTTGCATATGAAATTTTCATGAGACGTGCTAGAGTGGGTGTCCACCTGAAGCCCTGAGGCACAGGTGCGATGAGTCTAATGGGATCTTCATGCAAAACAGATGCAGTTTGTGTGTGAGAAAGGAAAACAAGGGCAAAATAAAGTCTAAACAAACAGGTATGCAGATAAAATCGGTCTAGACAGTTGAAAGTGAGTTTTTCTTTATGTACACACTCCCTGTGGTTTCACAACTTCATGCTAGCGTTCTGAAACGAAGTGCACACCTACATTAATAATTCAAATGTGCTTCTCGAGAGTGCCATAAACTACAGTGGGGACTAGACAATGGACCCATATGGCAAAAAACACACAAACTAAAAATTATAAAAATATGTGCTAAATATATGATGTAAATAGCTCAGATTAAGGACATATTCAAATTGAACATATAGTACAAAATGTACTTCAAAGGGCAAGAAAAAGAAACATTTACTATCTTAGATAGCTAGATCGATGAAGTATATAGCCAAAAATTAGGAAATATAAGTAATTAAAAACTTATCAAAAATCAATGTTGAAAACAGTTGTGTACAATTTTTTTTCAGGATTCTTTGATGAATAGAAAGTCCAAAAGAACAGCATTTATCTGATATGGAAAGCTTTTGTAACTATACACGTCACATCCATTCAAAAGTTTGGGGTCAGTAAGGTTTTTATTTTTTTTTTGGGAAAGAAATGAATACTTTTATTCAACCAGGATGCATTAAATTGATCAAAAGTGACAGTAAAGACATTTATAATGTTACAAAAGATTTCTATTTACATCACAGAAATAAATTACACTTTAAAATATATTCAAATTGTGGAGTTATAAAGTTAGTTATAAAGTGTATATACAGCTCTGGAAAAAATTAAGAGACCACTCCAAGTTCAGAAATCAATGTTAAGTGGTCTCTTAATTTTTTCCAGAGCTGTATATATATATATATATATACACTATATTGTCAAAAGTTTTGGGATGCCTGCCTTTATGTGCACATGAACTTTAATGACATCCCATTCTTAATCCGTAGTGTTTAATATGGAGTTGGCCCACACTTTGCAGCTATAACAGCCTCAACTCTTCTGGGAAGGCTTTCCACAAGGTTTAGGAGTGTGTTTATGGGAATTTTTGACCATTCTTCTAGAAGCACATTTGTGAGGTCAGGCATTGATGTTGGACGAGAAGGCCTGGCTCGCAGTCTCCGCTCTAATTCATCCCAAAGGTGTTCTATCGGGTTGAGGTCAGGACTCTGTGCAGGCCAGTCAAGTTCCTCCACACCAAACTCGCTCATCCATGTCTTTATGGACCTTGCTTTGTGCACTGGTGCGCAGTTATGTTGGAACAGGAAGGGGCCATCCCCAAACTGTTCCCACAAAGTTGGAAGCATGAAATTGTCCAAAATGTCTTGGTATGCCGAAGCATTAAGAGTTCCTTTCACTGGAACTAAGGGGCCAAGCCCAACCCCTGAAAAACAACCCCACACCATAATCCCCCCTCCAACAAACTTTACACTTGGCACAATGCAGTCAGGCAAGTACCATTCTCCTGCAACCACCAAACCCAGACTCGTCCATTGGATTGCCAGACAGAGAAGCGTGATTCGTCACTCCAGAGAACAGGTCTCCACTGCTCTAGAGTCCAGTGGCGGCGTGCTTTACACCACTGCATCCAACGCTTTGCATTGCACTTGGTGATGTAAGGCTTGGATGCAACTGCTCGGCCATGAAAAACCATTCCACGAAGCTCTCTACGCACTGTTCTTGAGCTAATCTGAAGGCCACAGAAAGTTTGGAGGTCTGTAGCTATTGACTCTGCAGAAAGTTGGCGACTTTTGCGCACTGTGCGCCTCAGCATGAGCTGACCCCGCTCTGTGATTTTACGTGGCCTACCACTTCGTGGCTGAGTTGTTGTTCCCAATTGCTTCCAATTTGTTACAATACCACTAACAGTTGACCGTGGAATATCTGGTAGTGAGGAAATTTCACAAATGGACTTATTGCACAGGTGGCAACCTATCACGGTACCACGCTTTAATTCACTGAGCTCCTGAGAGCGACATTCTTTCACAAATGCTTGTAGAAGCAGTCTGCATGCTTAGGTGCTTGATTTTATACACCTGTGGCCATGGAAGTTACTGGAACACCTGAATTCAATGATTTGGAAGGGTGTCCCAATACATTTGGCAATATATATATATATATTACACATACATACATACATATATATACATATATATATATATATAGAGAGAGAGAGAGAGAGAGAGAGAGAGAAATCAGTACTTTCCTTCAGCAAAGACACATTAAATTATTTTGAAGTTTTTTTTTTATCATACATGCTTTTAAAATGACTGCTGTATGTATATATGGAATTAAACACACACACACACACACACACACACACACACACACAGAGAAGGAAAGAAGTTTCAGAACTGGGGGTCATCCAATCTCCAACACCCTTGGAGTTATTTTTGGGAAAGCTGTTGTGGATTAAACTAGATGCTCTCAGTCTCAAACCTAGTGGGAGTCTGGATGCAGAACAGCTAACCTATTTGCTATGCCACCAGCATCCTATCAGTATCAATGTTCTGTCAGTCCTGCAGTTTAAATCTTTCAAAATATATATTCAAAACACAAATATGCTTTTCTCCACACATAGCAGACTGCAACACGCATCAGTTTTCACAGCAAACAGGAGTACTCTGGGCCCACGGCCAGCAAGCCAGGATATGCATGAGTGTGTTTCATCATCAGATTCGTGAGCATCGCCGCATGTTGGATTTCACCTGCCGCCGCAGAGCTCACCTGCTGGGAACGGCCAGAAATGTCCTGCTCATTCAGAGACTGATTTTCTTGGAGATGAAATGTTCACTCACACAGAACAGCACCCTTATTACAGGTCATAGAGATAAGAGAGGGAGAAAGAGCGGGTGCTGGGGTTTAAGCAGCCACGGTATGACACACAAAGGAGATATGACCGTTTCAGCCGTGCTTTTAGGGTAAATGTTCCATTACTGCTGAGCAGGGGCTCAGATGTTGGAGAGAGTGTAGAAAATGAAAGTGAAAGAAAAAAAGAGAAAAGCACATGAGGATGGATGTTGAGTATGAGAAAATTTAAGAAGGCAAGTCAAGGTAAGGTGGAAAACCTTCTGTAAGGTTACACTAATGCAAAAGACATTTAAAGGAATAGTTCACCCAAAAAATTAAAATTCTCTCATCAGTTACTAACACTCATGCCATCTTTCTTTCTTCAGATAAACACAAACAAAAGTGTTTTTAGGAAAATAATCCATCTCTGTGAGTCCATATACAGTAATGCCAGTGAATGGGTGCCGCTCGTTTTACTCTTGAAAAACCACACACAGGAATCGTAACATAATCCAGATGAATAATCGGTAATTGTAAATGAACCAATGTCTTCTGAAATTAAACGATAGGTGTGTGTATACCTGATATCTAATATTGTAATATTTGAACTATTGATCATCGCTGCCAATATGAGCATTCAGGAGCGGGAAGTTGTGAAGTTCGTGGAACATGGAAGCACTGTTGAATGCCACTTCTCGCACAAACTTCACAACGCACTTACGTCACGTGTCAAAATGTCCCTCTCATGAACTCTCATGTCACGGTACACCGGAAGAAAAAAAGTAAAAAATATTAGTAAAAAAGTTTAAAGTCCCCCTGTAGTCAATAATTTTATCCCTTAAAACTCATCTTTGATCACCAAAATTACATATTTAAATGTTTTTTTCCTGTAAAAAAAAAAAAATCTTCATGCCTTAAAATAGCTTGAATGTAACTCTACACCCTTGCTTCATTTAGTAGATGCGGATCTTAGAATATGATAATTAGCCCCAGCTCCATTCACTTGCACGAGCTCAGAGATCCACTCTGTGAACTTACTGAGGTAAATGCTGCACAATGGTCTCGCTTTTTACAATGTCGGACACATAACGGTAATAAATATGATTAGCCTTTTGCTTTAGCTAATAATGTGTTGCTAATGTTACACAAACCATGTTCCCATTCGTCAGACCATTGTCTTCTAAAATTCAGTATCCTTAGAAATGCTTTGAACACCTTTGAACATCTGTGGAGAAAGGCATATAGTTCATCATAACATCGTAACATACATCATACATGTCGACAAGTGGTCGATACATGCATGCTAGAAAGTTTAACATTTGTCCAGTGGTATAGTGGTTTGTTGTTGTTCCACCTCCATTTCTTTTTCTACTGTGTAGAAAAAGACCAAATTTACAGCACACGCACTGTACACATACACTAGCATATGCACAAAAATGCATAGTGTACATGCAAAAAAATACACTTTGGGCTAAAAACAAGGTACATTATTAAGCAGCATAATATGTGTGGCCTATCATTTGGAACAGGCTTTGTTGTCTATGTAAAAAGCTCAGTAAGTTTTCAAACAGAGTTAGTATTTTATGTTATTCACACAAATACTTCATTCCCAATTTTTCTCTCTGTAATGTTTCATTTTCGTTATGCTTCTAACAGTCAAATCCTAAATAAACCATCTATGGCTACAGAATGTATCCCACTTTTGATTTCCTGTATTGACTCATAAATCCATGGGGTTTTCACTAGAGAAAAATCCTGGGTGACATTTTGAACATAGGGCTGGGCTTGACTAATCAATAAATAGTGTGAGAGACTTTCTTCTCAAGTCATTAATAATAGAATCTCATTTGAAGCTGTTGCTTAGGCAACCATATAGCAGTTTCTGTCGCAGTCCTGCCTGGGTGAGAGCGAGGGAGGTTAAAAATTGAAGACAATGTCTGAAACAATAGTCTTTAGACTGCTCTGCCTAATCAGACCGACCGACAGACAATAAGGCACAAGAAATGTGACAAAGTCAAGCTTGGGCCACTTAGGAGTTGCCCTGCCTTTACTGGGAAGATTTGCAAAAAATAATAAAATTTGACTTCCTGGTGTTACCGCAAAAGTCAGGGGGTAAACTGAAGAGATAAAGACTGGAATTCTAAACACCAGTTTGACATTATTTCCACAGAAATCAGGGGTATGACATCAATGCAATAATGCAATATGTCCATGTCAGAGAACCCAAATATCATTATGTTGGGAAGGAGGTCTTTGAAAAACATTAATTATCTCAAAGAGTGTGCATGAGGGATGGAATAAATTTCATTATAATGATTGTTATGCAGGGGGAAGTTGAGAATCGCTATGAAATCTCTGTAATGAGAAAATAAAACTTGACAACTACCAAAAAAAAAGGACTCACCCAGTCAACACAGGACTACACTTCCCAGCATCCCTTCTGGTCCCCACCTGCACTCAGTCAGCCATCATCACACCTGCCACGGATAATCACTCATCACCCACGCATCGGCTCGTTATCTTCCTACATAAACTGTCATGCTCCACATCACATGGTGTCTGGTCACGTTTCTGTGTACCTGCTTCAACTTACCTAGCTACATACCTGTTGGAATATCTGCAGTCTGCTACGAGATCGCCATCATCCATCTTCCGTCTTCTGCCTTCAGTTATCCGTCTTCGGTCTCCAAGATCCAGTGACTCTTATGATCATCACCACCTGCAAAACAAGAAAGAACTGCTACCGTACAGCTATCATCTCTTGCTTCATCTCTCACCTGATAACCTCGCCTGCTGCTATTATCCATTCCTGCAAATAAATGTACCTTTGTTTCAGTCATACCTGCGTTGTCTTCTTCTGTTGATAACAGAAGACCAGACCAAAACATTAACAAAAACAGTACTATGAGCCTTTCCCTCACCCCTAGCAATCCTGTGAATTTGCTCATCTCTATTTTTTTTTTTAAAGATGGTAATCCAATTGAGGATTACATAAAATAATTTCTTGAGCTTTCCAACTTAGTTCCATGGAACGATGGTACCAAGAAGATCATGTTTTGGAGTGGATTAGACTGGTGTTCCCCAACTCTGTTCCTGGAGGCACACCAACAGTACATGTTTTGGATGTCTCCCTTATCTGATCCATGTATTTCTAGTCTTGGAGTTTCTACTAACGAGCTGATGAGTTGAATCAGGTGTGTTTGATTAGGAAGTGTTGGAAAATGCGTAGTGTTGGTGTGCCTCCAGGAACAGTGTTGGGAAACACTGGATTAGACAACCATTTTATCACCAGATATTGGCGTCAGCTACCACTTGTTCCCTTGAGAGCTATATCGATCATATGCTGTGGCTAAGCAGTTCTTCCCTCACTGTTAGTGAGCTTGAAGAAGACCAACCATCCTTGCACCAGGTGTTTTGTCCATCTAGCCACCAAACACCACAGAACTCCTCCCAAGTCCTTCGCCATCTTCACTCCTCATGCGAGCACAAGAGTCAAGAGTCCTTTCCTGCAAAGAAGTCCACATCAAGGTTTTTTTTCACAAGTCTAGGAAAGCTCTTTCTAACAGCGCAGACCTGATGGCAAAGCTAGCAGCCCCACCTATCATGGCTGTCAAGACAGCTCTTAAGAAGATTTCCACTCCTCAGTCCTCATGTCCAGAGTCTGTTCCAGTGAGAAAAGTTCCCCGGTCAGTTCTACCAGAAAGACTCGGGAGGCAAGGAAGGCCATTTGAATAAGATTTATTTAACAGTTTGTATGCAAATATCGAATAGAGGGAAATGAAAGCGTATGCATAAGTTCTACCAGAAAGACTCTAATGCCACGTCGTTAATTCGCAATCTGGTGTAGCCAAACACAGCTCGACATCGAATATAAATAGACTGATCTTACCATACTACTTTGCTGCCCATAGGTGTCGTAGTGAAGTTCCCCTCCATCCTCCTCAACACCACCAGGATGGTTCCTGTCCACTCGTCCAGGGGGAAGGCTCTGCCCCTGCCTTTATCTTCAGGCAGGACCTACCAGCTAACTTTGACGAAGGACGGGGCCTACACCAAAGAACTTTGAGACAGAGCTTGTCAAGGGTTTTTTATTTATTTTTTGTCAGCTATTGTACAAAATAAAATTCATTCATATTTAAATTCTCCCACTGAATCTTTTTGGTAGAATGATAAAGTTCTTTGGCGTAGGCCCCGTCCATAGTACAATCCGGAGGGTAGCAGACGATTGCAGATCCTGCCTTAAGATAAAGGCAGAGGTGGAGCCTACCCCCGATGTATGGACAGGGACCGACCTGGTGGTGGTGGTGGGGAGGATGGGGGTGAACGCCGGCGTCGATATCTGCAAACACAATAGAGGGTGGGAACAGAACTTATATACTCAGGTGACGTGTAATGATTGGTTAGATAATGAGCAATGACGTGCATTAGAGTCTTCCGGGTAGAACTTCCGCTAAAGCTCCCATTTCCAGAGCTTACCCTTCCTGTCTGTCCTGATGGGTTCGCAGAGGTGATCCCGTCCAGTTATGTAACTGCTGTTATGTGTGTTTGGGCCACACACACCCTAGCTCCAGCCCCTGACCAGATTTCAGTAATGGCTCCAGCCCCTGACCAGAGTCCAGTAATGGATTCAGCCCCTGGCCATAGTCCAGTAATGGCTCCAGTCCCTGACCAGAGTGCAGTGCAGACTCCAGCCCCTGACCAGAGTCCAGTGCAGGCTCCAGCCTCTGACCATAGTCCAGTGATGGCTCCAGCCCCTGACCATAGTCCAGTGATGGCTCCAGCCCCTGACCATAGTCCAGTGATGGCTCCAGCCCCTGACCATAGTCCAGTGATGGCTCCAGCCCCTGACCAGATTCCAGTGATGGCTCCAGCCCCTGACCAGATTCCAGTGATGGCTCCAGCTCCTGACCAGATTCCAGTGATGGCTCCAGCCCCTGAACAAACTAATGAGCAAACGAGAAACACCTGAACACAATGAAACATTGAGAAAACAGAACTGAGAAACACACGACCATAACAACCAGAACATAGGTGTGTTCGACATCGGCTGCGGCTGGATGTAACCGATCGGCGAGTGTACACATGAGGGCAAGGAATCACATGGCAAACCAGGAAGCCTGATTAAGAAAACTACTAAATAAAAGACATGAAGACCAGAACATAAAACCAAACCAAAAACAGACATGACAATGTGGTCCATCAACTGTTTGGTTTTATACATTCTTCAAAATACAGTATCTTATTTTGTGTTCAGCAGAAAGAAATTCATACAGGTTTGGAACAGCTTGAAGATGAGTAAATAATGAAAGAATGTTTCTCTTTAAGGGATGGGGTGATTTGGCTAAATGTGATTAATTAAATTCCATGTGATATTTTTTAATTCACTAAAATACACTTAGTTCAGTACACTAAAACAGTATATGGGTGCCTTAGTAATCAGCATGTCTTGTATTACCCCAGGAGCACTAGTGGTCATTTCACATTGTATGTGCCTATAGTGGCGTAGGGAAATAGTGGTCAGCTTGCCCTGTAAATGTAAAGGGCACTTGTAGTTAGGTTCTTTTGGCAGTCCTGAGCCACGAAGCCTGAGACTTTGGAGACCCTTGTCAGTCTGAGAATCCAGGGCACTGACCCCACTGGCCCAGTCCACAACATAGACCTGTACAAAAGAATATTCCTTATTACTTTACCAAACCAGCAGGTACTGTTAACAGGCCCCTTACCAATGGTGACAGATCAGACCTGAACATGCGCCGGATGGGTTGCTCGGGAAAAGACAAAACAGTCTTTTGAAAATGGGTTTAGAAGAGTGACTGGATGAATGGAATACCAGGTTAAGTCAAGAATGCATCTGATGTAAAAGTATGGATGAGTGCATCTGGGCTTTTTTATCTGGGATAGATGGATGGAGAAGCAGAGAAGAAAAAGGCCTGCAGCCTATTCACTAACCACCAACAATCCAGTTTAACCAGATACTTCCCAGAATCCTGTACCGATAGCATTCTTTAGTTCCAGGGAATGGATTATAATAAAACCCTCCTAAATGGTGCATAAAACCAGTGGCATTTAATTGAAATTAAATCAGGTTCCAGTTACACTTAATGTTAACATATTTGCTGTTTCTCTTGAAGGACCAGCACCACATCCTCTTGGACCAATGTTTGTAGAATTTATCTTCCAGAATCTGGCAGTAAGGTGTGGGAGTTCATTTTTAGTCCATCTCCTATCCTGAAAAGTCAGTCCTGCAGATATGGAATAAAAATTCTTCCAAAACTTACTGCTAGATTCTGGAAGATAAATTCTTCAAACATTGAACTGGTCCTTCAAGAGTCACTCTCAATCTGTCTGTCTATAAAGCCTATAAAAAAAACAGTATTCATGTATTTTACAACACTTCAGCTTGTGATTTTTATTAAGTGGGGGTAATTTTTTAGGATTCTTTACTTAAACTAAGTTTCTGAGATCCTGACACCTTGCACTTCTGGAGACTCCGGGTAGGTTGCAGTTCGAACCAAGCAGATCTTGCTCCCCATTGACTGCCATAGTATTTTTTTTTTCCTACTATGGTAGTCAAAGGGGGGGCGAGATCTGCTTGGTTACAAACATTCTTCCAAATATCTTTGTGTTTAGCAGAACAAAGAAATTTATACAGGTTTGGAACAACGTGAGGGGGAGTAAATGATGACAGAATTTTCAATTTTGGGTGAACTATCCCTTTAAGTATTTTAGTGTAAGTTCTGTTAATCAAATCAACAATATTAAGGGAAATAATTGTACAGGGTATGACAAAAATCATAATTGTCAATTATTATTTCCCTTGATTTTGTTGATTTGATTAATAGAACTTAGAGTAAAACACCTAAGAACTCTTAAGGACACAGCATATCTGTCTTAATTATTTTATTATAAGTTATATTAATCATGTCTACAATTTCAAGGACAATTGACAATTATAATTTTGTCATACCCCGTACACACACTAACCCACACACACTTACTTGAAGCTGCTGACACAGGGGTGAGAACCACACTGAGACCTCACTTTTTCAACCCTTCTCTCCCTGTAGTCATAAAAAAACCAGAAGATCAAAAGCACCATGACTTCAAAGTAGGAGGAGCCAGCTATCGGCAAGCCAGAGGGTTGAGCATCTGTCATAATGACTGCTGCGTTTTGTAGACTCGTCTTCAGTCCGGGGGTTCAACATAAGTCCATGAGGAGAAGGACATCAGCAATTCTTCTGCTGTTCTGTCTCTTGTTTTCTTTCACACATATTTTTTTTTTCTTGTCTGAGTTTGCAAAGTTTTTGTGAAATGCAAAGGAACTTCAAGACATTGACGGCCAGCAGCAAGATGGCCATTATTTTTTTAACTTTTCACTGATTTTAAAGAGGCACATATGTCCTATAAAAAATTCCTGATCAGCAAGTGAAAATCATCAATCATTGCATTGTTAATGTTTTAGTTTTTGTAGATTGTTTTATCAGATCTGCATATGGAGAAACCTGCTGTTAAATTAGGAACATATTGGTAAAATGTAATACTGCGTATGCGTAACGTCGAAAAAAGTTTAGTAAGGAAGAGTTTAGAAAGCATCTGTCACTTTCAGAACAGAAGCTGTAATGAGCAACTTGAGGTGGTTTAGCCTATTGTTTAATGATCTTGGCTGGCAACTGAAAAGTTGCATTTTCATCACAACACCTTTGTGCACTTGAAAGACACGTGACCCATTTAAGCCTGTGGGTACCTAACGTCTCTACCTTTCTTTTTCCATCTGTACAGCAGAAAACAACCAAATACAGTGGAAAGCATGCACGAAGAAGAAGATTCAAGTTAACAGTCTTCATCAAAATCCAAAATAATCTGATGTGTTCATATAAAAGATTGTGCAAATAATTCTATATAGCTTTGTTCAGAGAGGCCCGGTCCTCTCTCGTCTCTTACTCCTTTTATGCTCCCGGAGCTCCTCCGTGAGACATATGAGGCATTTAGCAATCATGCCACCGGCCTCACTCCGTTCTCACTGCTCTCGGCCCTGCCCTGCTTGCCACAGTAATGTGTTACGCTACTTTTGCGGTACTTTTTTTCATCTGGGCTGGCTAATGTAAAGGCCCTTTTACAAAAGTGAAATAAATAAGCCTCAGGCTGAAGGAAATGCACATTCTCTCCTGTACAGTAGAGGGCGCAGCTCAAACAAACCTTTCAGCTGTGCTGCCATTCTGGATATGTTTTTTCCTTAGGCCGATCACATAGCGCTGAAAAGACAGCAGTTTCTCCCTGAAGCAAAGAGAACCCAAGAGGCGAAACTCTTATCCTTTTTGGGCAACAGCCACTAGATGGCGCGGCTGCCATTATGGGGTGAAAATGCCAACTGGACCATAGAATCCTTCACATCTTATGCACCCAAAATCGGCGAATTTCACAACCAAATCAGAAGCGCAATAGAACAGTTTTCAAATTAAGTCATCAGTAAATTTTATGGCACCTAAAGTAAATGTTGTATTGTCTTATATATGTTTTATTTTACCAGTTGTGGAATCCAACCATTCAACCATCTGAGGTAACGTAGTTAGCCTACTTTATTGAGTATTTCCATTTTATGCAACTTTACACATTTATTAATAGTAAATGAATAATTAACACATTTAAGATCATCATGTTTGCAGCGAACAATATCAAACCTAATGGAATAATAGTATTACTCCACTATCTGAAATGAAATATATATATTGGACGTTTTAATGGATCACACTACAAACATAATGATCTTATAATACATGATACATTGCTGTGTCCGTTATCGCATAATTCACACTTTTGGACAATTTTGCTTTAACAAACACTGCAAAAACAAGCTGTTATTTTCTGTTATATATTTATTGTCCAACATTCCCAATTTTTCTAATGCATGTCCTTAATTTAATTTCATATGTTGGTATTAATTCAGAGTTTATAATGCTAATACTTGAACTTCTCAAAGAATTTTAACCCAAACTGACTGGGTTTCTAGAGAGCAAAGGTTTTGTGAAAAAAGACTTAAACACAAAGTCTGTAAAATAAACTGTTAAAGGGATTTGATGATCACTAATGATAGTATTTTATTCTGTGTTGTCATCATTCAGGTTGGATTTTAGCTTTAATGTACGTTTTTTTTAACAAAGTAGCTGAAATTGCCATAGAAACTAGTGGACCGATGAATCGCTTTCACCCCAAAATGGCAGAAATGCAGGGCCGCTGCTGGGCGCCGGTGTTGCAATGGAACGTTCTATTGAGTTTCGCTTCTTGTTAGTGTATATTCTTTGCCTGAAGTTGGATGGCAAGTGCTGGGCAAGACATTTTCTCATTCCTATGCCACACCAAAGTGGCCGCTTCGAAGAAGTTGACAGGCAAGTGTGTCAGTACGTAGCTGAAATAAGAAATGAGGGGCCTCAATGGTGGGTATGTTCAGCTCTTGGCGATATCCTTCAGCTGGATGACAGCTCTGGTTATATGGGCAGCCCCTCATTTCTTTTTTTGGCTACGTACTGACACACTTTCCTGTCAATTTTTTTGAAGTAGCCGCTTTTAGGACCTCTGTAAGCTACTCTTTGACTTTTAGCATTTTTAAGACTGTTTACACTCTGACACACCATATCTCTTGAGAGTTGTTTGATGACTCTGCTGCGTTTATCATCATGAGCTTGAAGTTTGCATCATAACCTCACCTCAGTTGCTGGTTCACTTGCCCGACTTTTGAACTCTGTTTTAGATGGTCATTCGCCATCATGAGTTCCCTTGGCACTGTAAGCTACCGGTAGTTTACAGGGACAGGTCGCTTTAGTCCTGGGGAGCAAAAGTCTAGACCCTGAATATAAGACGACCCTATTTTTTCAGATGTATTTCCAAGAAAAAACCGTCTAATATTCAGAACATGGTAATTTGTTACTTAACTAGTTACTTGAAAAAAGTAATCTGATTACATTGTTACTTGTAATGGGTTACCCCAACATTGCTGATGCCTGCAAGCCAAAAATTCACATTAAAATCAGATTATTTTGGACTTTTCAAATCAGATTTTAAGTTTTTGTGAATCAGGATGTGACAAATTTTGTCTAAAGCTGTGTCTGAATACACATCTGCTCACTATATGACACTCAGCATGTAGTGAATGTGCTTGACTGAAAGAGTCTTTTAGACGCAGTCATTATAGACACTGTTTTCAAGTTCAGCAATGTGTCAAGACTTTACAATAAACACGAGCATGAAAATTTTCAGTTTTCCATCCCCTCCTTCCACACTGACAGCAAATTTCAATTGGTGTATGGAAACATCTCGCTGCAAATAGTAAACTAATAACATCTTAAATGTCTTGTGATGAAAATTCAGTGGATATTGACTACAGTTTTAACAAACCAATCAGATTTCATCACAACCGAAACAACAGTGTGGAGAGTCCTAAAGATTGGATTTAAAACCAATAGGTGTGGTGTGTTATTGTGAATTAAAGCACCAACTGAATAAAATGAGTCAGTATAATTCTGTCCTGTTCATCTCACAAGACTGTGTTAGTTTACTGTGCTTGAAACAGACATGCTTCTGCTGCCATATTCAAATGAAGCTCTTCACAGTCATTTTCCACTATTTGTCACCAACTGCATCAGACATGTTGTGTCACAAGACTCAAGGGAATATTGTGCAACGCATGTTTTTAAAAGCAAGTCAAAGTCCATCTATTCCAGCTCCTCCTAATAGACTCTCCTGACTCTCTGTCTGTGTTTTTGGATCCAGGCGACTTATTTTGCTTTCATCAGGAGAGCTGATCTGTTGGCATGGAAATCAAAATGCAAATGTCTGTGAAAGGAGGATGCACTCGATAGAAATTCAAATCGCACAAGCAGCAGCTTGTAATCATGAGCAAATTCACAGTGCAGTGTTGACATTATTAAATTTCGAGACAGATTAAGGCATTATGGGAAGCTTTGTGTAATCCAGCGAATCAGCATATTGCTTCACTTTTGCAAACA
Source organism: Anabarilius grahami (assembly GCA_003731715.1). Classification (NCBI taxonomy): domain Eukaryota; kingdom Metazoa; phylum Chordata; class Actinopteri; order Cypriniformes; family Xenocyprididae; genus Anabarilius; species Anabarilius grahami. The sequence continues at coordinate 4,327,014 of RJVU01051519.1, read as the reverse complement.
CGCTCATAAATTCCATTAGAGGTTGTTTGATGAGTGATGTCAACCTCTGAGATTGAGTGTGATTTTTGCATGCACGTTTATGTGTGGGTTAGGTTCAATATTACAGCTATGTGAGTTTTTAAGGAACATGATGCCCAATGATCACTCCTCTGGTTATATAAACTCACAGATGAAAACATCCACTGAAAATAAAGAAAGCAGTTCTTGTGCGCTTTCAACTTGTAGCTGGCTTCAACATCTAATGGGTTTGTCTGCTGTTCTCCAAAACGAACCACTTCCAAGGTCAAATTAAAGGTCTCCAATCTTTTTCAAGAGTGAACTTTATTTTGTCCCACTTGTGTTCAGTTTTAGCTGTACTGGCCAGTAGGTCAGCAGTGCAGCAGCTTTGCTTGATTTTAGGTCCTTTCTCAGTACAATAGTTCATGCTGCATGTTTGACTCCAACTCTATGGAGCAAGTGAGGGGGTGGAAAAAAGATAGAGGTATAAGAATCACAATCTTTAGTTCTCTATGACATTTGACCCCTGTGATCAGTACATTCCCACGTTCCCCCCATCACACAGCTCCTTGAATGACGGGGTCACTCAACAGGTCAATTTTATATGGGAAATTGTTTGGATATAGCATTTGTTTTATCTTCAATCCCCCAAACATAGTTAACTTATGACGGCTCAAAGGCATAGATTGGCTTGACATTTCCATTCTCCAGAAAGTTGTCAGAGCAAATGAGAAACCAGTAAGCTATAAGTTTGCAGAATTCAACAGAAAGCTCCACAGATTTCTGCAGAATTCAAATGGCTTCATTAGCGCTATCTGAATGGGATTCGTTTTTCAAACAATTTTTGAATTATTTACATGGTGTCTGAGATGTCATACTGTATACTGATCCGGAAAGGAATGGGTTCTTTTTTAAAAGGAATATTCTTGGTTCAATACCAGTTAAACTCATAAATAAACAGCATAATGTTGACTACCACAAAAAAAATGTATTTCGACTATATAGTTCACCTTGTTTTTTTATGTTTTTTTTTCCTAAATCAATGTTACAGAGACACTTACGGAGTGAAAAGGGGTAATTTTGTAGAATTTAAAAGCAGAAATGTGAAGCTTATAGTTTTTAAAAAGCATCTACATTGATTTTTCTGTTAAAATTAGTGTATTTTTTGCGCTGTAAAGCCATTTAAATCATCATTACAATAGTTGTAGGGTTTTAGGGTTTACGGAATTGTGTTTTTATGACGACACTATGAGAAGTTGTCAAATTAGCTATAAATGAAAACTTAAAAGTAAATTATTTTTTCACATCTTGTGGCTATACTATTGAAACAATGACTATTTTGTATACAGATTGGCTTTTTCATTTGAATTGTAAGAACCTCACTGTAACCCAGGCTTTTGCTTTTTTTAATAAAAGGAGGGACAACTGGAAATATATTTTTGTGGTAATCAAATGCAATTGCCACAAAAACTGTCCATCCCGGTTTAGCACATGACAATAAATACAAATAGAGCACAATCAGCATAAAATGTGAAATAAGCTTACAGTTTCCACATGAACCTAATTAGTCTAACAACAGTACTAGTATATGTTCATATACTAATGTCCATTGGAATGTAAGATGGCTTTAGCTCTCTTACATATGTGATATCTTCTTTCAGAGAAGTTGTGCAGAGATTGATGTTTTTTCAAATCAAACAAAACAAGAGCAAAAAGATATCTCTATATCATCAGGGCCACAAAGTTGTTTTCAAGAGCTGAAAAATATATCAGAAATGATGCCTCATCATAGATGCATTGAAGCCACAACTCTATCACAGTGTGCAGTTTCCATTTCCTTTCTGTTACACTTCTGAATCCAAATCTCAGGATATTGAGTCAGTCATTGGCATCAACAATAATGCAGAATGCACTGAGGCATTATATGAGTCCAGCATCATTCTGACAAGCATTATCATCTCTCTGATTGCAGATGTGGAATTTTAAAATAGACTGTGCATAAAAATGAACATCAAAACTGTTACCTGTGTAATGCATCAATATTCTAATGATACTTAAACTTCAAGTTTTTCAAAAATGTATGTATAGATAGATTACACAAAACATATTTAAGGGAAATTATGTATTTATAAGATGATATAAATTGTTTTAAGATCACATAAACTGGCTCAAATATGAATGAGGATCTCAATAGCATTAAAATGAACAAAAATCTTGGGTTAAAGAGTTAGTTCACCCAAAAATGAAAATTCTGTAATTTATTACTTACTCTCATGCCGTTCCACACCCGTAAGACCTTCGTTCATCTTCGGAACACAAATTAAGATATTTTAGTTGAAATCCGATGGCTCCGTGAGGCCTGCATAGGGAGCAATGATATTTCCTCTCTCAAGATCCATAAAGGTACTAAAAACATATTTAAATTAGTTCATGTGAGTACAGTGGTTCAATATTAATATTATAAAGCCACGAGAATATTTTTGGTGCGGCCAAAAAAACAAAATTAGGACTGATATAGTGATGGCCGATTTCAAAACACTGCTTAAGGAAGCATCGCAGCACAATGAATCAGCATGTCGAATCAGCTGTTCGGAGCGCCAAAGTCACGTGATTTCAGCAGTTTGGCTGTTTGACACGCGATCCGAATCATGATTCGATACGCTGATTCATTATGCTCTGAAGCTTCCTGAAGCAGTGTTTTGAAATCGGCCATCACTAAAGTCGTTATTTTGTTTTTTTGGCGCACCAAAAATATTCTCGTTACTTTATAATATTAATATTGAACCACTGTACTCACATGAACTGATTTAAATATGTTTTAGTACCTTTATGGATCTTGAGAGAGGAAATGTCATTGCTCCCTATGCAGGCCTCACGGAGCCATCGGATTTCAACTAAAATATCTTAATTTGTGTTCCGAAGATTAACAAAGGTCTTACGGGTGTGGAACGGCATGAGGGTGAGTACTAAATGACAGAATTTTCATTTTTGGGTGAACTAACCCTTTAATAACATGACATACATTTTTTTGTGTGTCTGAATCTATAAAGTTAATAATTGCAATTCATACAGTAATGGCTTAAATTCACTTCAGTGATGAACGAGTTTTACATTTCTGAATAAAAAGTTGTTTTGATATTTTTTGTGGAGCTTAGAGCTTAAACAAATGTGTAACTATCAAGAGAATATTATTAATTGAAGAAAAAACTAATTGACAGGCAGGCAATTTTGTTTTATAATATAACACAATATAATATAATATAAAATGAAAGTGACATATGAAGGCCGAGTGAAAGTGATACAAGAAAGCTATGCCACTGTAAATTTTTACAGAGACTATACTGTAAATATTATAAAAAGTATTACCTGTGCAATGTTTCTTGTTTTAAAACTTGAATGTGCACCGGCTTTTCACTTTCACTTTTGAATTCGCAATCTCGCATACTCCCTGTATAGACCTATCATTCGGGGGCATCCAGGAGGCGCTATCAATATGCGGTGTATTAAAAATGCTTTTGAATGTGCTCTCGCTTTTCGCTTTTCACTTTCACTTTCAAATTCGCTATCATGAGTTTTTCTTTGTATTTGGAGCAGCGGTACTAACCACACATTTTACTATATAAGATATATGTCAATGAAGCTCAGGATCTGTTGCTCACCAAATCCTCCCTCAGTCCTGTCAGTCATCTCTCCTTTCTCTCTTCACATAATAAGAGAAATCTGACTCTTGCTGCACTGTGTTGCGACTCTGCAGCTCGTGCTGTATATGGAGCAGAGCAGATGCTTTCAGTTTATAATTGTAGAGTCCATTGTCCAACTGAACTATTATTTCTATAAAAAAGCAAAATGACAGTGGGGACAGTGCTGCAGTGAGTAATGCAATCTGTGTACGGCTGAACCTCGTATAACACCGCAGCAAGCCTAGGTGGCACGTGTCAAACATATGCTGACACTGAAGACAGTACTGAAGGAGTATTGATGGTTCAGCATGCAAATAAATTACATTTGTAAAATATATTAAAATAAAAAAAGTTATTTTAAATTGTATAATTTCACAGTATTACTGTTTCTACTGTATATTTACAGTTTCTACTGTATATAAGTATAAGAGCCTTTTCAAAAAAAAAAATCTTACCGACCCTAAAGTGTACACTTTATACTGTATATATATGTGTGTGTGTGTGTGTGTTTACATGAAAAAGAGATATTGAAAAGATTCAGATTTGGGTTATAAATAGATCTAATAATTACACTCTCTTTGTCTGTCTCTATCTTGAAATGTCATCATTTATTACCTCTGGCAATGCTGAAGGTAGAAAATTAATAGACTACAGATTGAACAAGCCATTTCGCACTCTGAACAGTTTTGTAAGGAAAGCATCAGTATTACTATTGCTCATACATTGATTTATTAATTTAAACAAACCCCTAACCATACGTATTATACTTCAAGACATAACATATCCTGCACCATTTGTGCTACAGACATGAATGATATCTCAACTCATCCGGATTGTTGAAGAGAAGTTTGTGTTTACTTTTCTAAGCTATCAGACTCACAGTTCCCAACTGGCAAAGATTATAATTAAATAAATAAATAAATAAAAAACTCATGGACTTCGATAAAGGAAACTGAGCCATCTAGAAAACAGAATATCATTAAGACACTTTGGCTTGAGCCAGTAAGCAACCACACAGCAACCAACAACACCCCAGTAACCATTCAGAATACCCTACTAACCACATAGCGAAGCAGACCCAGAGGTGCTGTACTGAAGAGCTGCTCAGTGTCTTCTGTATTCTCATCATGATGGTTATTGTCTCTGCATTCCCATCATGCCTCCCTGATTCAGCCTCAGCTTCCTAATCCTGTCGCATTGATGCGTCGGTGTGTCCGGATTGATAATGGGGTTTTACCAGTGTGGGTGTGAGTGTGTGTGTGTGTGTGTATGTGTGTTTATGATTTATGAGGACACAAATTTGTACAATGACATGGGTATTACACTGGTATTATGACGAAAACATGATTTATGAGGACATTTCATAAGTCCTCATATTTAAAATAGCTTTAAAAACATACTAAACAATGTTTTATGAAAATGTAAAAATGCTGAATGTTTTCTGTGATGGGTAGGTTTAGGGCTAGGGGTAGTGTAGGGGGATAGAATGTACAGTTTGTACAGTATAAAAACCATTACGCCTATGGAATGTCCACACTAAAGGTGCCGTAGAACGTGTTTTCAAAAGATGTAATATAAGTCTAAGGTGTCCCCTGAATGTGTATGTGAAGTTTCAGCTCAAAATACCCCATAGATTTTTTTTT
>RJVU01051519.1:4303601-4316676 GCA_003731715.1 Anabarilius grahami | reverse complement strand
ACTATATATACAACTTAAATCTAAAATATCTTCCTGTTAAATTTTTTTATGGCACTTTGAAAGAAAGCCTACACTCCAAAGACATGTCAGCCAACCTGATCTCAGCAGACCCAAACATGCGCAATGACTGACAGGCAGAGAGTGTTTCAATGTTCCCCTGACACTGTCCCAGAGACAGGTGTGATCTCTTACCACACCTATGTCAGTGATATCTGTCAGTAGCAACATTTTATGCTTGGTATTAAAAATAGCTTATAACACCCGTATTATTATTTAATAAACTGCAAAACCAATAATAAACCAATGGCCTCAGAACACAGATTTTACACTGGGCATCAAGTGCTTGCACAACATAACCAAAACTGTTTATTGTATAAAAGTACTTAAAATTCCCTTAAAATCAAATATTAAAATCTACTAATGTTAATATGAACTGCATAGGTCCAGTAATATGCAAAATTATTAACAAGAAAAGGGATAAACAAGGAACTTGTTAAATTTTGAAATTCATATTGAAATAGAAATAGATTGAAACTGAAACTGAATTTGTTGAAATATATTCTTGTTGATATGTTTGGGCTTAGTAAGAGAATTTTTTTTGTTGCTGAAAGAAATTAATACTTTTATTCAGCAATAATGCATTAGATCATACATTTAACATTTATAATGTTACATTTATAATGTTTTATTTATATTTCAGATGCTGTTCTTTTGAAATTTCTATTCATCAAAAAATCCTGAAAAATGTATCCCAGTTTCCACAAAAATAATAAGCAGCACAACTGATTTCAACATTGATAATTGTAAGAAATGTTTCTTGAGCACCAAATCAGCATATTAGAATGATTTCGGAATCATGTGAAGACTGGAGTAATGATGCTGAAAATTCAGCTTTGCAAACACAGGAATAAATGAATCAATTTTGAAATATATTAAAATAGAAAACAGATATTTTAAATTATAATAGTTATAAATTATAAATGTTTTTGCTGTATTTTTGATGAGCATACACAACCTTACACAACTGTTCAAAAGATTGTTTTTGAATCAGATAGCATCACTGACTATCAGCAAAAGTCTAGAATAAAAGCATATTGTTTAATTTTTAATATACACATCAACAGATTGGGTATAACAAAGAAATTACAACTAGCAAGGCCACCCCTTGTAGATGCTATTCTGACTAATTAATCTGATTTTATGATGGCAGTATTAATGAGCCTATTTCTGTGCAGCTGTGTTAAAGAGTTTATAAAATGATCAGAACTGCAATTAAGGACAGTGTTGGTGTGAAATTGTTGCAGCCATAATCAGATCACATGAAGCACAACTGTCAAAGAAAGGGCTGCTTTACTGATCTGAATAACATCTGAGCGGCGCTGCCAGGATGGCAGAGTGCCAGTGTACCAGCGTGCCACATGATTCTGCTACGGGCCCACTATGAGCTGAGTGTTTCTTTACAGCGTGATGAGATTGAGTGCTTTAAGACTGAATTCTGTCTGGATTATACACAAGTTTAGTCTTATCTTCCGCATAATCCTCACCATGCCCATACTTACAACCTATCTTCATTACTTTTACGGTTCTGAACTGCTATTTGATGCGCTTGGCCTTTAAAACTGATCAGCGTCTGTGTTAAACCTTTAATAGCAGAGGTTGTGGAAAGTTCAAAATGCTCTGCTTATAGAATGTGATTTTATGTTGGGTCACGCTGTTAATTGGCTCTCTCTCTGTCTTATGAGGCCCTTGTACAGTACATATTTAAAGGGATAGTTCACCCAAAAATGAAAATTGTGTCATCATTTACTCCCCTCAAGTTGTTCCAAACCTGTATACATTTCTTTGTTCTGCTGTACACAAAGGAAGATATTTGGAAGAATTTGTACTTAAGCAGATCTCGCCCCCCATTGACAACCGTATTTTTTCCCTGATAGTCAATGGGGGGCGAGATCTGCACTGTAAAAAATGACCGTGATTTTAACAGTAAAAGACTGTAAAAATGCTGCGGTGAAAAACTGTTAATTGGTTTACAGAAAGTTTCCGTACTATATACGGTGAATAACTGTAATAGATCTAACGGTACATTTAATGTAATTTTACGGAAAAATACCGTTAAATTCACAGTTTTTGGAAGTGAAAAATAACAATTCATTGTAAAATTTACAGTGAAAAACCGTAAATTGACATTCCCACAATTCCCTGCGTGACACTTCACATTTGATATATTTTCGTTGAAATAACTCTGTTTCTTCTTAGTTTTTCTCATTTTTTTCTCATCAGTTATGTACATTAGGGTTTTATGTTACATCTAATGTTGTAAAATTAATGTTTATTGCATTTTTAAAATTTCATGCATGTTACCATGATGGTGTTTAGTGTGTGTGTGAATGACACTGTGTGCACCTTCTATATGTTAGTGTTGTCCTTCTCAGCTTGTGGAAAATCTGCTTGTGATGAACTTTGATTCATCATGTGACTCTCATCACCACTGTGTTTGGTGACTGTCAGTGTATTATAAAGGTACAAAACAGATATTAGTACTTCATTAGGTTGGTAAATTAACATTATATCAGTAAATGAAATACGTTATTTTACCGTAAATTTAACAGATTTTTTTTTACGTTGCTACTGTATTTTTTACGGTAAAGTTCTGGCAACCACAGCTGCCGGTTTTTTATCATAAATTTTACTGGGATTTTTTTTACAGTGTGCTTGGGTACAAATTCTTCCAAATATCTTCCTTTGTGTACAAATTTATACAACTTTGGAACCATATCTACAGTGTTCCAAAGTCCTCTAATGGACTGGATCTAGTCTCGTACAAAAAGATTTTTTAAATGTCTTTTAAAGACTCAACAAGGCTGCACACTGTAAAAAATGATCATGATTTTAACGGTAAAAGACTGTAAAAATGCTATGGTGAAATACAGTTAACTGGTTTACAGAAAGTTTCCGTACTATATACGGTGAATAACTATAATAGATCTAACGGTACATTTAATGTAATTTTACAGTAAAATACAGTTAAATTTACAGTTTTTGGAATTGAAAAATAACAAGTCATTGTATCATTTACAGTGAAAAACCGTAAAATGACATTCCAACAATTCCCTGGATGACACTTCACATTTGATTCATTGAAATAACTATGTTTCTTAGTTTTTCTTAGTTTTGTCAGTTTATTACAAAGGTACAAAACAGATATTAGTACTTCAATAGGTTGGTAAATTAAAATTATATCAGTTAATGAAATACGTTTTTTTACCGTAAAATTAAAGGATTTTTTTTTTTTAGAGTGGTAAAATAAAGTTATGAACCATAATTATTACAATATAAACCTTTAAATTATCTGGTTTTGAACTGTAAAATAGACAGTAAACTAAGTGCTGTCCTGTAAAACCTAAAACGTGACTACCATATTTTTTACAGTAAAGTTCTGGCAATCACAGCTGCCGGTTTTTTGAGATGGTCCTCACTGCAGAACATGAGATCCAGGGGGCGGGGTTGGTTCTAGATCCAACTCCTCCCACTTTATATTTCCCTAAACCTACCCGTCTCCGCCCCCTGGATCTAAACCTACCCGTCTCCACCCCTGGATCTGGATCCAACTCCTCCCACTTTACATATCCCTTAACCTACCCATCTCTGCCCACTGGATCTAGTGTGTTCTGCAGTGAGGGGCTACTGGGTTTTTTACCGTAAATTTTACGGGGATTTTTTTTACAGTGCATTTATTTGATCAGAAATACAGTAATATTATACTGTTTCATAACAGTAATAATATGAAATAGTTGTCACCTAATTCACTGTGAGTTGATTGAACTCAAGCGCAGTTTATTATCCCGGAGAACATATACAAAAATACAAAAAACAAAGACTTGACAAACAAGAGACTCACTGACAGAAGGATGACACAAACAAAGCTAGCCTAGAGACAATAGGCTTGTTTGAGATGCATCTGCGCGGTGCAGACCAATCGGCGTGTGACATCAAAGTACAGCAAGAGCGCATGGAGAGCATACGACTCCTTATGCTTTTGTATTGCTCTTGCGGTACTTTGATGTCATACGCCGATCTGTCTGCGCAGCGCTGATGCATCTTGAACAAGCCTAATAGAAACAAGAGGTCTACACCCAAGACACACCTGAAAGCAGTCAAAACAATGAACCAATTGGAAGACAACACATGAACCAAAGGAATCACATGACAAGATCACATGACAGGAACACTTGAGGGGAACAGGGAAGGCCTGTCCAAGGCCATGTCCCAAATGGCACACTTCATATGCACTTACGGTCTAACGGTGGATTTACAATGGCTGCCGTGTACGCGTGTCCATGAGACCGTAGGGTGTCCCATTTGTCATAGGTTTCAGAAGTGCATCATGTTCAGGAACTCAAGTGCCCTGAAATCGTGAAATGTAGAGGAAAATATTCAACTTTAAGTTAAATTAATTAGATATTACATATAATTTGGTAGTAAAACAAAGTGTTGCACATTTTATTGATGCAAAGATGAGAATGTGTATTTTGTACAACATTTGCAACTGCTTTTTATCACTTAATCAGAAGCGGTGTTTACTTACTTTTCTAAAAGTTGTCTCTGAACATCAAGCTTGGAAAGGACAAAGTATTGTAACATCCCAAAAAATTACACATAGCAGCTTCAAAGAAAGATTGACCAACACCTCACTTTCCTCTACCAGAATGCATGTGTTTATAGCAGTGCTCGCTTTAATCAGCATCAGTCACAGCAGAGGATCCTGGGAGGCCGGAACTGCTTAAAACAGCCTGCGTGTCTGAGAGAGACCCCTGTGGCCTCAGCAAATCAGGAGCTGCAGGGGCTTAATTACATGCATATAGATGCATTATATTTAAACCAGCCTGTCTGCAGGTGTCCACAGAGTGTTTCTGAACTGTCCAGGATGTGTTTGGTTTTAATGCTGCTTTTAAGCCATGTGTGAATGATCATGATTACATGTGAATGCACATGAACGGCATTATAAATACCAGTGAAACTCTTTCTTAAACCACAGACTTTCAATTAGAGTGTCGGGAATTGAGATCAGGTTCTTATTGAGATGGAGACAAAATACGACTAAAATACTCTGAATCTGAGTTTAATAATAATTAATATTGTAATATTTTTTTGTTGGTGCAGTCTGAAAGTTTTGCCTCTTTGTCGCCATCTCTGTTTGAAACTTGCAATTGCAGTTATTTGTGGAATTATCATCTTTACGTGGTTTGTGCCTCGGCATGACTCCTCAGTGTGGATGAATCCTCAGATGTTTGCTGCCAGTCACTGCATCGCACCGCACTTTAATTTTTCATACCATATCAAAATGATAAGTTTAATTATTGCAGCTGCTGTGAGAAAAGGCTATAAATGATTTATCACATGCGATATAGCTTACTAGCTGGGACTCGTTCTTTTTGCAAACAGACATGACGTAATGATGCAAAGACAAATGGCCACGTGTTCGAATTTCCTGTGAAAACCCACCAGTACCACCCGAATTATAAAACATTATTACAAGCTTACCGTTGTGAATCGGGCTAAGGTAAGGAGGTAGTTTTGAACACTGGCTGGTTATGTACTTGCTCAAAAATAGATTTTGGATCATTTTTAACCAAAAAGAGTTAAGAACAGCAGCTTTAAGTACAAAAAAAGAATCATTAACTGAACTGGTAAAGAAGCGTAATCATTCAGAGGAATCAAAACTGGAATCATTGATTTAACACATCCCTAGTCAATTATAGAATTATGGCAGAAGCAAATTACTATTCATCATAATAAATAATTGCTAATGTTTAATGTTCAGTTTAGTTTATAGTAGTTTGTGTACTGTTGATAAAGAACAGTGATAAAGTTTCCAGAAAATACTATAGACAGACTTGTTATAGTGTGACCAAATATATCCCATCATTCTTTGTGGTGATAAGTGATAAGAATGATTAAATACAAAGATAAAACTTCAATTACACACCTAATATGCATCAGTAGTTCTTTATTATGATGCATTAGCACAGAAAGTAGTAAAAAAGCATCCATTTTATTCTGACAAAATTCACCTAAATGCAAATCGTGTCATAACCGCATTATCTGAATTTATTGCATTTATGCATTTGCCAGATGCTTTTGTCCAAAGCCTCATTACAGTGCATTGCAAGTATACATTTTTCTATCAATTCATGCATTTGTCAGGAATCAAACCTGTGAGCATTGCTAGCATCATGCTCTAATGTTTGAGCTACAGGAATGCTGCTTATTTCAATTGGTTTGTTTAGTGTATTTTAGGGCTCATATTATAACCAGAGTGCAATGTAGTTGTGATCAGCGTTGGGAGTAACACATTACAAGTAACGAGAGTTAAGTAATCAGATTCCTTATCCTAATGCATAAAGAAATGCATTACTTTTAGATTTACAACAAAATACTGAAATTACTTTTTCAAATAAGTAATGCAAGTTACTTTATTTTCCCATTTATTGACTGACAGCGCTCCTGTCTCCATGCTGAGAGAATTTTGGGAGTAGAGCAAAGCATTGTACAGTATGTGCTGTGTAAAGATGATGGTTATTGTAGTTCTAGAATGAATGTAAGCAGGCATTTACTCATCTCTCTTGCACAAAAACAGATTCAATATTCCTCAAAATGAATAAAATCAGTGAAATATTAAGCAAACCTGCAATAATTAAAAATGTAAATAATATACTTTATGTATTTAATCTCACTTTATTGACCAATGTCTTTGCTGCTGACGATCCAATTAAACCATACTAACGTGCAAAAATAAATGTAAACATCACAATTGTGTTTCATTTTTTTCATTGCTGAAGAAAGAGTGTTAAACTTTCTTTTCCTGCATCCTATTCTTCTGAAATTCACAATGCCAGCACAGCTGAAAGGATTGTTTGAGCTGCCCCCTTTACTGTACAGACGTCAGTTTGCATTTCCTTCAGCCTGAGTCTTATTATTTCACTTTTGGTGTGAAAGGGCCTTTACATTTGCCAAAAATATAACTTTTTTTGTTATTAAAACAAACAAGGAAGCCCAGCCCGGGTGAGAAAAAGTCATGCAAAAGTAACAAAACCCATTACTTTCCAATTACTTATGCAATTAGTTACTTTTTAGGGAGTAACTCAATATTGTAACATTACTTTTAAAAGTAACTTTCCCAACACTGGTGGTGATGACACCATAGAGGTCTGTAGTACTTGCAAAAAAGCTATCTGTTAGCATCCCCATTCATCTCGATGGCAGTTGCTCGGCAAGTACTCAACATTGTTACTGCCAAGTACGCAACCTGCTTGTTGCCATCTTTGCTCGTGGCACTCAGTTCTGAGTAAGGAGGTTTTTGAGCCAATCACCTGAGCTGAACATGCCGAGTAACTAATTATTTTGGAGTCAGCGTAGATGGCTGATGGCACTACAAGAACATGTGCAAACCAAAGCAGCAGACAGGGAAAAAGCCAATTTCATGTTTTAAGAGTGTCACTGCAAAAACATCTACTATAATATAATGAAATATTTTCCATTTAAATCGCATGCTTGTCAAAAAATATTTCATCAGAAAACACTGCTATTTCTAAATGCTAATTAATGGAGAATGGAGATATTTTAGGTACAGACTGCCTTGTTTCCCCCTCCCATGTTGGAAAAAAAAACCCCACCAGAGACAAGCATCACAGTCCAAATCACAATATAAACAGACTCGCTTCAGACGAGGGACTGAGGAAGAGCATCAGAACTCATTTAAATTCATATAGATCGAGCCGTTTTCAATAGCACAGCAGGAGATTCAGAGTGAAACCCTGTTCTTCTTCTCCCTCCTGTCCACCTCTCTGAGTTTTCATATTCTAACAGATATGATGTGCCTCCCTGGCTTCTCTTCACCCTGCTGCACTTTCAAAGGCAGATTATTGTAGAACCATGACAACTCACGAGGAAGACGTGTGCAGAAATTAACACTGACAGAGGCTGCCTACCTGCACACTAATGGAGCTCAGATTCCCCCTCTCTCCTGCTGAGAACATGTCGCTCTCCACACTCCTATTACTCTTGCTCCTGAACACAGACTTAATGAAGAAGAGGGAGGGTGAGAGAGATATCTTCAAAGAGAAGCACGCTGGTTTCAAAGCGCATGGTCGTGAGAGTTCTGTGCAGAAGGCAGACTGACACATACACCAGACTTCAGCACATGTGCACACTGACACTGAAGCATTTCTTTCAAACCTTTAAACACATAATAAAAAAGACATACAAACATACATGCACATGTGCATTCACTCAAAAATGCACCTCTTTTGAAAGTACATTGAAAAATCTGTCATGTTAAAAATTCTAATCCAAAAATGTTTCCACTCCTGCATTTTGTTCCATTCTGTTGTGCTCCGTCTACAGCAGTGGGTCTCAACTTTTCCGCCTCAAAGGGCTACCATTGTCCAACACAATGTTGAAAGCCCCCCTTTATATTGGATAAAGCCAGGCGCACACGGTGCGTTTTCTGCTGTCATACGAGCACGCAGGCAATTTTTTCCTCTCGGGAGAAATCACATGGAAATTGTTGATGCTTGTACGGTCGTGGCTCACATTGTGTGAGAGGAATTATGCCTAGCTCAGACTACACAACTTTAAACGTCGGCAGATCTCAGATCTCTGTGCTGTTCAGACTACATGACGTGCTGTGAAGTCTTGAAGTCGTTGTGGTCACTAGAGTAGCCAAAAAAGAGACTCTGGATGTGCATCAGAAAAACGTTGTGTGCCACTGCCACATTTATTGTCAGATTAATGTGCAAACATTAAAATTTAAAATAAAAGTAATGTTTTTTTTTTTAAAAACATGAAATTGTATTATTAGTGTCCTAAGAAGATGAAAAATAGCAATAAATTAATTTTCTGATGTCTCTTTATTGTCTTGCCCTTTTTAGGGTTAAATACATATTAATCTTTATTAAAGTTACAAAAGTTGTCAAGAGTAGTGATCAATTTTGTCTTTTGTTGTTTGATTAACATTAAAATGCAGACAAGAGTGCAGCAGGAATATTAGGCTGCTGTCACTTTAAGAGCTGCACAGATCCAATATATTGTTACACAAGCATTTTATTTCTCAGCTGTTTATGTTCATTTAAGACATAACCGACTATGTTTACATGGATACTCACCAAGTATCTCACCATTTTGATATAATTTTGTGTGAATTAGAAGTGAAAGACAACTCCATTCAGTATTTGCACGCTGTTTGAGAAGCTTTCCGGGCTCGTGCTTTGGATGTGTGCGAACTTCTCACACATTGAGTAGAATTGAGTTCATTTTCGTGTCTTCTTGCACTTGAATATTTAAATTTGCAAGGCTTAAAAGCACATGCAAAGGATAAACTTTCACATAGATGTAGCAGTGGCTGACAGCTCAAACAAAATAGTGACTTATATAGTGATGGCCGATTTCAAAACACTGCTTCATTAAGCTTCGGAGCGTTATGAATCAGCTTGTCGAATCATGATTCGGATCGCGTGTCAAACCACCAAACTGCTGAAATCACGTGAATTTTGCGCTCCGAACCGCTGATTCGACAAGTGATTCATAACGCTCCGAAGCTTCATGAAGCAGTGTTTTGATATCGGCCATCACTATATAAGTCATTATTTTGTTTTTTTGCCGCACCAAAAATATTCTCGTCGCTTTATAATATTAATATTGAACCACTGTACTCATATGAACTTATTTAAATATGTTTTTAGTACATTAATGGATCTTGAGAGAGGAAATGTCATTGCTGGCTATGTAGGCCTCACTGAGCCATCGGATTTCAACAAAAATATCTTAATTTGCGTTCTGAAGATGAACGAAGGTCTTACGGGTGTGGAACAGCATGATGGTGAGTAATAACATTTACATTTACATTTATGCATTTGGCAGACGCTTTTATCCAAAGCGACTTACATTGCATTATACTATACATTTGTATCGAAGCATGTGCAATCCCTGGGATCGAACCCATGACCTTGGCATTGCTAGTGCCATGCTCTAACCACTGAGCTACAGGAAAGCCTATTGGGCAGCTAATAAATGGGCAGTTCTTGATCAGATTAGTACAACCTGACTTTATGTTGATAGTCAGATGTCTGTCAATTTAAGTCTATTAGAAAACCACCAGACCAATAAAATGTCACTTATAGCATTGTTTTGATTTCAAACACACACACACACACTCAGTTTAGGTTTTGGTTGATTGTGGGGACTTTCCATAGGCGTAATGCATTTTATACCGTACAAACTGTACATTCTATCCCCCTACACTACCCCTATCCCTAAACCTAACCATCACAGGAAACTGTGCATACCTTTACTTTCTCACAAATACATCATTTAGTATGTTTAATAATCCATTTATATTGTGGGGACACAATCTGTGTCCCCACAATGTGGTTGAACTCAGGTTTATATTACATCGTGGGGACATTTGGTCCCCACAATGTAATATAAACAAGAACACAAACACACACACACACACACACACACAGTGCTTTACATCTGTAATCAGAGCAGAGCTGCTGATTGTGAGTGAGTATCTGCAGCACTCAATGCTTTTGACATGAATGCCCTGCGAGGGCCCAATGCGGGCCCCAGGAGTTTGCATGATTTAATTTCCGAATCAGAGTGTGCTCACGGCACACCCTCACACTCATTAAAATACTCTGTGCTGTTCAAGGAGATGATTTAAACACATCTCTACACACCCTGGCTAATGCACTGTAAAACCGAACAGTGAAATGAGTTTGTTTCACTCACATAATAATGAAAGTTCATTGTACTTAAAGTGTTAGTTCACCCAAGAATGAAAATTCTGTCATTTATTACTCACCCTCATGTCGTTCCACACCCATAAGACCTTCGTACACAAATTAAGATATTTTTGAAATCCGAGAGTTGTCTGACTCCTCACAGCAATTTAACCACCACTTTCAAGTTCCAGAAAGGAACTAAAGACATCGTTAAAATATAGTCTATGTGACTGCAGTGGTTCATTTTAAGCACTAAAATTAATGTGGTTCAGACTGCTAACAAAAATCATTAGCAGCCCCTGCAAGAAGTTAATTATCGTCAAAGCTCATGGAGGCTGAAATGTCATCCCCTATAATGGTATAAGTGTTACTGAGATGATCACTGGAAGTTTTGAGAATTTTCAAATGAGAAATACTTTGTGTTTCATCAAATAATCCCAAGACTCGGTAGCCTTAAAATGAAATGACAATTGGGAAGCTGATCGTATACTCCAGTAAAGTCTAGTCTCACCCTGTTGAGGCATTTGATCTGATATTTGGCTAAATATTATATTTGGATATTTGGATCTAAAATCTGATTAGATGAGTCAAGCCAATATACAGAAAACTGTAGTACATACTGTAGTACAAATCATTATCTCTGCTTGTAAGATTTGAAATATTCTATCAGATAAATAATGTGTTAATAAATTGCTAATTTAACACATTTCAAATATGTTGGAACAACTTGCCGTTCAAAAAGCTATGTCCTACACAACGCCAGCTTACACTTTCTTTGTAACTTGAATACGGAAGGCAGTCTGGCGGAAGCTAGATATTTTACTTCATAACTTGTTAAATATGGATATTTGTTTTACAAAAATGCATCACTTCGCTTCAGAAGGCCTTTATTAACCCCCCGGAGTTGTGTGAAGTATGTTTATGATGGATGGATGTGGATGGAAGCACTTTCTTCAGCTCATACTCGTGACCCCTGTTCACTGCCATTATAAAGCTCGGATGCATCAGGATATTTATTAATATTTCTCCGACTGTGTTCATCAAAAAGAAGAAAGTCATATACACCCAGGATGGCTTTAGGGTGAGTAAAGCTTGGGGTAATTTTCATTTGAAAGTGAACTAATCCTTTAAGTTCGTCCTCTACAAAAAAAAATAATAAAGAAAAAGTATTTTTGCGACTACATGAAAATTGTATTTTTCACTTTTTTTTTTTGTGCTGATTTAAATATGGCATTAACCCTGAATAAGGTCGCATATTACTCTCTTTCTTTAAAACTCTTTGTTGACCTATCCGTCTCTCAACTCATTCTCTCTCTAAGTATAACTACCTCTCCTTCTCTGTCATTTTTTCGCTGCTGTATGTGTCATGTCCGGATGATCTGGGAGTCTCAGACCCTGCTGAGCCATTGAAGAGCTGTCAGCAGGTAAATGTAGAACAGTTATTCTGCCCACCCTGCAGCTCCCTGGGGCTTGACGCTTACTGTAAACCACCAAGCGTGTGTGTGTTTAAAGATCGAAACGAATGACCACATATATAGTGCTTGTACAGTATATGTGTGTGTGTGCCCATTTGTCAACTCACAACTAACAGGATGAACAGTGCGTGCCCGGAACAGTGTGAAACTCAAACTGGGTTTATGTGGGGAAGTATAGAATGAACACGTCACACACACAAATACAAGGACTATGACCATGGCCTATTCCTTTCCAACCCAGTCTCACGGCAGTTTGTGACATAGTCACAAAATGTAATCTATTGATTCGTGTTTGCTTCAGACTTAAGCCCCGTTTTCACCACAGGAACTTTTCCCAAGAACTGGGGACTTTGGGGTGGTACTCGGTGTGTTTCGACCACAGGAACCAGGGTCTAAATGAAGTTCTGGGTAAAAATTCCCCCCTCAAAAAGTCCCTGCTCAAGAGGTAGTACTTTTCCAAAGTTCCAGAACTTTCAGGGGGTGGAACTTGGGCGCTGAACATGCTGATTGGTTGAGTTTACACAGCATTTTGATTGGTTGAGTCCACGCAGCATTTTATTGCAAGCACCGTTTTTAAAAGCCTGTAGCAGTGCGTGCAGCAAGAGTTGTTTGCTGTTCGAATCAAACAATAGAGTTTAAAAAATACGACCGATGAACGACGAGGTTCAGACTTTGTTAAGCTTATATGCGCAGGATGAAATCCAGCGGGAACTGGAAAGTCGTGCACAGTCCTATGTCCCCGGACTTAATCTTCACAGTACTTTAGACTGCGATGGAAACGCAGACAGCAACAGGTCTGGGGGGGGGGGGGGGGGG
>RJVU01051519.1:4268643-4303591 GCA_003731715.1 Anabarilius grahami | reverse complement strand
GGGGGTTCCTGCGACAAATTGTTCCGGGTAATTTTGGTGGAAACGAGGCTTTAGGGCCAGATTTACTAAACGGCAAATTACTGTAGCATCAGACCTCAATCCCATAAATGCACTGATGGAAGTAGAAAGTTCAGAGTCAGTGTTAATCGGGTGCATGTGATCCACTAAACTAACAACACAATGTTTTTTGGGCATTAAATAATGGTGCAAATGCCAGTAAATTGATTAGCGCAAACCATGATTCATTTGAATACCTCCCAATATGCAATAAAGTCAGCTGCAAAAATAATATCGAGGCCTTTTCATCGCTAATTCTTCACTGCATGTCTTAAGTAAAACCTGACAGTAGTTTTTTTAATGCAAAAAGAGTGTTTCCGTTGGCACAAGCTATTAGTAAATCTTGCCTTTTATGTAGATTTTCAATTAAAGATTAAATGCTTTTCTTGACAGTCTTTCCTGAGATCCTAGAATATGAAATATCTATTAATGTCTGATTATAGAATGAATGCACTCGTACTGTAAAAAGCACATTTCTCCATGTCTCTGCAGATTAAATGATTTTGTATCTAATTTTTCTTTCTAACAAACTGCATTTTGTAACAAAGTTTTATTTTCTTTACTCTAAAACATCATTCTTAAATACCATATTTCATCAAAGACATGTCACTCCTATTGTTTTGAATGGCAGAAAGTGCAACGCGCAATATGGCTTTCCTGTAGCTCAGTGGTTAGAGCATGGCACTAGCAATGCCAAGGTCATGGGTTCGATCCCAGGGATTGCACATACTCAGATACAAATGTATAGTATAATGCAATGTAAGTCGCTTTGGATAAAAGCGTCTGCCAAATGCATAAATGTAAATGTAAATGTAAAATAGTCCCGCCTTCTAAATAAGAGCCAATCGCCGATTGGTAAAGTCATCACTTCACTGCAGCGGCCGTTAGAAGCTCCGGTTTCTATAGAAACAGTCAGACGCTTGCCTCCGAAATGAGGCACAAGAGACACGCATTTAGGACTGCGCATGTGCATTAGCTTGATCCAGTCTGAAAAATACAGATTTTTGTCATGATTTGAGCGTTCAGAAACAAAATTAATGAGACTGTTGTTGCCAGATTTCATCTGTGATTTCAAATATGAAATTTAATCGAAAGCTTGGCAAACAGCTTTAGAGAATTTGATGTTTCCCAATTCAAAGAGATAGGAGCTGCACTTGAATGCCTGAGAGGCGTTTCAAAGATGGTCGCCAAGTGAAATGACTTGTCTTAAAGGGACTTTGATTTCATGTAGAAAACTTTTTTTCAGTACTGTGAAAAAATCTTCCCGGGAGAAGTTAAAACCAGCAGATTTAAATTAAATAACCATCTTGAGTGGATGAGGAACTAGAAAAGGCTATTGCAGGGCACTGACTGAGCTGACTTTTCTAATGCTGAATTATCATATTTTAGAGTTGTAATTTTCAGAAAATATTCTATATAAATATAACCGACCCCTGGTAGCGGTTCAGTCCCCGGTAATGGCCGTATCAGGTCATGTAAATGAGCTCGTTAACTGTGTCTGTCTCTAGACTTTGCTGAGCGTGGCATAAACCTGCCTCATCTCCAGCAGTCATATTCTCTAATGGTGCATTTGAGTGCTCGGGATCTGCCCTCATTCTCATCTCTCACCAAGAGCTTAGCAAAAAGGCAATAAACCCCTGTAAATTACTGTGAAATAAAGCTCAGACTCACGGAGAGTGAGAATGATAATTAATGGAATTCATGCTTGTATATCTTAAAAATTCATATCTTAAAATTATCATTCGGAACATTTTGCAGTGTGTGGACATAATCAACTTATTCATCTATGATAAAAATGTGTCTTTTTGGGCCAAATTTTATATATAAGAAACTTTTCAGATTTGAATGCCAAACTAGTACCTACACATTCTAACATCATATCCCTATGTAAAACAATTACAATCTGAATAGGGCTAATGAGTGCTTTATATTCTCCTCTAATGATATAAACATGGACCTTTGATTTGAGTATTATTTTCATGCACGACTGGCACAAAAACCATATAAACCAAACTTTTTTATTTGTTCTGTATCAACATAACAGCAATCCCAAGTTATTTGTTAATCAGTTCCCACCCATAGGAAAGAGCTAAAAACCTGGAAGACCATTAAGAATCACTTCAGTGTATTTCCAGCTGTCAGGATTATTATTATGAAATGAATATAGTGTAATCGGCGACTAACAATCATGCTCTGATGCTTCTCTCTTAGAAGGCTTGGAAGGAAAAAAAAAAAAAAAAAGCTTGATAGCCAGACTGTAACATAAGTCCACTGAAGGCAAGTTGCTTTGAACCCAGGTGCAGTTTATTTAACATAACCATGAACTAATTACAAAAACAAAGACTTGACTTGACATGGTTTGGCAAAACAAGAACTAAAACAGAAAACTCACAAACAGCGGTTACGTGACAATAGTCAACCAAGAACAATGGCAAACATGAGGGCTTCAATACACAGACTCATGACATAACAAGACACACTTGAAAGCAATGATTAAACCAATGAACCAATGACAACCTAACACATGAGAACAAGGGAATCACATGACATGATCTAATGGAGACATGGGAAACACATGACAATAGGGAGCACATGGCAAACATGGAAACAAAGCAATAAAAATATAACAATAAGACATGACTTAACTATAAACATGAAACAAAACCCAGCACCATCCGTGACATATCCCCCCTCTATGGGCAGCTCCAGACGCCCAAACGAAACAAAACCCAACACTCAAAGTTCAGGAGGGTGGTGGAGTGGAGGCGGTCTTGGGGGAGGGATGGAGGGCCAGGCCCATGCCGGGGAATGGGACATAGACATAGGCTTGTTCGACTTTATGCAGCGCTGCACAGACCTACCGGCGGCTGACTTGAAGCAATGCATGCCGGTAAGAAATTTTTTCCGACTTGAGACAGCGCCAACGCCATGTGACTGTGATGTGTGGCTTCAAAGTACCGCGAGAGCAATTCGAGAGCAGCCGACTGAGTCAGCCAGTGCAGTTTCTCAAGAGCAGCTACACGGACTCTGATGACGACACAGCTGTTCCACGATTGGCCGGATTCACTGCATGATCACCTGAAATTCATGTCAACGATCACGTGTGTTTCGAGTTTATTCTCACACCTTCAGTTCCACTAATGCTTAAAAATCTGTATTTTTTATAACAGTTAAAGCTCTTTTCCTGTAGTTGCAATGTTGTATTGTGTCATTTTTATCAAAATAAAACTGATAAAAAAAACGTAGACCCCACCACATTGGAATTTAAATAATATAT
Organism: Anabarilius grahami; assembly: GCA_003731715.1. Taxonomy (NCBI): domain Eukaryota; kingdom Metazoa; phylum Chordata; class Actinopteri; order Cypriniformes; family Xenocyprididae; genus Anabarilius; species Anabarilius grahami. Next base: position 4,300,257 of record RJVU01051519.1, on the reverse strand, counting down.
GCTTATGTTGAACTTTATTCTTGTAAAAACAGACGCTGTAAGCAGTACATAAAGTATTGAATGAAAATGTCTCTGAAACATCTGTGTATTAGTCAAATATTGCATTTATTTAACTTCAACTGTGATAAAGTATGCAAACACAGCACGAGCGTCACTACAGGAAGCAGAAAGTGTCCGACTTTACGTCTCCATTTTCAGCTCCTCTCCGCCTGTACGCGCCTACTCGATTGGTTGCATCCAGCCACAGCTGATGTCGAACACACCTAATGGCGGGCCTGGGTCGTGGGGCATGGGCGGACCGTGGAGCATGGGTGGACCTGGCAGGCTAGGACACCTCCAGGGCGGCGCCGGCAGTTCAGGGAGGCGTGGCCTCCGTGGCCATAGCAGGACGCTGGTCAGGGGCTGGAGCCCTCTCTGGACACTGTTCAGGGGCTAGAAAGGTGTTCAGTGCTGAACACTCTGGAGACTCTGGCATAGCAGCTGAGGACTGGCAGCCATCTTAACTGAGGGTTCAGGCAGGCATGGCAACCATCTTGGCTGAGGGCTCAGGCATGGCAGCCATCTCGTGAAGAGACTCAGGCATGGCAGGCATGACTTGAAGAGACTCAGGCTTCAGTGAAACCGCCGAGATTTAAATTCCCAAAGAAATGGGATAACCTTTCGCACGTGAGAATGTGTTGGTTTGTGTTTTTATATACGATTACTTAATATTACATGTTTTTACTATGGTACTTTTAATGTTTTTACTTTTACTATGGTAAATTTTAATGTCATGTCAGCTGATGCCTTCGTCTTGTTTTATTGTTTAGTTTAGCGAAATCATCTGCTGAAGTCATATATTGCAGATATAGATATTCATAAGTCTAACGGTTGCAAATCTGTCAACTTGCTCTCGATTGTTCATGGACCGCTCCGATATGGCAAATGGCTTACGTATAGTGGCCCATTGAAACGACCTCTATGTATATTTATCTATGGTGAGCACCACAGCAATTCATGTAGTCTTTACAATCCTGTATAGTGTGAGATTTATATTTTATTTTATTTTAGCTTTATTTAACAAAAACTTGTTTGATAGTTTTAGTTATACATTATACTCTGCCTATAATAGAATTATAATATGTATTTTAGATCTTTAAATAATTTGCTTTTATAAAATATACTTTTTCTATTTTTTTTTTTTACAATGTATGGTGTTTGCTAAAGAAATTAAGCATTTAAAAATGTTTAAAGTCATCTATTACAAAGCCGTCTTTAGACTTTAAACTTTTATGATCTGTGTGGACAGCTCAAAATCTTTTCAGAAGAACAGCATAACTTTGTAATATCCCCCTTAATAGAATCACATCAGAAACGCACCGGAGGTAGTTCTCAGTCAGTTTTATTCCTTTATTCATTTTGATTGATCAGCTTCCTGATAAGGATCACACACGTGCTGTTGATGGGACTCATATCAGCCACATGGTGTCTCATCAGAGCTGAGCTGAGATGAGATGAGAGAGAACAGCAGGTCTGTTTTTGACAAACCAGACTGTGACTGCTCTCACAGCCCTGCTGCCTGAGGTACGAGTCATATGAACTCTGTCAGGCGGCTTCAAACAAATCAAATTTTCCTCAGAAAGAGACGAATGAAAGAGAGAGACACACACAGTCACAGGGAAGAGGAGAGGAGTCATATGAGGGAAGTAAGCACATTAGAAAGGGCCAGAGCCTAAAATGAACCTGAAATGAATCCAAATGTGTCAACAAACCTGTCAATATCATAGCACACTTTTTCTCCGTTACACAACCTAGTGAACTGTCTACATACACAGCATTTTAAGGCATCGTAAGCACATTCACAACACAGAGCACTTTCCACCTTCTTTTAGCCAAATTCTAAGGCAGCCTCACATGTATCCTTCAAGGAGATCCCATAATGCTTTTCAAGAAGGTACAGTAAGTGAAACAAAATCCATAAAAGATGGCGGATGAAACACTCTATGCAAGTATGTAAACACAAAGCTTTCTAGCTACAGTGACTTTCAGTTCCTATGGAACACGAGTGCGCATTGCATTCTCAATCTTGCCACAAGGGGCACTGTAGTGGACATTAGCATAAACTTCTTCTACAGTTACAAGCCAAGTTTTAAGGCAGATTGCGGGTGTTTCTTAGTGAGAAGGCTGCATCCTAGTGATGCTGCATCTTTTTTATAGTCCTCTCCTTCATTAAATGCTAGAAGTCTAGTAAGTTAGCATGGCTACATCATAAAGGTTTCTACACCATGGTCACGGCACAAAAATACTATTAAAATTAATTGTAGAAAAATACTTAAATACTTAAAGGGGTGGTTGATTATGATTTCACTTTTTTAACTTTAGTTAGTGTGTAATGTTGCTGTTAGAGCATAAACAACATCTGCAAATTTAGGACGCTCAAAGTTCAAAGTAAAGGGAGATATTTTCTTTTAAAGAATTCTCTGTTTAAGGACTACAATAAATTACTGGTAGGGACTACAACAAGCTTCTTCCTGGGTTGGTGACATCACTAACCCTAAAATATACATAAACCCTGCCCCCGAGAACACGCAACAAAGGGGGTGAGGCCATGTTATTGCAATACAGTACGTAACACAAATGCAATAGCATGTCATAAAAGCAAGATGACAACATAAGTAATAACCATAATTAAACTAAACTATACCTGTTCTATCTTCATGCAGCATATATTCTCTGGCTCTGTAGGCATCTTACAACAGTTCCCACATGAGCGATTTATAGATTATCATGACAAAATATGCTAATCAATGACTTTAAGATAGTTTACTCCACATCAGCTACATAAATTAATCAACTAACCATTCAGAAATGTCCTGTTGCATTCTACATGTTGTAACTTCTTCTTGAGTCTCTCCATCATTGTCCGACTCCGTTTTGAACATAAAAGACTGAACAGTTTCTGACATTTTAAATGAGTCTGCGTGAGGTAATCGGAGCTGCTAAGATGAGCTCTTGAAACTCTGCCCTCTTCTTCGGAGCAGCAGCTCATTTCCATTTAAAGGGACAAACAAAAAAACTCAGTGTTTTTGCTCACCCTCAAAAAATGACAAATTTAACATGCTATAAAAATGATCTGTGTGGTATTTTGAGCTAAAACTTCACATACACACTCTGGGGACATCAAAGACTTATATTACATAAAAAGTGGCATTATATGACCCCTTTAATACTAATTTTTGAGAAAAAAAAAAAGATTTTCTCCCAATGCAATACAGTGCATTATAACTGTCTGTGGTCTCCCAGTGGTTTACATTATGGACAGTGGTTGACATCATTCAAATTGAGACAGCCTTCACCGGAGCTTCATGACGTCGCAATCTAGATATACAGCCTTACTAAGGACACAGCTTTCGAATTGAGGAGTACCCTGTATGTAGAGTTTTTATTTCCCTGAACTTCTCCTAATGCTTTATGGGATTGCACCTAAATACAATTCATACAAAATGAGGAAAAATATTTCAGTAAATTTAGTGCCAAAAACATGGACTTGCTACTACCAAAAGCTACACCGACACACTGCTGTGACCATGGAAGACACATGGAAGATCAGTCACAAGATTAGCCACAGAAGTTGTCACCTTATGGTTAGAGAGTCAGACTTGTAACCTGAAGGTTGCAGGTTTGAGTCTCAGTACCTACAGGAAATGTAGGAGTGAATGAACAGAGCTATTTTCCACTCTCATTACCCACAACTTAAGCAAGGCACCTAACCGCCAAGTGCTGTGAGTGTTCATGGTGTGTGTACTCACTGCTGTGTATGTGCACTTGGATGGGTGAAATGCAGAGCAGAAATTCACAGTATGGGACACCGTACTTGGCTACACATCACTTTCACTTTCACCTCACTTTCATTAAATCCTCCTGCCTAATATCGGTCCCCCTCGTGCTGCCAAAACAGCTCTGATACGTCAAGGCATGGATGCCACAAGACCTCTGAATGTGTCCTGTGGCATGAAGACAATAGCAGCAGATCCTTAAGTCCTGCAAGTTCACGAAGTGGAGCCTCAATGGAACGGATTTGTTGGTCCAGCACATCCAACTGTCTCCTCTGGCCTGCCTTCTTCCCATAGTGCATCCTGCTGCCAACTTTCCCCAGGTAAACGATGCACACGCACCCAGCCAATCACCAGAAAACTTGATTCATCATACCATCATCTTCCATTGCTCCATGGTCCTGTTCTGAAGCTCACATGCCCAGGCGCTTTCAGCAATGGAAAGGGGTCATCATGGAGAGGTGAGAGTTGTTGTCTATGTGAAGTGTTTCAGATAAGTCCAAATATGAGGTTAGGTATGTCCCAACCAGGGAAGATGCAGCAAGTTTTCAGTGACAACTTTTCTGTCCACACACTGAAACGAATATACTGCCAATCAGATATGCAGTTATGAGGAACTGTATTATAGACCTATATTTCATGGTGGGCGAAGCAACCCAGTACAATAGCACAGAAACAAGAAACTAAGCAGCAAATTGACAAAATATGATGTGGCTTGTCACTTGTTGTGGTCATGGCTGGTTAGGACAAAAACTCTATAGACAGCAAGGCAGCTCCCTAGGTTTTGGAACAGGGCTCCAGAGTTACTGTCATGTAGTGCTTTTATGCTACATATTCATGGTGAGAGTGTGTGTTGTAGGGCAATTTCAGGTGTGGAGACATAATCACAGTTTATGCATCTGCTACACACACACACACACACACACTCTTCAGAACTTCTTGGCTCATTTTAGACATTTCTGTCTTGAAGCAGAGTGCCTCAGCACTCAGTGCTTTGATCTTCTCTCTGAGTCCAGAGAGTGGGAGAGAGAGAGAGGCAATGAGGAAGGGTAGGATGTTGCAGAGGAAGTGGCCTGATTTGCAGCCTACATTTTGTTCTATGTCTGTCCTTTGTTTCTTTCTATCCTTTTTTCTCAACCTCATATTTATATTGCCATTTATTAATGGCATGTGTTCATTGCTTTGCAACAGCAGGGTCTTTCCTATCATGTAGTACATGTCGATGTGAACCGTGCTGGCCAAATGAGTCGGAATGCGCACGGGCTAATTACGAGCTATACAGGCAAAACAAGTCAAAAATGTTTGATTCATTAAGCCCTCATCTAGCGATCTAAATGCTTCAAATAGCAATTAAACATCTAAAAGTACCTTTATTTGTATGTTTTCTGAGAAGAGTACCTTCTTGCTCATTTCACCACTCGCGCTTCCCCTCAGCAACTTCCTTAGTCCTAGTTTGGTATAATTTTAAAGCGCAGCATTCCAACTTTGTGAATATTCATAGCGAATTTTTGATGCCATGAGTCTGAACCAATGAAATGTGATTTTCAAACTCATGCTGATGTAAACAAATCGATCTTACTCGCGCTTATTGACAGATCTGAAGCGCTCGCACAAAGGCGCCTCATACAGCGCGCAATCCCAATATACATATTAACAGAATTACAGGAGCCTACTTCAAAATATTGAAAGAAAATATTGAAAGAAAATATTTGAATACATTTGAAAAAAGTTGAACATATATATATATATTTCCTATAGATATTTGGTTTTGATGAGGTGTGTGCCAAATTAGGTGTTATTAACAGGGATTTTAAGGTATGGTCGATATAGGTGATTTTGTTTCTTTCTAGATGGGAGTGAAATTATATTTATATATAATAATTATAAATGATATATATACTTTTGCATTCCCTCGCAAAAGTATTGCATTTTGTTGCAAANCCCGTAGATGGGTTGATTCCCACAAAACATCTGCACAAAAATCAGTCAGATAAACACAAGCAGAGGATTTAGAATCATGTGCAGACTTTAATGAAAACATACCACTTTACAATACAGGTGCACCTCAGTAAATTAGAATGTCATGGAAAAGTTAATTTATTTCAGTAATTCAACTCTAATTGTGGAACTCGTGTGTTAAATAAATTCAATGCACACAGACTGAAGTATTTTAAGTCTTTGGTTCTTTTAATTGTGATGATTTTGGCTCACATTTAACAAAAACCCACCAATTCACTATCTCAAAAAATTTGAATACTTCATAAGATCAGTAAAAAAAAAGGATATTTTAAACAGAAATGTCAGGCTTCAGAAAAGTATGTTTATTTCTATGCACTCAGTACTTGGTTGGGGCTCCTTTTGCATGAATTACTGCATCAATGCGGCGTGGCATGGAGGCAATCAGCCTGTGGCACTGTTCAGGTGTAATGGAAGCCCAGGTTGCTTTGATAGCAGCCTTCAGGTCATCTGCATTGGGTCTGGTGTCTCTCATCTTCATCTTGACAATACCCCATAGATTCAGGTCAGGCGAGTTTGCTGGCCAATCAAGCACAGTAACACCATGGTCATTGAACCAGCTTTTAGTGCTTTTGGCAGTGTGGGCAGGTGCCAGATCATGCTGGAAAATGAAATCAGCATCTCCATAAAGCTTGTCAGCAGAAGGAAGCATAAAGTGCTCTAAAATTTCCTGGTAGATGGCTGCGTTGACTGTGGACTTCAGAAAACATAGTAGACCAACACCAGCAGATGACATGGCAGCCCAAATCATCAATGACTTTGGAAACTTCACACTGGACTTCAAGCAACATGGTTTCTGTGCCTCTCCACTCTTCCTCCAGACTCCCGGACCTTGATTTCCAAATAAAATGCAAAATTTACTTTCATTTTACTTTCAGGACTTTGGACCACTGAGCAACAGTCCAATTCTTTTTCTCCTTAACCCAGGTAAGACACTTCTGACGTTGTCTTTGGTTCAGAAGTGGCTTGGTACGTGAAATGTGACAGTTGTAGCCCATTTCCTGAAGACGTCTGTGGTGGCTGTTGATGCACTGACTCCAGCTTCAGTCCACTCCTTTTGAAGCTCTCCTAAGTTCTTAAATTGGCTTTGCCTGACAATCTTCTCAAGCCTACGGTCATTCCTTTCACTTGTACACCTTTTCCTACTACACTTTTTTCTTCCAGTCAACTTTCCATGAATATGCTTTGACACAGCACTCTGCGAACAACCAGCTCTTTCAGCAATGACCCTCTGTGGCTTATCCTCATTGTAGAGGGTCTTGATGATCGTCTTCTGGACAAAAACACAACAGATTGTGACAGCTAGTTCCTTAAAGGTGCAGTGTGCAAATTTTAGCAGCATCTAGTGACGAGGTAGCGAATTGCTCAGTCCACTGCTCACCCCTCCCTTTCAAAGCACATAAAGAAGCTACGGTGGCCGACACAGGACAAAGATGTCGTCTTCTGAGACAGAAGAGAGTAGCCAGTCAAGCAATGAGGTTTCTTCTTACTTCTAACAAAGAAAAGTCTCTGCTTCTAATAAACCAGACGACTACTACTACTACTGCTACTTCTTCACGCCTATTCAACGTAGTGACGATGCAAGCTGCCTCTAAAAACACCAATGAAGAAGAAGAATATAGTGACGAAACGCATTCTGTAGAGCAATTTGTCCATTTAGGGCAACTGTAGAAACATCCCAGCGCAAAATGGTGACTTAACATGTTAGGGGACCCGCAATGTATGTAGATAGAATTGACTCATTCTAAGGTAATAAAAACATAACGGTTCATTATGTAAGGTCTTTATACACCACTGAAAACATAGTTATGCATATTATATTGCATTTCTGTCAATAGATCCTCCTAAAATTTACACACTGCACCATTAATGAGATGATTCTCCAGGAAGTGGAGCACAAACATCAGTGAGTATTAGCAGTATTTTTAGGGATGCACTGATACTGATACCAAGCTCATAAAATGTACTCATAAAAATACCCTCGATACCAAAGACCAATACCTCACGTGACGTAACTGACAACATTTTCCGTGCACAGAGACACCGGCGGCAGCAGCAGAAACAACGTCAGTCTCCGAGGTGTGGAAATACTTCAAAATTAATGATGACAACACACACATTGCGAACTGCAGAAAAAGAGAGAGAGAAATTAATAAATGTATAGGCATCGGTATCGCAAGTACTAGAAAAAAAATATCGGTACTTGTACTCGGTCTTTAAAAAATGGTATCGGTGCATCCCTAAGGATTTTGCAATATTTTGTGGTATATTAGTTGGTTTATCTCACTATAAAACATTCCATCCTGTTTGATAAAATTACAAAACTGGTATATTGTCCACATTTCAAAACACGATAAGTCATGAAAGCTAACACAATCCCTCAATTGAGAAACTGCAAACTTCAGCTCGTTATTTCCACCCTATTAATTTTCTCACCATTGTGCATATAATTGAGTTATAATTTGTAAAGTCAAAATGTCTGAACTTGACCAGAGCATATTTCTGAAGTCTGGTAAACCATTTATAAAATACAATCATTAAATTACAACACAATCCTATTCATTTATTTAAAAGTTACAGAGTTTAAAGGTACAACATAACAGGAATGGCCCATAAATAGTTTCATGAATAAAGAGTAATGGTGCTCTCACTTCATGCTCTTTTGTTCTCCTCCTCCTCTCCTCTCATCCTTAAAGAGTAATGGTGCTCTCTGGGTTTGAGAGATGAGTTGGTGGGAGTTTTAATAGCCTAAATAAAGAACACACAGCCACTCTGAGAATCAATCCGAACATAACGGCTGCAACTCTGTGCTAATTAGAACTAATAGTGGTAAGAAAAGAGGCAGAGAGGTTTTTCACACCCTGTTGAACAGCAGATCCGTCCAACAGAGAGAGAAGAGTAAAATCAAGGATAGTTAGGCACTCCTCCTTAGGTATCAGATCCTTTCTGTTTGTATGGAGGAGTACCATAAGTGAAGGAGATTTAACATGTATCGGCATTCTTGACATTCGTCCCAACGCGTCTCTTGGCCAGACAAATGGCAAAAAAGCTACTCATTAAAACAAGAGTTTGCTAACTATTTTAAAACTATAACTATACAATTTTGAAATAGAAATATTTACAGTATATGGCACAAAAACGCTGAGGATTTCAATTAGGGTTCAACTTGAACACATAAATTTGCACAAAATACAATTACTTTCCTGCAAAATACTTCACTCAAGTAAGCGAACACTCACACTAAAACATTAAATTCTCAGCATTGCCTCAAGGGGCACTCTGGTATCTTCTGCAATCAGTTTTCCCCTTCAGCTCCATTACTGTCATGGTAGAGCAACAATTTAATGGGAGGAAGTTAGTTACAGTTGATTAAATGCCAAAGATAGCTAAAGGTACCTCTATCCAGTGGCATAATTAGGATTATATTGGAATCAATGCAAAAATATTTGAGAACTCCAAGAGCGTACAAGAATGAACTTAAATACATGAAAATATAACACCGTAGTTTTATATACCATTAACCAGTTAAGCTATAGCAACCACCCATGAGCACTGTGGGACTGAATTTTGCACAGGCAACTCACTCTCATCATAGTTTTATATATGGTTTGAAATTGGTCATTTTTATATTTTCAGTAAGCAAAGAATATGTTTTTGGCTTCCTTCCTCCCAGAGTACAATCATTTACCAAAAGTGATCTGAAATAAGGAATCTTTTTCTCTCTGTGCTGAGGTAGAGTTTTGATATCTGATTTCCATGCTGATGTGTCCATCCCTGGGCTGGTGATGTGATCTCCTTTCATATAGCACATTAAATCTTAATGAGGCCAGCAGCGAACAACCTTTGTCGATCACAGCAGAGGAGAAAGTGACATACGAGCCTGCCACACCTACCCAGGCGTGGATGTGCAACCCAATCAGATGCCACCATGACTATGGGGCTACAATTCCTGATATCATTTGTGACATTTTAATGCATTTGTTTAATTGAGTTTCACATTTCACAAGACTTTCCTTTAGTTCAGTATATATGGCTTTGGGCCACTCTAAGATGAAACCAGGCGCTTGTTTTCTCTGGTGCATAAGGTCTATAGCATCGCTGCAACAGCCAAAGCCCGCTTCTGCAACAAATTCAGCCTTTTACATTTCAAGACAATTGTCAGGCTTCAATCGCCTGCCGTAAACATTTTTCCTGTTATAATCCAAAGTTCTCCATTTATTTCTAAAGATAATGAAAATTTGTGCAAATAACCCAGACAGCAACATAGTGTGGCCCAGATCCGGCCCACTTCTGGTACATGTGGATTACACGCGGACCAGATATGGGCCGGATCTGGGCCGTCACTATGTTGCTGTCAGGGAAGGGTTATTTAAAGATATTTAGACTTTTTATTTGCTGAATATCTGTCACCAAGAGCTTCCATAACACTTGGGTCAATGTACTTAAGTCATGTAGACTAACAAACAATTATATCATACTGAGGACCCCTGAATACCATCATAAAGTCATTTTAAAGTCATTAAATTAAAATTAGCATATAAAACAAACATGAAAGAAAAAAGAACTTGGCACATGTTTTAAAAAAAAATTTTTTTTTAATTATTCCTCTATCTTTTAGAGTTTTTCTTGGTTTTTTTTAATTTTGTTTTTTTATTGTGGACACTTATCAGTCATTGACCCACCTACTGTTATGTATTCCCTGGCTTTGTGTTTCGTGTGTTATTTTTTAGGCAGCGGCTATTTACACTTAGCGATATATTCTATTTACACTAAGTGACAATAGCAGCATTTTCTTAGCGATATGCTATTTACATTAGGTGAAAATGACGACAGATTCTATTTACACCATGTAAAAGTATCTGTTCTTTGCAATAAGAGTAAATAGTAATTAGATGCTATATATTGGCAGATACTATTTGCACCTCAGTATTTTTGTACATTAACAGGATGCAATAATATCATAGAGTGTAAATGATTATAATTATTAAAATTATTAAATGGATGCTGCCTTATTAGGATAATAAAAACCCTTACTACACCTTCCCCTAGCCCTAAACACTCGTTCACAGTTTATTTCCACTTTAAGAACATTATTTTCATTTTTATTTAAAATAAATGCAAGCTTGGGTCAAGGCAGATTCGAACCCGTGTCAATCGCGTTAAATGCCAGGGCTGCAAGCCTTACTCACTACTGCTGTGCCACTGAAGATGTTGAATTCTGGGCGTCTTTTTTAAAACTTGAGTGGCCCAATCAGACATTGGTGGGCGGAGCTAGTGTAAATAGAGTTTGCCAACAAGGGACACTATTTGCACTTAGTGTAAATAGACACTCCGTTTTTGGCAGCGTACTTTTAGTTTACCCTATTTCTGTTCCTGTCCTGTGTGCCATTTTCAAAGTCCTTTGTAGTTTTTCTAGTTGATTAGTTCTGTGATCATTCTAGGTGTGTCTTGTTTGCCTATTACCCCCCTAGTATTTAAACCCCAGTGTTTCTTGTGTTCCTTGTCAAGTCTTGTCCTTCATGGATGTATGTTTGGTGCTACTCATTCTGTTCCTCTGTTCTCTGATTGTCTGGTCTCTGTTGTGGTCTTGTTATGTTAATTTTATTATTAAACTCTTTTGCGTATGCATCCAGCTCTTCATTTGTTTTTGAGTTCACCCATCATTACACCTACTAATGAATTAATCATTCAGACGACCCCTGACCAGCAGATTTTAAAAATATCTACTATAAAAAAATCTACTTATAGTAAAGTATAGTACTTAAATTTCCTGTTTTATGTTTTATAGGCCCGCCAAACATAGCAAAACAAAATAACTGTGAAAAAAACAAATGTTAATATAGAGTGGAAATTGCGATACATATCTGTGTGTATTTATAAATCTACTCAAAGCTACACTCAGGTCCTCTAAAGATTGGTGGATTTAATCATTTTCAGAGGAAAGCTGAAAATAACTTTCTGATTCTTTCTGTTAAAGTAATTCTGAACCCTTATATGAGATGAGAATTTTTTATCCTCAGCACACATGCTCAACGGGAGGCTTCTGTATCTCAGATACATTTCTCTGGTGCGAGCGTTAGAGCCTGCATATAAGAGAGAGATCAGATGGGGGGAAGAAAGAGTTTGATAAAAGATAAAAATTTAAAAAAAAAAAGCATTGAATCTCCTGAATTGAATATTACCACCCACCTCCTGCAGCGAAAGTAGAAAGATAATTTACACATTTGATTCAAACACAGATGGAGACAGAAAAAGTATCCGTGCATCTGTCTATCCAAACTCTCCCTCTCTCTCACTCACTTTTTTTTGTTGGTATTTTTCGTCTTTATAATTAATCTATCTTTTTTCAAAAGTTTTCCATGTGACAAGATTCTCACTAGTTACTTTTCAAAGCTCAACCAGGTGCGGAAGTTTTCTTTGGCATGTTGTGACTGTTTTATCATTGTGGAAAGGCTGTGAAATTCTGTCTTCATGCTGCTATGAAGATTTGCGTTTAACAGCCGTACAGAGCTACAGAAGCTGAAAGACCTGTCATTTAACGGCAAATCGGCTCAAAGCGACAGCATGATTTATCGCAGATAAAAACAAATCTTTCTCTCTGATAACTCTTCGCGGTTTCATTCTCCTTTTTACCCTGCAGTAAAATGGCATTTAAACAGTGCAATCAGAAGTCCTCTCATATCTTTTTTTCTTCTCTGCTTTTATACACACGCACACATAAACACACACACCTCTTTCCGCACAACAGATTGAGGGGGTGAAACATCTTGTTTTTTCTGAGATGAGAGGGAGAAGGAGGACGGGATGTAGCTTGGAAAACTCTTCAGCTTCTCTGGCTTCAGTTTTCCGATAATGACACATGATCGTGTTAATGTATTCAAGACCTAAAAGGTCATGCATATCAATAATCTGCTTTAAATGCTGGTTGTGTACGTGAGTATTTCCACAGGAGTGTGGGAGAATCCTGCAAGGATTGAAAATCTCTCTCTTCGCTCTCACACAGGCCTTTGACCTTAGCTCTCCTTTGAGATGGGACAGTCTTTGCAGCTTTTAAGGTTATTTCAAAAGTCAGATCTCTTAATATAAATTTGATAGCACACGTGTGATCTGCTCCCAATCCTGCTGAGTTGCCTACATAATCATCGTATGTATCCTTCATGGAGAAAGCAATCCCATAATGCATTGTAATGAGCTCAATGAAAAAAAAATCCAAGTTGTCTTATTTCTATGAGCTGTCACATGTTTACCCGATGCTATACTGTACATTATGTAAATTGACTTTCATTGATGTTTCATCAATTGTTTCGTGATTGATAATTGATTTACTGTTTAAATTTTGCCAAAAATCCTATAATAGACTGTTCAATGGCAAGTTCCATTGTGGCTTACTCCATATTTGAAAGAAATTAAAACTTTAATTCAGAAAGCATGCATTAAATTGATAAAAGTGACAATAAAGGCATTTACAATGTTATGAAAGATTTGTATTTAAAAGAAGTTGTTCTTTTGAATTTTCTATTTATCAAAGAATCCTGAAAAAAAAAGTTTCATGGTTTCAACAAAAAAATCAAGCAGCAAAGCTGTTTTCAACATTGACAGTAATCAGAAATGTTTCCTGAGCATCAAATCAGCATATTAGAATGATTTCTGAAGGATCATGTGACACTGAAGACTGAACCTGAAAGTTCAGCTTCGCATCACAGGAATAAATTACATTTTGAAATATATTCAAATAGAAAACATTTGTAATAACATTTCACAATATTATTATTTTTACTGTATTTTTGTGCAAATAAATGCAGCAGCGCAGCAACTTTTGAATGGTAGTGTACAGGAAGGATTTGAAATTTTTTTTTGAATGTTGTATGCTGGTACATTTTGTTCATTTCTACTCTATTAGAAGTGCTGCAATAATATACAAAGGAATGGTAATGTTAATAAACAATGTTAGAATAAAAAAAACTTGTTACCTGCCTATATGGCAAAACTATTAATTTCCTTAATATCTGATGGCTCTTGTTGAGTTTTGCGCGAAGATAAACAATCTTACTGACAAGAAAAAAGCTTTGGAATTAAAACATTAAAACATTTGCACATGTAGGCTATATTGGTACATCTTCTTCATTTCTATTGTATCAACAGTAGGGGCTTTTACACCGAATAGTTCTACGAACTAGGAACTAGCCACTAGGATAGTTCCCCGAGAACTAATTTCATTTACATTTACATTTATGCATTTGGCAGACGCTTTTATCCAAAGCGACTTACATTGCATTATACTATACATTTGTATCAGAGTATGTGCAATCCCTGGGATTGAACCCATGACCTTGGCATTGCTAGTGCCATGCTCTAACCACTGAGCTACAGGAAAGCTGTAATTTCTCCCCTGGGCCATGTTCCTGGTTGTATTCGCACCAGGAATAGGAACTCTGAAGCGGCCGACAGCGGCGTCTTTAAGTGCGGCATTTACAAACACTAAAAACCAGTGGATGGAGGATGCCGTGATCGGAGCTGTGTTTGTTGTGAGTCGTGGGTTTTGTGATAATGGAAATGTAATGTAAACGAAATTTACTCGACTGGAAAAGCAAAAAGTGGGGCTAAAAGACGAAATCTCCTATGACAACTTTCAGTAGTACATGTCATTGAGGCGAAGAAAAGAACACAACCCTGTAGACAACATGTAAATGCCGTTATCACTGTTTTCCCTGTTCGTGAAGTAAACATGTTTACACAGCTGTTTAAAAATTAGCTCCTCTAAAGTAGGAGCTAATTTAGTTCCCCAAAAAGGAGTTGTATTTTATTATGTCTATGTTCCTAGAAGAACTAAAATCGTTCCTAGTTGCTGCGGTGTGAAAACAGCAAAATCCGGGTACTTCAGCCAATAGTTCTTTAGGAACTATGGAAAGGTTCCTCCAGTGCGAAAGCCCTTAGTGTTGCATTAAAATAATAACAATAAAAATAATAATAAACCCTTGTTAGCAACCCTAGGGTAACAAAAACTAATATCAGATGATTCTTGTTGAGTTTTGTGCAAAGGTAAACAGAGATAGGAAGATACAGAAAGATATTGTTTATTTTTCTTCTGCATAACCCACCACATTCTGAGTTGCTCTTTCTCCAAACAAAAATGAGAGATATTTAGAAGTTAGACCAGAAAAGATGAAAAAAACAAAAACAAACAAAAAACAACAACAACAAGGTTTTTGGGGGTGTTTTCACAGTTTTTGATGCTCTTCTGAGAAGATCAAAGACCTGAGCGTTCAACTCCATACTTTTACTCCATTATATTTGACTAGAGGTTATAATGTTGAGTACTTGTAAATATGTATTTATTTATTTTCTTTTTTGCTTTTTCTATATCTCTTTTAATCTTACCATCGTTTTCTTTGGAATTTCGCTTTTTTTCAGCAAACGTGACATAGATAAGCACACTATCAGCAGCACTGCTTGTTGACAAGTTCATTGGTTATCATTTTCATAACATTTCAGTTGACGTGAAAGAAAATTATTTCCGAGCTCTTAAACCAGCCCTCGCTTTTAACTTCTTCTGTCTTGCCAGACACTATATTTCCCCAATTCAAGGCTTCGGTGTTTGAAAACTTCATTAAACTTTCCAAAAAGATGATTTACACTGAAATCAAGCTTTCTTCTGAAACCTCTTCTGTTGCATCTTTTCCCCTTCATTATGCCAACAGACATGGGTTAAAAGGCGAGGATAATGACAGCATCTGAAAAACTTTATTATTTAATCAAATCTCTAACTAAGAAGGGACAGGAAGAAGAAAGATATGGATAAAACCAGCAATTAACACCAAGTTCATCCATGGAAAAAAAAGGACGGAGAGAACCTTTGATGGTTCACTATCATCTTATACTGTATGAAGATGTCAGTGCATTAATATGCCTGCAGATTTTGATTTTGCTCAGTGCTGATAAGGAGAGACATTGTAAGAGTTTCTAATGTTCACAATGCAGTCCGATTTGGTTTTCAAATTTCAAATGGATTTTGGTTTTCATATCTTTAGAACTGACTGTCTGCTAGTTATGAAATGTGATCCTTCTAGTATAGTCAGTATCCAGTGCATCTACATCCTTTGCCATGGTAATGATGTGAGTGCCAACACAATGCCAGAACATTTTTCCGTACAAAAACGGAGAGCTGTCACTGTGGAAAGACACAACAGAAATTTTGTCTCTGCTCATATCTGTCATGACATCTCACCACAGTGCTGAACTCAACAGAAGAACAGTTTAGTCTATACCATCCAAAAATTGCTGAGACTTCCCTCAATAACTGTAATTTTTAAATATTTCTAAAAACCTTGATTAGCTGGTTCAGGTATGTTTAATTAGGGTTGGAGCAAGAGGTGTAGCCAGAACTTTTTTTCAGGGGTGGCCAGGTAAGACCAAGTGATTTCAACGTGTTAATTTATATTTTTTAATGCAAAGCACAAATGCAAATGGCTGCACATTTATTTGTGCTTTCACAGGATATGTAAGTATGTATTGTGATATAGAATATGTTCATAATCTGTTTCAATGTCCGCTGCGATCTTGTCCTTTTAATATTTAATGGGTTTTCCCGTGCCCTGCTGACACTGACAGCACTAGTCAAAGCATTTGTCATTTGCGTCTTGTTCAGTGTTCACAAGAAGTTTCAATATAAAAGTCTTTTTGCGACTGAGTGACTCCATGCCACCATCTAATGGTGTAATATATGTAACTTCTGTTGCTGTTCACGGTCAGGGACTTTTTTTTTTTTTCAGTGGAAGGAAGGCTTTTAATGATTTTACTTCATGAAAGTTGCATTAATACATATTTTTTGGCTATAATATTTGTATTGTGTGGTAACCATTTCATAAAAGCAATAAGCCCCGTGAAGCCGTGGTTTACAGTGAATTTATAACAGCTAAGGGGGGTTTTAGGCACTCCACTCCACGTCTTGCCTAACAACGCCCCTTAGCTGTTATAAATTCTCTGTGGTGTAAACCACGGCTTCTAATGAGTAATAATAATGAACTACATGTACTTACTATAGGGTTAGGGTTAGGATTAGGGTGTGGTTTAGGTTAGTTGCATGTAATTAAGCACAAATTAACTATAGTAACTACATGTAACATGTGTAACAAAGAAACTGTAAAATAAAGTGTTACCAAAAAAAGAGAGCGAGAGAAATGAATACTTTTATTCACCAAGGATGCATTAAATTAATCAAAATTGACAGCAAATACATTTATAATGTTACAAACGATATCTATTTAATGAACATTTTAATAAATTTAATAAATAAATGTAATAAATGCAAATAAATGCTGTTAATTGAACTTTTTTATACATCAAACTTCAAAGAATCCTGAACAAACTTATTACCATTTCCACAAAAATGTTAATCAGCAAAAACTGTTTTCAACTGATAATAATACTAAGAAATGTTTCTTGAGCATCAAATCAGCATATTAGAAAGATTTCTGAAGGATCATGTGACACTGCAGACTGGAGTAATTTAGCTTTGTCATCACAGGAATAAATTACATTTTAAAATATATTACAATAGAAAACTTTTTTTTTATTTGGAATAACATTTTGCAATAATATTGTTTTTACTGTGTTTTTTATTTTAAATAAATGCAGTCTTGGTGATCATTAAAGGCTTCTTAAAAAAAATTAAAAAGTGTAATTGTTTCCAAACTTTTGACAGGTACTGTATATCTGTGTATATATAGTGAAGATAATATATATAGTGAAAGGGTATCAACCCAGTGTGGTTTTAGTACCAGTACTACCATACAATAAAAAAAAATTAAAAAAATCTATCGGATGCAACAAATATTTTCATTTACACAATAATATAATACATTATTTATATAATAATAATAATAATAAATAACAAATATCGATATTGATAACAAACTTAACAACCTGGAGCTCAACACGCTCAAGACAGTGGAGACGATCGTGGACTTCAGGAGAAACCCCCCTGCTCTCCCCCCACTCACCATCATAAACAGCACTGTGACTGCAGTGGNCCTCAAAATATGCCAAAAAACGATCTTAACAATGCTCAGTTGTCTATATTCAGCTCCATAGAGATTTGTCACTGTCCATGGTGCTGAAAGAAGCCACTTTTGAAATTATTCCTGTGACCAGACATCTGCCTTCCACTTAAAGATGAACACAGTGATCACGTACCAAAGGTAACAACAGACCCAGTAAATGGCGTGTATCTTTTAGCTTAAGGAAAACAGCAATATGAAACATCTGTGCAATAAAATTGTCTGAGCAACATTGGTGGATGTGTATTTCAGTGACTCCAGGCAGCCCATGGGAGCTGTAGTCAGCCATAGAAAGAATGATGAGGAAGAGATAAAACCGGAGAAGAGCAAGATCAGAATAGGGCCTTCGGGACATCTTCAAAGTATGGCAATGTACAGACCGTAAAGCAGGAGATTTCACCGGGCTCAAACTCCCAGCAGTCTCTGCCATAAACACAGATACAGAGAAATATCTTCTGTGTCACAGAGTAGATCTGTGAACAGAGATAAACCTTAAGAAATCAACACCATTGAGTACAGCAGGTAATGTGCGATGCTTTGGTGTTATTTTATGAGCACTTTCCATGAATGCACTTCAAAATAAGGGTACAAAAATAAGACTTAACTATATTAGTTAACATGAACTAACAATGAACAGTACTTCTACAGCATTAATTAATCTTATTTGATGTTAATTGCAACATTTACTAAAACATTTTTAGTCAAATGTTGTGTCTGTTAACATTTGTTAATGCACTGTGAACTAACATGAACTTGAACATTATTAACTAACATTAACAAAGGCTAATAAGTGCTGTACAGATATATTGATCATCGTTAGTTCATGTTAATTAATGCATTAACTAATGTGATCAAATGAGACCTTATTGTAAAGTGCTACAAATTATTATTATTTTTAATTATGTCACTGTTTTAGCTTTTGAGAGATGCTTCTTAAGGTTTTACCAGTTCTCATAATGTATGGAGTGTGTTAATGTATATGTTAAATATAATAATCCAGAAACTACTGTAGATGAGGTAAAATAAACCCTGCATTTGAGTTGACGTTCTCTTGATTTGTGTTTATGTGAAAGTGCAGTAATTCAAAAAGGAATTTGTTGAGAACAATTGTGGTTAATAATCTAAATTATTATTCTTGAGCAAAATAATCGTGATTATCCATTTGAACCAATTTAACCATTATCCTGCAGCCCTAATTGGAAGTACACTTCATGTCTGAATACTAATTGAAATCACGCTGGCTTTTCATGAACTAAAGTGATTTATAGATTAGCTTGCACAGAGCAGAAGTTCCATAACCAAGGTGAGCACCATGAAGCTTTCTTCTCCAAACCAAAAAGAAAACTGATTCAAAGGCCTTCGGTTTTTGCCACATAATATCAAAACCTTCACAGGCAGTGAAACACACAACTGCTTATAAGGTTTTAGCTTACTGTATAAACCAGGTCTGCAGTTTATGTGGGTTAGTGTAGCTAGAGGCTGGGTTGGGGACAACTTTAACAATACGCTCTGCTTAGTCTGGAGGCTCTGACAACACTGCAATTTAACAGCAACCCTAATGGGCCTGAACAAACCTGCCACAAGCCTTCCTGAGCACATGAAAGCAACAAAGTGCTTATTTTGAAATATTGTGAAGTCACTCAACATTCAAAGGGCCTGATCAGAGAGTTTTAGTAATTCAAGACCTGAAACTTTAAAGGGTTAGTTCACCCAGAAATGAAAATTCTGCCATTAATTACTCACCCTCATGTCGTTCCACTCCCATAAGACCTTCGTTCATCTTCGGAACACAAATTAAGATATTTTTGATAAAATCAGTGAGGCCTGCATTGACAGCAAGATAATTAACACTTTCAATGCCCAGAAAGCTACTAAAGACATATTTAAAACAGTTCATGTGACTACAGTGGTTCAACTTTAACGTTATAAAGTGACGAGAATACTTTGTGCACCAAAAAAACAAAATAACGACTTTATTCAACAATATCTAGTGATGGACGATTTCAAAACACTGCTTCATGAAGCTTCGAAGCTTTACGAATCTTTTGTTTCGTATCAGTGGTTCGGAGCGTGTATCAAACTGCTAATTATCTGTCAATGCAGGCCTCACTGAGCCATTGGATTTTATCAAAAATATCTTAAATTGTGTTCCAAAGATGAACAAAGGTCTTACGGGTGTGGAACGACATGAGGGTGAGTGATTAATGACAGAATTTAAATTTTTGGGTGAACTAACCCTTTAATCCAATCACCTTTGCAATGAAACAACAGAATGTAAAGATACCAAAGTAAATAAAAGCGATTCACTTGATTCATTTACACATAATGACACACAAACAGCTCTCTTGGACTCTTCATGCCTGCGGGCTTTTCATATCTGCATCTTTATGATTCAGTAAGTGTTTTTCTGCTTAAGCAAAAGACAATTTCAGCGAAACTCAGAGTGGGGAAAATCAGAGCGAGGAATAACAACACTCTAAAAAATGCTGGGTTAAAAAAACCCAAGCTGGGTAAAATATGGACAAACCCAGCAGGTTGGGTTAAAAGGCACCTATTATGCCCTCTTTCACATGATGTAATATAAGTCTCTGGTCTGGTCAAGTTTCAGCTTAAAATACCCCACAAATTTGCCCCTATTTGGGGGTGAGCAAAAAGACGCCTTTTACTATATTACTATATTGCTGGCTAAAAAAATAAATCCAAAATTGGTTGAAAAAAATGGCTGGGTGAAAACAACCCAATCCCTGGTTTTGTCCATATTTAACCCAGCAGTTTTTAGAGTGAAGGGACATGATTTTCTAACACAATGTTTTAATGTGCGTTAGTGTGTGTGCACTCACTGCGCATACATGTGACAAGATCACTAGTGTTAACTGCACTCTTAAAAATAAAGGTTCAGATTTTCAGAGCGATGTGAGCAATATAAGAACCATTTTGGGTTCTGCAAAGAACATTTGAGTGAATAGATTTAAAAGAACCATTGAATATTTTAATAATTTGAAGAACCTTTTTTCCACTATAAAGAATCCCCAGACAGCAACATAGTGTGGCCCAGATCCGGCCCACATCTGGTACATGTGGATTACACGCGGACCAGATATGGGCCGAATCTGGGCCGTCACTATGTTGCTGTCAGGGTCAGGTTCAGTGTTTTTTAAAGGTATCATCGAACCATAGATGCCAATAAAAAAAAAACTGCCATTTATGATGGCTAAAACCCCAATCCAGCATCCAGACGTTAAACCAGGTTTTTCTTGGCGTGTTGGCATCTCTGATGAGTACAACATCCCCCATCTTCAACTCAGTAGGTTTCTGTGTTTAGCAAGAATGTGCAGATTTAGTTCTTTCTCCAGCCATTCCACAGGTTGTCATGAGTCGGTTCCTGTATCTCCACCTTTTTGTCATATCCTCTTTGCTCACAGTGCGATGATCATAGTCTGCCCAAAATGGATTTGGTTCACCAACCAGAAAGTGTGCGGGTGTTAGTGGCTGCGGCTTGTCAAGCTCACTGTGGGCAAAGGTAAGAGGTCTGGAATTCAGTGTGGCCTCTACTTCTGCAAGAAGTGTAGACATTTCTTCAAAAGTGAGCGATGCTTTTCCTAGCACCTTCCTCAGGCTTGTTTTCACAGACCTTACAAACCTCTCCTCAAATCCACCCCACCTGTTATTCTGTCTCGTGGTAATGGAGCAGTGTCCTGCTGTGCGGGCTTCACTTTAAATCTTTTGCACACAGTACATTTTGACAGAATACTCTTCACAATTTGTCTGCCTCGCAAAATCCAGTATCTACTTCTGATTTGCCCTAGAGTGTCTCTCAGACCAGAATGAGTAAAAATTCATGGTTGCAGCTCACAATATCTGTCTTTGCCAGGTAGAACGAGTGGATTTTTTTCTCTGTAACTGAAGCCTGACTGTTGCAATCTGCCTCCAACACAAAGCAGTTCATCGGCATCAAGAAAAGGTTTCAGCTCTATGATTTTATGGTTTTACCAGCTTTCAGAAAACTAATCTCATGACTAAAGATGCTACTTTGTGTCACTTTTGTCCAGTACTTCTCAGCCTCAAACATTTCATCAGCATTCAACTCATCTCGTCTCTTGGAGCTTGAATTTGGCATTGTGGCACAAACCTCTTATTTCAAGCAGTGACTCACAATACTGTTTCCAGTTTACTGTACTACAGACATTCTGAGACCAGTGTGTATTCATTTATTTGTACATGCATGCATTCTGCATCAGAAACACTGGACATTGTGACTGGGCCCTGCACAGACCATCCAAAAAAGTTCTCATTGACTACAAGTGCATCTGTGATTCTTTCTACTTTGCCTGACACTATACGGCAATAATAATCTGCACCAACTCTGTATTACAAGTGCCGTGGTCTTGGTAGTGTGCCAACTGCAAGCCTTTTTTCAGCTCTGCTTGGATGTGCTCACCTGGAATCTTCATTACATCAGTGCATACTTGGAGGGTCTTCAGTGCTTCCACTTCAACTTTCTGCTTCTTGTTCCAGATGTTCTGCAGAATTACCTTCACTGTGTTGCACCTGTTACTTGTGCTGCAGAGCAAAAAGTATGAAGAGTTTAAATGTATTCTTAAAGCTGAATAACATAATAAATGGCAATTTAGACTGGTTCTATAATTATTATACTAGTACTCTAATAAATTCACCATAGGCCAGTAAATTATGACATTTTTTACTGTTTTACTTGTAGTATACGTCTTAACAACAAATATGTTCTGACTGGTTGTGATCATCAGCAATTTCACCTTAGGTGTGGACAGACAAATTGCTTGTCGCTGGAATCTTTTCACATTATGTCTGGTTAGGATACAGTGAAGAAAGCGAAACTGCAGACTCTATTCAGACTGTCTAGACTATGAGACTGCGAGTTCCTTCAATACATCTCTCATCTCTTCTCTATATCACAGAAATTATGCTGATGGCCAAGATTGGAGTGAATTATACAGAACATTTAATTTCTTTGCAATTATAGCAGACGGTCTGACATATGGCACTTGTCTTCTCACTTTTTTTCTTCCCGCTTTCTCTTATTTTCTGTGTGTGTGTTTGTTGACCTTTATTTACACTGAAATAAATGCAGAGGTGATGCAAATGCACCAATTTATCAGCCAATAACTGGTATTTGCCACAAGGTAGATTGCATCCAGTCAGTCAAAAGGA
The DNA here is from genome assembly GCA_003731715.1 of Anabarilius grahami. Classification (NCBI taxonomy): domain Eukaryota; kingdom Metazoa; phylum Chordata; class Actinopteri; order Cypriniformes; family Xenocyprididae; genus Anabarilius; species Anabarilius grahami. The sequence continues at coordinate 4,277,186 of RJVU01051519.1, read as the reverse complement.
GTTGGAAAAATGTGTCACACTGCAATTCATACTGTGTAAAGAAAATGTCTTGTATAGAATTTAGGGCTTTCAAAGTTAACACAATAACACACAAACTAAAAAATAAAAATAAATAGCGCTGCTGGTGTTGGTGGGTCTGATTTTGTCTGAGTTGATTTAATCTGTGCTGTATGAATGTAACAACTGTCTCTGCAGCAGAAATATGGACCAGCGTGAGAATAAATAGTTACTCATTCAGTCCAAAATACAGTAACCTATACCAGAGAATTCTAGGTTATATATAAATGCCAGAAAAAGAATGAGGGACAGCTGTGCCCTTGTTAATATGTAAATGAAATGACTGCACTGTCCTGGTTTTAATTACAATACTAGATTATTCAGTAATTTGGAAATAATGTTCAAGGTTTGTGTGCCATGCTCTCATTTTTTTTTATGTAGAACCATAATGAATAGTTTATCTAATTACTTAATATTGTACAAAGTAGTGTCACATTCATTAGCCATTGGTTAACCTCTTTTTAGGCTTCCTGTTTCCTTCAAGCTCAGATGAAGTGATTGAGTCCTTCATGGTGTCAGGTACACATGTGTACCGCATAGGGCTCTTTTACAGCCAATTACGGGTCAATTGGTGCTTAGAAATCACAAGCACAGATGGCATACAGTAATTAACATAAATTAAAATCCCCACTCCATTTCAGTGATTGGCTGTTTTTGAGTCCCAAATGGATGTCATATCCTTCCTTTAAATGGATTGTATCTACCGAGCCCTTAATGGCATTATATAGTCCCTTTATGAAGTTTAGAACAGTCAAAAGGGTGTGTGAAAACGATATTAATGCATAAATTAAAACAAAAAACTGGTTTCACAATGACTTTGTTTGCAAGTTGTCACATCTCACACATTTCCATAATATAGGATACAAAACTTTTAATTCTGGACATGTTATCATACAGTTTAAAAATGTGTGTAATTTCTTTATTTTCTAGCAATAGCTAAACATTATAATGCTGCCTTCACGTGCTATCGGAAATTTCCTACTTCCCACTTCTGAAGTCGTGATTACGTGCTCGGTGCATTCAACTGCTTTGTTGTCGGAAAGAACGGGAATCATGGAGGACACCAGGTTTATTCTTGCCTATTTATTGGGAAAATTGTATTAAAGCCAAAATGATATTTAGTGTCCCATTCATTGACAACCATATAAACATTCAGCGCACTGTCTAGATAGACAGTAAAATACAGGCTATTTTTGTTGTGTATAAAACATACAATAAGCTTCAAATGATTATTCATAAATATACTCTACTATAAATGACAAGACAAGGCGATGTAGCTGTTGTGGAAAAAACTATTAAAGAATACCAGTCACAACAGCAATCGTTCTCTCCTCCGTCATGTTTAAACTTGGGTATCAAAATTATCCCCAAGGTTTCCAGTGGTAAATACGACTTGAGAGTGCGTTCATGTCCAATTTTTAACTAGGAAACTTGTATTTATGATAATTCTGATTGCAAATGAAAGCAGCATAAATGTCAAATTTAAATATACAGCATTTATAAAACTAAATATTGACCTAAATGAATATCTATGTAATTTGTTGTCATGAATACATTTCTTAAATAAACACTAATATCTGATCAAAAGTGACAGATTTCTATTTCAAATAAATATTCAAAAAATCCTGAAAAAGTTGCACAGCCTGTGATGATAATAACAGTAAATGTTTCTTGAGAACCAAATGAGAATCAACATATTAGAATGATTTCTGAAGGATCGTGTGAAACTCAAGACTGGAGCAACGGAGTAATACTGTATCTCACAATATTACTGTATTTTTGATCAAATAATTGCAGACTTGGTGAGCATTGAACAGTATGAAGAGACTGAACGCTATGTTTCCCATAAATTAAAGAAACATAGCATAGCTTTGATAATTTCTTCCTACAATAATTAGGGTAACAGTTGAAGAGTTGAGTTCTTTTAAAAAGTAAACTGACACCAAAGTGTATCCCTCTTGTAAAAAGTGCCACCTACACTGCTAAGAGGCTGATAGAGAGAGAGAGAACTGATGAGCAGAATTGCCAAAACTTCACATATCCTTGCTTTCTCGCACCCGCTGTGCTGTTTCGCAATCTTCCTTCACTGACGCTTGCAGGAAAAGAACACTCAGCCCAGTATTTTAATTCTCAAGTGCACACCGGCCTTTAAGCCAGATGGGTCCTGATCTGGTTTCTGATATCCAGAGGCCATCTTAATCACTACCAAACACACACACACACACACACGTCCTGATGAGAGAAGAACTTCAAGTAGAGTCTTCTGAGAGAGATAATGACCACTAAAAGAGGAGAACAAAGAGAGACAATCACGCCATCAGAAATTAGCCATCCTCTATGTCCTGATTAGCTGCTCTACCCTGGAAGAATTCAGATATCTGCTCTTCTAAGCACCTGGACCGGCTCAAACACCATTTCGAAGTTAATGTAGATATGAATAAAAAGAACTCAACTTGCTCAGCATGTTAATGGTGCATAAAGTGGAAGTGGATCAAAAGTACTGCAATAAATGATTTCTTTCGCAGTTTATTCCCTCAACAAGCTGTCAGACTGTGTTTTAGAGGCCATTTATCTGTCAAATTATAAACTGATGGAGGTGAGGGGTGAGGACGTGTGTGTGTGTTTGTTTGTGTGTGTGTGTGTGTCTTGGAATGAATCTGTGTATTTGAGCACATTAAATATTGCTGAGGTAACATGTCCGGGTAGTGCTGTGCCACTGTGCAGTTTGCCAATGCAATGCAGCATTCACAGTAATTAAACACACAGCCAAACGCTCACATGCACATGGAGTGAGAGAAGTAAATTCTTTCATAGCAGGATAAATGAAAAAGGGTAATGTAGACCTTAAACAGAAAGAACAACCTTTGAGTCTAGTGGAAAATCACTTTAAATCCTTTCATCTCAATTAACATATACAAGTATTGCTACAGAGAACCTAATGCTGAGTTCACAATGCACTATTTTAGGCCGATTTTGCGAAATCGCAGATAAATGCCTGAAATTGACCCTTCGCAAAGACCCGCACCCCTTAGTTACTGTTGCTTTGACCGACAAGCTATGGCGCTGTCACGCCACACAGAGTGAAAAATACATCGCGGAGCAAAGAGGACACTGACAACACGTCGACAGACAAGACAGAGCAGGTTACTTATGATATTAAACAAAGTCCCAGCTTTCAAACTGTAATTTTTGTAGAAATTCGAACAATAAAAACCGTTTTGTGGTTCTTTAATGTGTCGTGTCAGCTCAAGCGGCTCGTGAACCGATCATCTCTTCCTACTAGTTAATTTACAGCATCAAATAAACATGAATGAACATGAGAAAAAATGTTTTAAACGCGGAAAGACGTCATTACACACCATTTTTCAAGTTCAAGTCCACCGAGGTTAATCTTCTAACTTCTGACTGCATTGTTGGACAAAATGGCAGATTTGGCGTTATGATTGGTTAGATCGCTTGTCAATCAAACTCCCGGCGAAGGGTCAATTGGGGGCAAATCGGTGCTCGTTCATGCGAATTATCAAAGACACAATCTAGCAATCAAATGATCAATTATCAAAGACGATGCGTTGCCGACGCCCGTGAGACATTTGGCATGCTAATGTGTTCTGACTGAAAATGACATTGGCGATTACCTACAGCCAATGAGAGAGCAAGATAAAGGGCAGCGGGATGTTCGGGGAGGAGTTATAGACCCGTGTCTTCCCAACCATTTCCTCCTCCATAATCTTTTTTTCTTTTTCTACTATTCGCTGCAAATTAGCGCACATACAATTTGGATCGCAAGCTTCTTGCGGGCTAACATTTTTAATAACAATTCACTCCAGTTTTACGCTTGACCCTGCGTTATTTCCTTATCACTTGAGCGTTTGGGGTAACACTTTATAATAACTGCACGCTATGAAGCATTAGTTAGGAATTAGTAAATAGTTAATTCATCATTTATAAAGCATTATTAGACATTAGTAAGCAGTTAATAGGTACAGCTATAAATGCTTTATTCTTGATTTATAAGCATATCTATAATGTGTTTAATAATTGTATTTTCATACTTTATTAATAATCAATTTATCATTTCTAAATTAAGTATTACATTATTTACAAACCAGTTATTTAGGAGTTGTCAGTGGTTCATAATATCATTTAGGAAGTGTAAGTAAATGATTAATAAACTATTTAAACATTCATTTATCTTATTATTTAGACATATAGTAGTAGTTACTTAGTGTGTTAATAAATGCTTTATTAACACATATTCCTACTGCAATTCATGATTAAATCAGGTAATTATAAAACATTTAGAAGTGGTCAGTTTACTATTTTTGTGAGCTCATCTAAAGTGAGGACTATTTATGTTTTGTAAAGCTTTTATAAATGAGATTTAAAGGTTCAGTGATCTTCTGCACTGCTGTTCTCTAATGTTTTAAAGTTAGTACCGAGGTAGTTTTGACACTAGGTATATGTGTTAATAAAGCATTTATTAACACACTAAGTAACTAATACTATATGTCTAAATAATAAGTACATAAATGTACATTTAAATATTTATTAATCATTTACTTACACTTCCTAAATGATGAACCACTGACAACTAAATAACTGGTTTGTGAATAATGTAATACATAATTTAGAAATGATAAATTGATTATTAATAAAGTATGAAAATACAATTATTAAACTCATTACAGATATGCTTATAAATCAAGAATAAAGCATTTATAGCTGTATTTATAAATGGCTTACTAATGTCTATTAATGTTTTATAAATGATTAATTGATTATTTACTAGTGCTTAACTAATGCTTAACTAATGCTTCATAGCGTGAGTTATTATAAAGTGTTACCGCGTTTGGTTGTGAAACATAGTTTGCAGACCAGACAGAGTTGTCGGCGCATCTTCCTATTGTAAAGTCATGCAATGTGTTACCTCCTGTCACCGATCAATCGTACAATGTGAACACAGCAGTGACTGAATGCTACCCCAGATAGTCGTGCAGTGTGAAAAGAACAATGATAATCGTGCAGTGTGAACTCGGCATTATAGACAGCAAGGTAAAGCTGCAGAAGTGTACAGGTGAGAATTGTTGTGTTGTTGCATGTATTTAAGTATTTTTAACATTCATTGAAGAGATAAAGAGAAAAAGACATCCCAAATTATTATCCCTTATTGTTTTATTACAACATAAAAACATTTTTTAAATAATAAATGGTATTTTTAATAAAAAAAAAGAGATCTAAATTTGTGTTCCGAAGATGAACGAAGGTCTTACGGGTGTAGAACGACATGAGGGTGAGTAATAAATGACAATTTTAATTTTTGGGTGAACTAACCTTTTAATTACCCATGAAAACATGTAATTACAGCAACACGTCACTAACGCCCTCATTCCTTATTGTCATTTGTGTGTTTGAGAATATGCTATCCTTGATGAGCACTGACCTTCAATAAACAATAAACATTAAAAAAAATCTTTTAGTCTGAAAAACCCCCCCAGCTATTTTGGAAAGTTAATGGCTGAAAGCTACAGGAAACAAAGGCAAAAGCAGAGGAAAAACAACAAAAGCATTCATGAAAGGATTTGTATCAGTAGGAATCACCTTTCATCATGGAAAATGCAGCAAATAAAAAAAAAATACTGAAGAAATCAGCAAAGATGAGAACAAAACCGAACACATATAGGTGTAAACTATAAGAGAGAACATGAAGTGTTGCACATATGTTTCATCATGTATTACAGTATATTTTTTTATGAATTATTCATTTCTTCCCTTGTACAGCCATTCATCTTTTATTTTTTGTGGTGTTGTGGGAGTTAAAGATTTCTTTGATCGTGTTCTAAATGTGGGCACTTAGTGTGTAATAATGTTTTTGTTCAGTTAAGTGGTCAAGAGCTTGAAAAATATTCTAGCTAATCTTTAAGATGTGACAGAAACCCCATTTGAGAATGACGGAACTACCCTGAGAAATCCATCAGAAAATTCAGCCCTGCGGTGCAAATACATGATATGACATCCACCAAAGCTCAGAAACTGTAGCCAGAGAGAGCTAGAGATACAGTGATGGGGGAGATAGGGTTAGAAATAAACACAACGAATGTTCATCAGAGTGTCCTTCAACATCAGGACAAATACAAACTATCTAAAGGAGAGTGCAAAGGAAAGCTGAGAAATATCTAAATATTTTCAGAGCAAAGTACTGTATGAGATCGAAAACAGAGTTCATCTTGCAGATGGAAGGCTGAAATATATATATTACTATATCAACATAATTTACCCAGAGCATTCTAAACATGCTGAGGTTCTAAGGCTATGTTCAGACTGTGTTCTAAGGTCATATTCAGATTTTATCCAAATAATTATTATTATTATTTTTTTTTTTCAAACCATATTTGGAGGTGGTTTGAAATGTGGTTCTAATCAGATTTTTACAGATGCGTCTCAGTCTGGATACTCAAATTGGATTTTAAATGTCTTTTATGTCACTCTTAAAAGGGATAGTTCACTCAAAAATGATCCCATGATTTACTCACCCTCAAGCCATCCTAGGTGTATATGACTATCTTTTTTCAGACGAATACAATCGATGTAATATTAAAAATTATCCTGACTCTTTCAAGCTTTATAATGGTAGTGAATTGCGAATTGATTTTGAAGTCCAAAAAAGTGCATCCATCCATCATAAAAAAAAAACCACACAGCTCCAGGGGGTTAATAAAGGCCTTCTCAAGCAAAGCTATGTTTTTTTGTAAGAAAAATTAGCTTCCGGCAGACGGCCAACGCGAATCGAGTAACCCCTGACCTCACGCAATGACGAATGCGGAAGCACAGAGGATAGAGCAAAACAAAACACCGGTCATGAATTAGAAGTCTAAAATGTTGGAGGATTTCGATATAAGAGAAGAGGAGCTTGAATTTGTTGCCCAGCCCTATTTGTTTGAACCGCAAGAGGCGTCTAAGCTTATGATACTCCTATATCCTGCGTCATACATTGCATCAGGGGTTACTCTTTTGGCACAAGTCAACCTGCGCAGTATGCATACGATTGTCTGCCGGAAGCTAGTTATTTTTAAAGTTTTAAGTTTTAAATATGGATATTTTTCTCACAAAAAACTTCGCTTCACTTCAGAAGGGCTTTATTATCCCCCTGGAGCCGTGTGGATATCTTTTATGATGGATGGATGCAGTTTTTTGGACTTCAAAATCAGGAGCACCATTCACTCCCATTATAAAGTTTGGAAGAGTTAGGATATTTTTTTATATAACTCTGATTGTGTTCATTTGAAAGAAGATAACCATATACACCTAGGATGGCTTGAAGGTGAGTAAATCATGGGATAATTTTAATTTTTGGGTGAACTATCCCTTTAATGCGACACACAATGATAACGTCAAAACCTATGACAGAAACACCGCAACCCTCGCTGCAAAGTGAAGCCGGTTGTGACTACACCACAGCACAGAACTTCACAATATATATAGGCTACCAGTCTCCTCCCTCACAGTTTTTTTTTTTTGTGCGATGGAGGAGTTCTACACCATGACTTGACTGCACTTCTTTGAGAGCGAGATGATGCACCTCTATTTTTTCCTTACTAACATATATCCTTAATAATATAAGTTAATAATATACAGTTTGTACATTATAAAAATCATTATATCTATGGAAAGTCCTCATAAAACAAGGAAACCCAACATGTGTGAGTGTGTGTGTGTGTTTGCGTGTGTGTGTGTGCGCTCCTGCGGTAAATCATTCATCATTTGATTTTGCCAGGAGGGATGTTCACAAAAACCAACTGAAAAAAACCCTCCAAATCAAATTGCTCAGACTCCTCCACCTTTAGACACGAATAACTTCATACTGCCATGACTGATAATATTTTATTTTGTTGCCTTTGTACCAATCAATAAATATCTATTTTATGAAATCTAACAAAAATGATTAATGATGTTATTTACGGCCCAAACAGAAGATAAATGAAGACATTATTCCCTCATTTCATGAACTGTCTCCTTTTCTCTTTTTTGTCATGTTGCTTTTCTTTTCACATAAAATAAATAAAAAGTTTTATAAGCATAAATGTGAATGTGAACAATTTCTAACTAGAGTATATAAAAACTCTCATATACAGAATGTTCACTATACTGTACACAGAATATAATAATGTTTTGGTATAGAAATAACAGTATAAGAAGTTAATGAAAAATATATTTCTGTTTTCTAATATATATATGGGGTCCGACTTGTTTTACGCATTGGTTGTTGATTGGATGAAGGCAGATCTGAATGCGAGCCTGCAGATTGTAAGAAAGGGGCGGGTTTTAAGTGGACTAAATGATTGGAGAAGTCTGGCATGTCACCAGAGACAAGTTTTTTATTTCACCGGAAGATTGAGTTATTTTTTATTAAAAATCTGCAAAATAAAAAAAATATAAAAAATGAAATGCATGAATCAATCAATCAATCAGATATATATATACAGGTCCTT